>JANEYF010003969.1:2967500-3562500 GCA_029963845.1 Rhamnusium bicolor | reverse complement strand
ATGAATTGAGGGTCAGAAATTAAGAAAAGACCCACGTTTCAAAACACATTGTTAAAAACCATTTTTTTTTTATTTGCCTTCGGTTTAGTGGCAAGGAGTATTTTAGGACGTAAATTTATATGATATTTTTTGTTTATTTATAGACCCTAAGCTCATTCTACATATTTGGTGAATATAACCCGAATTACCCTGTACATATATAAAAAATTAGAATCGCATGAAGAAACTACATTATTAGAATATTATTTGAAGAAGTTGCAACCTTTGGATATCTATGCAATTAACAACAACTGAGATTACTCACTATATGAATGAATCGTTGGTTGCGGGCGAAATTGCTGGAGGGGTCTTCTTTGACCTACCTGAACCGGAAATATTACTAAAAAAATTATATCGCATTAGGGGCACTGTGAATGACTTTGATTTCTAATATCTTGAACAGGGACTGTGTAGTTAAAGTTGGAACTGAATGGTCTGACCCCCTGTTGATGAAGAGCTTGGCATTCCCCAGAGCATTCTTGGACCATTGCTGTTGCTGCTATACGTAAACGACCTCGCATAATATAAATTGCGGCAGGTAATATCACTGGTAAGTGACTTGATAAAGTTAAGGTCCAAGTGAATTAAATTTTGCAGCAATTTTTTGACTGGTACCAAAAGAAAACATTTCATTATTAATTTATACAGAAGTGTCTTAATTGAATTTACTAGTAGATTAAGACTGAAATCAGTTCACTTAAATTGGAACATAAACAATACAACTTCAGCAATGTGTAATAGTATTAAATTTTTGAGCACTTACCTTAATTGATTCATGACATGGACTGATCACATTATGTACGTGTGCGCCTGAATGAATAAAACTTGTCACTGTTTCTCTAAAATGTTCACCATCATTAAATGTATATACTCATCATTATATATATATATATATATATATATATATATATATATATATATATATATATATATATATACATATATATATATATATATATATATATATATATATATATATATATATATATATATATATATATATATATATATATATATATATATATATATATATATATATATATATATGGGATAGCCAACTCCATTTTGTCATATAATATACCAGTACATTGGGGCCGGGCAACCGGCATCAACGTATATTTATCCACCAGAAACGAATTTTAAGAATAATATTTTGTTTGACACCTTATGCTCATCCTGCAGGGATTTAATTTATCTAAACTTTATTTTTCCAAGGATGACAGAATTACTCACCTTAGCTCATTTTAACATAAGGTCATTAATGCCAAAATTTATTAATTAAAGGAATATGTTCTGTCTGAAGACTACTTTGTTTTATGCTTAAATGAAACTTGGTCGTCCCCCGCTATCGATGACAATATGATTAATATTGAAGGATATAAACTAGTAAGGCGAGATAGGATCGGTAGAGGAGGAGGAGTAAGTATGTACATTAAAGTAAATATTAATTTCTCAGTTATCAATTGTGATGACAATAGTTTGGAGCAATTGTGATTAAATTAAAAATAAACAAGCAGAATTTTGCAGTAGGAGTTGTTTATAGGTCACCTGATTCTTTATATACCGATTTTTTAAATAAATTAGAACAGAATTATACATTTTGTTGCCACAATTTGACGAAATTTTATGTTTAGACGTCTTTAACATAGATGTGTTGAAAATAGAATCCCTTGCTTTTAATAAACTGAATTCTCTACTTGATGCATTTAACTTAATACAGTTAGTAAATTCTCTGACCCGTATTTGTCTCACAACTTCAATACTTATTGATATCATAATAACAACCAATAACAATAATATAGTCCGAGGTGTAGAAATAATTTCATGGCGGATAACGACTTGCATCACTGCAAGTACCGCTATCCGCCACAGAGACATCTAGGATGTCGGTCGGATAGTAGCATTCAGACCATATGAAAAGTTTCATACCTCTCACCACTATTCACTTCCACCACCATAGTTAGTATATAACTAGCAGGTTGGCCACTATCATTTGTCTGTTCCATAACCTATGGCATACTGAAGAGAACAAATAAGTTCGAAATCGATCTATGTCTGGTTAGGAATTGACAAATGATATTGGCTATCGATCTATCTGTTTTGAAGGTGTAATTCAATGCAGGTCGGGGTATTTGCCCGCTGAGTAGTTGTTTCCTTCAAATCATATTTAATATATATATATATATATATATATATATATATATATATATATATATATATATATATATATATATATATATATATATATATATATATATATATATATATATATATATATATATATATATATATATATATATATATATATATATATATATATATATATATATATATATATATATATATATATATATATATATATATATATATATATATATATATATATATATATATATATATATATATATATATATATATATATATATATATATATATATATATATATATATATATATATATATATATGTATATACATATATATATATATGTATATATATATGTATATGTATATATAATTATATGTTTTTTAACCATGAAATTGAATATAGGTTGAAGATTACTCTTTTGTCTTCTTGAGCTTTATAGTTGTTATAGGTTGTTAGAGAAAAAAATATTATTTTACGCTTCGGAGAAGATCTTCTCCATCCTTAACACTGCCATTACCATGAACGCATTCAAACTTTGTAAAAATTTCGAAATTGTTAATTTTACTGGAAGAAAATGTACCAATATCTGAAAAAACGAAATAAAAGTAATAATCTAATGGATAACCATGCATTGTCATTTTAAAATAAAGCCGGAACTATTATAATTATATAAAAACTTTTTTGGATATTATGTATTTTGTATTTATTAAAAGATGTATCAATCGACCCCCTTGCTATTTGAATTTTTTGAGGGGGTGGCCGTGTAGGGTAGAGGGATGATGATAGGTATACAAGTATTACATTAAAACATGTCCCCATGGAAACAAGGTCGACGTGTTTCACCAATTTTTCAAAAAAGTTTTATCTCCAAAGTTATTCAAGGTGCCTACTTTTGGTTGGGACACCCTGTACATATCTTGATTCTTCTATCTACCTTTGTTTTTATGAAAAGTCTCTATATCTGGGTCAAATTATTATTATATGGTGCCCGCCCACTAACATGAGAAATCTATATACCTATTTTAAATTTAACTTAAGAAAGGTACCTAAAAAACTCTTTCCAAAAACCTCGAGGAATTTTCTAAATTTGCTCAGTAATTGGCAAAAAAATTTGTGCACTTTTCTAATAATTTTCCTAATTGAATTTTTTTAAATTTACATCTAGTAACCCTATACCTTAACATTTATTTGTTTCGTTTATCATGTTCTGCCTTTTGAAACATGATTTTCTTGACATTTTGTAGACTTATCCAAATTTCTAAATTGCAACAGAGGTCAATAAAATATTAGTACTATTATTATTTTGACTACAACTTAATATTTTTACAAACTCCATGATTTGCTTGTTAAAACATTGCCTGATGATTAAACCGTTCGGAAACTAACTCTGTAAATATGATTTGTAACTACGGTGTTGACTTGCTAATTTAAAGCAACCTTTCAAAAAGCTGACAGATTATACTTTTGTTGTACCTACTTCCAAATAACTTGTCAGTCTAAATTTGTATGCTTCGCTGCAACTCGTGTAATTTTATAACAATCTCTTCGCCGTCTTGTAAACTTTGCACGCCTTGTCACTACTTAATATTGGGTGGTTATAATATGTAATTTCAAATGGTTGAGTACACTTTTTGATGAAGTTTTTTGATGGAATTGGTGACGTCACCAGGATGCCAGATATCCATTTTATCCCATTTCAATTTCAGTCAAAACAATTGTTGAGGAATTCGATTAATTAAATGAAATTTAAAAGAATGTACCATTAATAAAATTAGTCGGTTATGTGGACTAAACCGACTAACTTTACCGTTTTTTAAATTTCTTTCTTGAATAAAAATTTTACAAATATTTCATAGAATCAGTTTCCACAAATAAATCAAAGATGCTTTTTTAAACGAGCAAGAAATTTAATTTTTTCACAAATTTAAAATATTTGTGAATAATTGAATAACTAAAAACACATTTTTTAATTTGTCATACTATTTCTGCCTTGATTAAACCTTTGCATAAGGGAGGTGATAAATCAGAATATGCCAACTACAGGTCTATTTCACTAATTTCTAACTTCGCCAAAGTATTAGAATCACTAATAAAAAAATCGAATAATTAATTATTTCAATAAGTATAAAGTATTATCTGATTCTCAATTTGGTTTTCGAGAAGACAAATCGACGCAAGATGCAATCATGCGCCTCACTTCCAGTGCATACGATGCACTGATGAAGGTAAAGCAGCCCTTTGTATCTTCGTAGATCTTGCCAAAGCTTTTGATACAGTGGATCATGAGATGTTACTAGACACCCTGGAAAACTTGGGCTTTCGTGGAACTAGTTTATATTTGCTTAAAAACTACCTTCTACAAAGAACTCGCGAGTATCTATAGATAATGTGCTAAGTGATGAGAAATATGTACAATGTGGAGTCCCCCAAGGTACAGTGCTTGGACCAATATTATTCAACATATTGTAAATAATTTATTCTTACAAAATTCTAGCGGGCAAGTTACAAGTTTTGCCGATGATGCGGCTATTTTCAATTATGACAACACATGGGAACCTCTCATACAAAAGGTGACACATGACTTCAAAAACATAAATAAATATAGTTTAAAAAACTAAAAAACACGCTTTTAAAGCACATCAAACTAAAAGTGAAAAATAATTATTAATATAAACTGAAAATAATAATGAACGAAAAATACTAGTATTATTGTGAAAAAAGCGTGGGGTGCTTTGTGCAATATTTTTCGTATATCGAGCACCCCACGCTTTTTTCACAATAATACTAGTATTTTTCGTTCATTATTATTTTCAGTTTATATTAATAATTATTTTTCACTTTTTTAGTTTGATGTGCTTTAAAAGCGTGTTTTTTAGTTTTTTTAAACTATATTTATTTTTAACTTTTTTAGTTTGATGTGCTATGAAAGCGTGTTTTTTAGTTGTTTTAAACTATATTTATATTGCTTATTGATGCTGATATTATAACATATTACGATCCAACAGATATTTCTGAAAAAAAAAAAAAATTTTATTTCAGCCGTGAGGTTCGAACTCACGCCGGAGGAGTCTGTCGTTTCGCGTCGACTGCCTTAACCCACTCGACCACCGGGCTAATTAACAATTATGGAATCCACTGACATATTAAGCCTTTGCGTTCACGCAGGGATACGTGAGGAAAGGATTGGCGATCCTGAACAGGATAATGATATAAACTTATCAAATTATTGTATTGTTACCGGTTCTTAATAAGTGTACAAAGTTTCAATTAAATCTGTCCGTTTAAAGTGGGTTAAAATCGAGTCCAAAGAGTCGGTTACAAACAAACAAGCAAACAAACAAACAAGCAAACATACAAGTGAAGCTAATAAAAGCGTGTTAAAAACTGGTTTGATTATCGGTTACTTACCATAAATTTTAATAAAACAAAGTACTTACATTTTGCTATAAATAAAAGCAGCCTTCCAGACCTTCCACCTTTAAAAATAGAATATGGAGACATTTTAGTTGAGATCCCAATAAATGGTAACTCATAAAAGATGTTCGTTGTGTCCACCATTATTGGCAATGCATAATTGATAACGTATTTTTATATTTATAATTGCACCGGAAATGACTTAATTATTTATATTCAGATTGTTTATTTCAAGTCGAATCCTGTCTTTAATGACTTAAATACTATTATTGACAATGACTTTTAGAAATCCCCAAAAAAAATTAATCCATAGAGGTCAAATCCGGACTGTTAGGTGGCCATTTAATAAGTCCATTATTCCCTATCCATATTGGAAATACATTATTCAAATGATCTTGAACGGGTAGGACACTATGCGGAGTTGCCCCATCCTGCATCCAAACCATATCAAGTTCGGCTTCCGAAAAATTCTTCAAAAGAATATTTTCTGCTTCTGCGATAATTATTTCCAGATAGGTAACTCTAGTAAAGTGTAATCATAAAATACAGGCCCAACAATTTTGTTTCTGAAAATTCCGCACCAAACGGTAACAGTTTCTCTTCCTGATTTTTTTATTTGTTTTACCAATCTTTTTCTGTTGTGCTTGTTTTCCCACAACCTTCGATTTTTCGTATTAAAAACTCCTGCCGTAGAAAAAATGATTCATCAGTCCATAATATTTTAGTAAAAAAATCCGGATCTTCATCCAACTTTTGAATCATCTGGCGGCAAAAGTCCAGCCTTTTACTTTTATGAGCCTCAGTTAAAACTTGTACGGGTAAAATTTTATATGGTCTGTAGCTGTTATTTTTTAACGTACGTTGGATTTTGGAATAACTGTTACCTAATTGATCTACTGCATTATTGATACCACATTCAGAATTTTCTAAAGAATAATACAATCTTTCAAAAAAGTCTCTTCGCGAATAAATATGGATGGGCTTACTTTCGAAATGAAGCAGTATATCTAGCTGTTATTCCTGGTTTGCTTGAACTACACGCTTTTTTGTATTAAAACTGGTATTGGTCGATTTGGATCAACACCTTATATTTGCTGCACGTTTATTTTTGTTATTTTGTATATAACAAGTAAATATTTGGACTTTCTCTTCCTCACTGTAAACCATTTTGATTACTTCATTAAAGAAATGTCAATTGTCAAACACAATAGTTGTCATTTTCATAGCTCACTTTAATAATGTTAACTTTTCCATATTTACAGTAACTAGTTTAACTAAGATATTCGACGTTTATAACTCAAAAACGGTATATGGTAGAGGTAACATATGGCATATTTTTGAAATCAGGAACAAAGGATCATTCCAAAAATTTAATTATATACAGGGTATCCTATTTAAAAAAATATATTATTTTTTTGTATCCCCTGAAATCTGCAGGCTACTGTACTTTTGATAACACTTAACAAAATTCAGTCATAACCAACCAACCAACTTTTATTTAAATTTTTTTTTTCTATAGGCAATAATAACGATGATAAGGGGTAGGTAATTTATAATGAATAACCCTGTACATATAAAAAACCTAGAAACTGTACAAAAATTGATTTAAAAGTAATCCTCTCTAAAAATGCACTATATCCTAGCGACTCGCTGTATTCTTTGGTAAATCTATTAGATATAAAACAACTTTCTTGTACTGCTGTTATCCTTGTACATAAAAAGTCTAGCTCAAAAATTAGTATTACTCATCCTTATACCACAAAATATAATCAGTGCTCTTTTGTCGTCCAAAAGTAACAAAATCAATAGCTCAAAGACGTTTTTTCTACTTAGGCCCCAAAATATATAATCAAGTTCCGTTAGAAATAAAAATTTTAAATTCTCTTTCTTTATTTAAATCTAAAATAAAACAATGGCTTCCATCACATCCCAGAACCTTTACACATAAATTAATAGATTTAAAAAATAATTGTTATGTATAGCTATAATTAAAATTATTATTCTGCAGCTTCATTAAGCTGAATAGTAGCACACCAGTTGTAATTTTATGAATGTTTGCACTTATCTTCTGATACATGTTACCCAAATTTTTAATTTTGGGCTTAGTAGAAATTAATAATTTTTTTTCCGGCTATCATGAATTTAAGTACCTACTAATTTTAGTACCTACTTACTTATTCTTTTTTTGTTCTATATCCACTAATGTTTTATTATAATAGTAAATGTGTAAGATAGTCAATACGCCCACCACAAGTTTGTCTTTTGTGGGCTTTTTCTACCCTTATTTATTTATAATGTTAATTATTTACAATGTTAATTATTATTTGCTCTGTAGTTTTTTATCTAATTCTTAAGCATGTATTTTCTTTTTACTTTGTTTTTTATTTATATTTACATTTTATGAATGTATTGTACTTTGCATATTTGGTAAATAAATATTATTATTATTATTATTTGTTTGCAAAATAGTTATTTAATTATTCATAATTAAGTTTCTGTACAATACATATTTAGCAAGTAGATAAAAGTACTGTCAGAAACAGTTTTTCCGATAATAAATGACAAATCTTAAAATACTCTAAAAAAGTTCCGGTCTTTTCACCTTTTAAATTTATTTCTGTATTACTTCCTTAGAAAGAATTGTCTGGGATTCGAGAAAATTTCTCGCATGTTAAATTAAATCAGAAGTAAAGTAGAGAAAAGGTATAAAAATATAAAATGTATATTTGTATGCCGGGCCGTTTTTACAAGAAATCAGAACATATTATTTGTAACTACTGTTAAATTTAATTTATAATACATTGACTTCAATTTTATATAGTTTATGCCATTGTTGAAACTAAATGCAATTATCTCTGAGATGTCAGTATAAATAAAATATAACACATATCAAATTTCAAAACATCGCATTTAAGCTGAAACAGTGACTGGCGAGAATTACACCCTTATATATTTATGGAGGCAATATCGAGGCCACGATCTTCCCATATATTTTAAATTTTGTGGAGTTATTGACTTAAAACTCATAAATTTATTCCCTTCACTTATTTTTCTCAAAGCAAGCTAAATAATAAGATATATGTAGTGGTTATTGTTCAACGACAACTTTTTGTTTTTACTGCCATTATCGACCATGGTATCATGTAATAATTCCTATTGAAATTGATTTATTTTATAGTGTCACGTCCTAACACAATATAACTATTACTGCTGCATGAGCTGAAAGGTGTGAATATCGTTCCTATTCTGACGAAAACTCGTAGTTTACTATAACTATAATTTTATCAAATGAGTTTTCTTCTCATGTACTTCAAAGCCATGAAATTCATCGTTCAATATCAATGGAACGGTACAAACATCACTCACTTGGAATGTCAGTAATATCACAGTCAATTGCAACGACTTCTGGTTTTACCCAACTTACTTTAGCAAGTTCAGGTTAGTCCAGACTAAAATATCAGCTGAGTTCTAACGAGTTTAAAGTCAGAGTGTACAGGTACATCATCTAATTTCCTTTACATACCCTAGCCAAGTTCTTCCTGACATTATTTGTTACAAAGAAGTCACTTTAGAGATAAATAACGTAGGATAAACTGTAAAACCTCGTGAATTTTTCAAGAGAGCCATAAAACATATAGTACAACGGTAGGCAGTAAGAAATTTCCTTTTTAACTAAACCATAGTCAACTATGACTCTCATTTAATAAAATGCAACTTTATGTCATAACTTGAAATTGCACCTTTTTTTAAATTTTTCTGAAGTTGTTTTTTCATAACATCCATGATATTGACGTCTAAAAGTTGAAAAATTGAATTTTTTGTTTATAACTCGAAAACAAAAGACGATAGCAAATTTTTGTTTTTGTCAGTGAATTTGTCTTAAAAAAAGAGATCGAAGATGTATCTTTCATTTATTTGTATCGCTCAAAAGTTGTTTTTCATAACTTTTTTTATAACATCGATGATATTGACATGACTAAATGTCGAAGAATTGAATTTTTGTTTATAACTTGAAAACAAAAGACGATAGCAAATTTTTGTTTTTGTCAGTGAATTTGTCTTAAAAAAAGAGATCGAAGATATATCTTTCATTTATTTGTATCACTTAAAAGTTGTTTTTTTCATAACTTTTTCATAACAACCATGATATTGACATGTCTAAAAGTCGAAAAATTGAATTTTTTGTTTATAACTCGAAAACAAAAGACGATAGCAAATTTTTGTTTTTGTCAGTGAATTTGTCTTAAAAAAAGAGATCGAAGATGTATCTTTCATTTATTTGTATCACTTAAAAGTTGTTTTTTCATAACTTTTTCATAACAACCATGATATTGACATGTCTAAACGTCGAAAAATTGAATTTTTGTTTATAATTCGAAAACAAAAGACTTTATCAAATTTTTGTTTTTGTCAGTGAATTTGTCTTAAAAAAAGAGATCGAAGATGTATCTTTCATTTATTTGTATCGCTCAAAAGTTGTCTTTTCACAACTTTTTCATAACAACCATGATATTGACATGTCTAAACGTCGAAAAATTGAATTTTTGTTTATAATTCGAAAACAAAAGACTTTATCAAATTTTTTGTTTTTGTCAGTGAATTTGTCTTAAAAAAAGAGATCGAAGATGTATCTTTCATTTATTTGTATCGCTCAAAAGTTGTCTTTTCACAACTTTTTCATAACAACCATGATATTGACATGTCTAAAAGTCGAAAAATTGAATTTTTGTTTATAACTCGAAAACAAAAGACGATAGCAAATTTTTGGTTTTGTCAGTGAATTTGTCTTAAAGAAAGAGATCGAAGATGTATCTTTTCATTTATTTGTATCGCTTACAGTTACCGAGTTACCCTATACAAATAGTGAAAGTTGCCCACCCTATACTATGTAGGTTAATAAATACGTGAAAACAAGTTTTCAAACATAATTCTTGTAAAATGCAGATTTCACTTTTATTACTATAACAAGATATTTACTGAGCCTGCTTATTTTATTTAAATATTCTATAGTGAAAATATAGCTTAATTTGAACACTGCAAAAACATCTGGCAAGTTATATTTAGGACTTAATTACTTCTATTCAAGAAAATTATGAAGACCGAAATAAGTAATTGTTCCCTTTAGAGCAACCTCTTTTCTAATTTTAAATATAAATAACATTTAAATACCTCTTGTTGTCTTAACTTTATAATTTCTCGAGTTTATTCCTTTACCATTTGAATATCGTCGGCACTCTTTCTAACTGTATTTTCATAATTTGAATTTTCGTAATTATTTAGTTTTGAGGAATTCTTCACCTCATAAACTACGTACAAAAAAATTAATGAATAAACTTTGACAAATCCTTCATGCAATTTATTTATTAACTATCCCAATGTTAATGGCAGTATATTCTTTCGACTGTGATTGCATCTTCTGGTATACTGAGGTTAATTTCGTATCCAATTCGCTGTTTCAGTTCTTCAGTATCTCAAAGTTTGTTCTGGTAAAGATAATCCTAAAAGATAATCCTCTCTTGTCACTTAATCCCGAATAGGAGTATAAACTACTAGCCTAGAGAAGAAATTGATCCTAAAATCAATGTTTAGAAATGAAATAAAATTTTAATTCATGATAAAGGAAACAGAAAAATTCTCATAAAATTCCTTTATTAATGTGACCGTGAATTTTAATTGTACATACCATGTATCAATATTAACAATAACATTTTTTACTGATTGTTCAATATTAATTTCCGCATTTCATATTTGTACTAATATTTTTTGCAGAGCAAGGATTTCATTATACACTTTACAGATATATAAAAAACACAATTTTTGAATTCTTTGAATTCTTTCTAAATAACATCACAATAATTAAAATGTAACAACATCAAGCTGTTGAATAGGAGCATACAGGTATTTTTATCCACTAATCTTTATTTTCGGATATTCTTTTATTTATCATAAGCTTTATTTTATTACAAGATACTATTTTTTTTTAAATAAAGTTAATGTCGAAGAAACAAAGTAGTTTCATCAAGTCAGATTCTAATTACTCGAAGAAGCGTAGAGGAATTTGCAATAGCACGTGGCGCATTCGGCCTTGTTTGAGATAAATTAATCATACCATCTATGTTAATAAACTAAGTTTCGGAAGCTTTAATTAACCTTAGAAGCGCCTACAAACGGCTGCTTGCCATAGAGAAAAATCACTAGCAATACCTCGAGCAACTGATTAAAAATTCAATTATTTTTTTATGAGACTGAATAAACGTAAAATGTTCTACGTTTTCTATTAATATTTAATTTTATTTGTTTCCGTTAATAGTTAATCAGGTTAATAAAGGTAAAGCCAGTATCATGTTGAGATATGACAATACTTATCAAGTAAATTACTAATATTAAATTAATATTTTCTCAGTATAGTTCAAATATTGATTCATCATTTTGACATATAATAAAAATAATAATAATAATACAACTGAGTAATTGGTATAGAGTTCTGGTTGGATAAATGTACAGTCGTTCACCTCAAGAGAGAACGATGCGGGGAATTCTCTGAAGATGTGCAGCTCGCAGATGGAAGCGTCCTAAGACATCTGGATGTTGGAGAAATCTATATGTATCTGGACATGCAACAAAGGGATATCAAGGAAGTAAAAGAAATAAAGGATTCTCTCCGCGGCAAGTACAGATACGGACTCGAAAGATTTGGTTTTCCGAACTTTCGGGAAAGAACAACGTGTCTGCGAATAACATGCTTACCGTCCAGGTTCGCTCTACTATTTTGGAGTAGTGAAGTAGTCAGTAGATGAGCTGCGTTAATTAGATCGAGATATCTGCAAGATGATGAATATTTACATAATGGCATGTAACATTCTCGGGAAAAGAGATCCCCTCTTGAGGTTTGTGAAACATTATGAAACGGTAGGAGTGAGAGCAAATCCTGCTTGTTTAAGGCAGCAAAAAAGATCAGAAAATGAATTCAATTTCGCATTCCAAACCAGGTGAGGAGACCGGCGAAGTGCTGATGTAAAGTCAGTCACTGAGCTTCAGCCAAATTATCTGAAAGCCTGAATTAGAGCTGCTGAACAGGAAAAACTATTTTGGCAGCACGTCGTAAAAATCCAAACATGGTGTCTTCTATAAGAATATAAAAACACTAGGTTTATCGACCAGGTGGACATTAGTGTTTTTAACGTCTTCCGGGTTTATGCTAGAGACCCAGGGATTCATCATGGCTTGTCGGGATGATCAACAACTTAGTCTACCGTAGCCGCGTGAAACTAGTAGAGGTTCCTGATATCAATCTGCCGTCAGACGCCGAAATCGCTCATGCACTTACTCTTTGCATGCCCCATATATGCAATTTCGGCCTACATCCACCAATAATGCTGCATTATGAGTGCTATATTACCATCTAAGGCATTCGTAACTTTCTTATCCGAAGATATTGTCGAGAACGAGAAATGTCGCATTTATAGGAACTACTCTTTCGCGACACTCAGGCTATGTCAAGCCAATAAGCCTGACATAGTCCTCGTCGACCATCAAATCAAGGTGATATATGTCATCTCTTGTACGAGCTCCAAGGGCTGTACCCAGGCTACTGGGTAAAATATTACGCTGCTCTCGGAATTGAAAACTATACCATCATGCCAAAAATCAGCCAAGTGGTTGGCAGGCCAAATGCAGAAGGCGATCATTGTCGGTTCTCTGTCTGCTTAGGGCATATAATTTTAGGATCTAAAGGCGCTAACCCTATGAGATATGGTCAGTGGCTTTAGGCAATTTGCTGGCACTGCACCCTTGAAATTCGGCGGCTACGGGAGGACTATCCAGCGTCGAGTAACTGAAAAAAAAAGTAATAATATTCATTCAGTTTCCTTTCATACCGCCAAACTCACTCTATCTCACAGAAAGGGGCAAGCTAAGCAAGACACGTTCAATAATCAAGATAGAATCAGTCCATATCCCAAATCAGAGCCTTATTTAAACGAACGTAAATTACTATAAATAGTCATATAAGGTGTCTCTACCAAAGATGAAATTTCGAATATTTGAATGTCCTGTAAACCTACAAAAAATTGCATTTATTGATCATTTTATTTTCTCTTTATCTGCTTAGTTGTGGTGCCGACCTAAATTCTGTCATTGATTGGGACCCAGAGTCCCTATATTAGCGTTACAGGGATTTACCAAGAAATGTACCGTTTTTCCGTCTGTGCAGTCCGGCCCTGGTACTTTAGAAAATACTAAAGTGCGCTTGAATTTATATCAACAAATTTATAAAATTTTACTGACCTTAATTGATTTTACCAGTTTTACGTCAAATATTTTTCAAAGCTATTGTATTGCTAAATAAATCAGAGTTGTACAAGGATCCAGCATTATCTTTAAATCCATTATTTCCTCATATTAAACAACCCTATCACGCCCTAATGTATAATTAACAAAACCTCCTTTATGAATAGAGAATTACAAATTATCGGAGCCTTACCTGTATTAAATTCTTAGTTTTGTTGTCTAATAAAATAAAATATGCCACATGTTGCTCTCCTGCATTAAGGCCAATTAGCAACATGAGACATCAAACGATCATAATCAAATTATGGGGAACCGTAAACCGGACCATAATCAGATGCAATATCGTTAACTGCAGTTGTGCATTTATGCACAGTTCTACCTCTGATCATTGCAAAATTTAAATTTCTGTAAAGCTTTTATTTTGCCATTTACACACAGCTTTACAGCTGAATGAATACTGTAAAAATATGGTAACTGTTCATTTCTAAATTACCAGTAGCAACGTTTAACAATATACAGTGATAATAAACGAATGAGTGTGCCCGGCAATTTATAGGAAAATGTTTTATTTCATGTCAATATAAATTTTTAATCTGTTTTTACAAATAATATTGTCATTTTATTTAAAATTCTGAATTACAAAATATGAAAGTTATATGGTAGAGCACGTATCTTGGATGACATTTCCAGAGAGGGATTCTGTATTACACGATACTAGTGATGTGATCGATATACAGTGATTTTTCATTGTCATCGTAATTATTAGTAAACTATTTTATTATCAGTTATAATCATAAAAAGTAGTTCTCTAATACTTTTGTGAAGTTACGTTAAGAACATCGGCCACTAGATACGAGCTCTAGTTATATGTCTGTCTGTACAACACAGTAAGTAGTAATAATATGAAGTGATTGTCGGAAAGCCGTTATAAACGATTTGAAAAAAATCCGCAGGACGTAAAACATTAATATTTGCTAAATTCGCGACACTAAAATGTTTTCACTTCATTGATTGTAAAAAATGTTACTTGTTTTTAATGAATCCTCAAATCATCGTCAAATTACTTAAAAAAAAAAGTTTTTTCTGTTCTAAATTTCTTAACTTGTGAGTTACATTTGCTAACTTTCTAATCACGCCATTAAATTATCACAGAGGCCAATGAATGGTTAGTTTAATAGCTCAAAGAGCTTGATCAGTTCAAACACTGCCATTTTATTCCATTGTGCCTCCCTTGCTTTATTAGCAATGCCTTTGTAAGTTTCTCGCTATCTTCCGGATACGGGAAATATCTCTTTTCGTGTAAATAGAAAAAGCGTGTTTCAGAAAATCGCTTGATTTTCACCTTTCATGTTCATACCTGAACTCATTTGTGACAATGCGTTTTAATTGACGTATTCTGACAAGTTGAAATAACCAAGCCTAGTTATATTTTTAGAAAATTACAAAACGATTAAATATATTTTATAAATGTTCATAAATGGCACCTCAATCTGAAAAACATATGTAAATAACACTGATTGTGATCTAAATATGCAGCCCGAACAATCGAAGGGTGAAAGCATGTTTAATAATTTATATGTACATACACTATGGGACTCGATTTCATGCAAAACCTACATTTAATATAGAAGAGAGTAATGAAATAATAGAAAACTGGTAGACGACAAAGACAGTTGATGTGCGCTACTGCCACATCGTCACAGAATGACGAGAATTAATGTTATTTATTGCGGTGTCTCCGGTTCCCGGCTGAAATCGACATTCAGTTAGTGGCAACGAAGTAGTATATAGTCAACTCTCTCCCCTATATTTAAACTCTAATTCTCTTACTTTTTATCACATCAAATGCAGGTTTTGCTTGAAATCGAGTCTAATGGTGTATATGTTTCATTAGACTACAAACTGTTATGTATTTATATCAAAGTCAGTAATAATTAAAGGTACATATTTAATTCTGTAATTTCTATTTTATTTTGATTGTATAGCAATAGTTAATATTCAGTTTACAATCTTTTTTTAATATATAAATAATTCATTTGTAAGTGGTTGTTCAACTGAATTCGAGGAGAATGTCGAACATTTTATTGGTATCACAACACTGATGTGATTTTCCACAAAACACCATAGGTATACTGCACTCACCAACCAAGTTGGCATCATCTGGAGATGGTTAAAACTTACATGGATGAGTTTTAATCATCTTCAGTTAATGCCTACTTGGTTGGAGAAACGCGCATCGATTGGTGGTCGATATGGTGTTTTGGTGTTTTGTGGTAAACCAAGTCAATGTTAGCTTCACAACAAAAGTTACAATCCACTTCTAGTAAGTATCATATTTTAGTGTAAGATGACTTATCGTCTACTCATACTTTAGTTTATTTATCTCTATTGTATCCCTTATAATATGTAAATAGCTGTATCATCTGTTGATGTTATATTGCGTCCTTTCCCCAGAAACGCCATTTATATACTAAATGAAGCTCCAGTATTATTCCCTGTAGTATACTCTTTTGAATACCGAGAATTTTTATTGTAGTTCCAACATTTACATGTGATATAAGACTCATAAGTTATTAGTACAAATTTTCTGTCAAATTTGGTACTAGGATTGCCTTTCAGTATTAAATTTCTACGAAAACCAAATAATAATATTACCTCTCTTTTATTGAAAAATTGTTGTACAATTTTTGTTACTCAACTCAAAAATAAAATTTGTATTACCATTCCTATAACATATTCATACCTTTTAAGAATATTTGGAAATATGTATTCGATTAATGGAATGTTTATAACTTTTGTCCATGGCAAAATGTACTTCCTAACTAGTTTCTCTCTTTATGTTGGTCAATATTTCATTGATTACATTATTTGTAAATTTGATTATGTATTTTTCGTATTTATAAATTTGCATAATAGCATAATTTTAAATGTAGAAACTCTTGACACAACCTAAACTTGATCACATACTGTCAGTCTGTTAAATATAAAAATGATTTCTCATTAGTTTTATTATCCATTACTTGTAAGGGGTCAGCAGTTTTAGCAACAAACAATCTGGGAAATATCCCAATAAAACAAGTTGTCATTTGTTGATGAAGTCTTTCCCAATACCATTAGAGGATCTGTAATATTTTCCAGCATTCAAAATATGAACCACTTTCGAAGGGAAAGTCTGAGTATTATTTTATAGGAAAGTATCCATTTAATCAATGAGAATATATACAGACACAGTGACTTCCATTTTGGAATGTTTGCGGAGGCTATGAGAAGAAGCAAATTAAAATAACAGCGGTGATAATTTTCCCCAGGATGACAGTTTTTATATTATGCAGCCTAAGCCCTTTCCTCTTGACTTGACGCAGCTAAACTTGTAAAAAAGGTTTCTTGTATTTTATATTTTATTCCGATTTTATCTCCAGCTTTAAAACACACGCAGTATATTTCACAAGACGAAGGAAACTACGTAACTTAGGGACGCGTAAGCTAATTAACTTAACTCATTTTTTGTACCGTAATGGACCCAAAAAGAATAAGAATTTTTCTTTTACGCAATGTATTATATTAGTAATTCTATAAACATTAAATATGTTCTAATTTAAGCGACATTGACTGTATTTATTTTCATTTATATATTTTAAAAAGGGTATAACCCCTGTCTTTGATGTGACACTACGATGAACGCATTTTTTATAGAGCTGGCCATTTTATTATTACGGGTTTCTCTACAAAATTCAAATATTCTAATTTGTGGAAATTTGATAGTTATTCAAAAGGATGCTTCAATTACCTTTGAAGGCAAACATAAAATTTCTAGGGTACGGGCGGTGAAGTCAGAATGACATCTAATATTTTTTTAGTTGTTTTTGTTAGGCGTCACCAGTTTTATTGGTTCAAACATAATAAAATGATAACTTGATATTATTTATAAAAACTGGAAAAGCAATGGGGCTGGACTTAAACTGGCATGCACTTGGCGTGCATTTTGATTCTAAATTGTCATTCAATAAGCACATCGAAATGGTAACTACTTCTGCTTTTAAGAGTCTTGGCTTTATAATCAGGAACTACAAAGATTTTAAAAATGTCAACACTCATCGTTTACTCTATGTAGCATTTGTCAGATCTCCCCTTGAATATGCTTTATGATGTCAATATATTACAATTAGAGAATATTCAGCGTAAGTTTTTAAAATCTGCAGTGTACACTCTTGAGGGCACTTATCCACCTATTGGATTTCCAAAAAAAATATTGTTAGAAAAATTTAACTTACCAAGTCTTACCAAAATAAGAAAATCTCAATCAATAATTTTTCTATATAAAATTGTTAATAATCGTCTGGATTGTATTAACCTATTAAATCAAATAAATTATAAAGTACCTAGAATTTCTGCTCGCCATAACAACTTATTTATTTCACACATACCAAGAACTAATATTCTCTTGGCCTCTCCAGTACACCAAATTTATGTCAACTATACTAAAATCAAATATTGTGTTGATATATTTTTCTGCAATGAGATCGTAATTAAAAACTCTGTTTTGCATCTTGATTTTTGTAATCTACTGTATTCTTTATTTATCTGTTTATGTATGTGTATGTATATGTATAAGTGTATATTTATATGAGCATATACAATTCTATATGTTTTGTTCGTATATATTATATATTCAATTAAGAAATTTTTCGTAACACTCAAAATTGTTTGTTGTGTATTTATACATAAATTCGTTGTACCTAATCCTATAATTGGGATCCTGCCTGTTGGATTTTGTATTTAAATAAATAAAAAAATTAAATAAAATACTACAATACTAGATTGACGAAAACTGTATAAACTTTTACTAAATGTCCGTTATCTAATATGTACTTGGCCTGTATGTACTCGTATATAACACATATTTAGATTTGTTTAGCCTAAAACTTGGAAGTTGATTTAAATTTGTTATAGGACTTATTCGGTTTCTTTAAATTTATTAAAAATGACATATAATTTGCAAAGGCCATTCTTCAAGAAATTAAATATTAACCATTACGATTAGTAGGCAATTAATTTAAAAACTAATTTAATTCGCATATAAGGACTTTAAACATAAATTCTTACCTATTAATAAATATATCAACTTTGGATATCCTATAAAGTACAATGTAACCGAAAGGCTTTGGGATATTCATGTAGCTTTACGAGGCTTATGTATAACTTTCTTGAACTGAAATATGACTTTGATACAGTGAGTAACGAATAATCTTCCTATAAAAGCAAAATATTGTCAGAAAAAGCGGTTTAAGTTTCATGAAATGGGATTTATGTATATCTTTAATGGTTTATGTTTCAGACTAAAGTTCATAAAGGTAAGAGGATCAAGGTATATATTTTTAAATTATTTAATATGTTGAGTATTTGAGTATATTACCACTTAAATATGTTGAGTGAGCCACTAGACTTCTAACTGTAATAGCATTGTTGCAATTTATTATTTTATTAGTTTATGTATAATATTGGGCTATGATAAATACATTTTGAAGTATTAAGCTTTAGACACAAATTTTGTATTTAGCACGGTTTCCACTCATAAATCGCACTTGATTATGAAATCTATGGCTCCTTTTATGGCTAAAGTCAGACCAAATATTAATTTAGGTTAAAGTTTTTAGGTTAAAAAAGTAGTAATGAACAAACTACATAATAATTATTGAAATAATAAATATATTCTTAGTAGGAATAAGCCTATACTGCATTAACCCTATTATGGGAACAATTTTGCGGTTTTTTGCTAGCTTCCTCCTCAGTGAAAGTTATATTTGGTAAGAAGAAATTTGTAAGAGATCAGGCATTTAATTTTTTTCTCTTTCAATATCATTTTTTTGTGTGGTTAGTTGTTGGTCTTCAACCACAAGTAAATTTTTTGACTAAAAGAGGCCATCTGAGCCAATTTAAATATTGTACATATACCAGTCTTTATTATATTTTTTTTATTAAATAATGTCTTTTTATTCAACTTCCTTCCCAACCGAATTCAAGTTGTAACGTTATCTTTATCTTTTAACGTAAACTTTTAATTATTTGGTACTGGCGCCCAGCCTAGATTTTGGTGAGAACTCAAATCAATCTAAGCCCTTTTTCAGGACCTGCTCACTGAGCTACCGGTCAATAAGTACAACCCCCCGGGAAAGTGGAAGTTACAAATTCATCACGGTCACCAAGAGATGACAGTATATCTACCGGTAATAGCTTAGGAAGTTGTAAAATTCCAAGTGCGGTAATAGAAATAATTATTTACTAATTATTTAAAATATTTGTTAAAATTCATTTAATTAAAATTTATCGAGCACCTGTTGATTCTAAATTCAATAAAAACTGACAACAGTTTTGCCAACAAAAATGTACTGGGATGGCCCCACGCTAACTAACCAGTGCTGCCGTTTTAATTCAATTGTACTAAATTTAGTACATTTTTTGGTATCATAGTAAATACGTGCATTTTATGTCAAATCAACTCCAGTCTATGAAAATGTATAAATGTCTACGATTTTTCTTTACCTATATATGGAAACTTACATTAACCTTGCATGAATTCATATAATAACACTTCTGACCGGTAGGTGGCTCATTTATCATGAGCTACCGCTTAGCGATTGCGGTTCGCCTCCGATGCCAACGGTTAAACGTAAATGGAGCATACTAAGGGCCGTGTTTGCCCCTTTGTATTTTCTATCTGTATAATTAGGGGAATACTGGCTCAGTAGGGGAATACTGCTTCAGTAGGGGAATACTGCTTCAGTAGGGGAACGAAGGTTCAGTAGGAAACAATGGCTCAGTGGATATATATCCTAGTTAGAACTGGATATATCTAAATGGCACAGATGAGATCAGTGCTTACTGTGAATTAATTTTAAAAAATTATCCCCAAGGATGCTTTATATTCCATTACAAATTGTAGGGTTACTTGAACAAATTCAGGTATCTTATATATGAGAGATTTATTTAAGATGGCTTCAGAAGTGATGAAGACACAAACATTTTTAAAAAATTGTGCCTAATTACTGTATTCGTAGTAAACATTGTCACTTAATATAATAATTTTACAGAAAGCATAATACTTAAATTGTATGCACAAAAGTAATAACAAATATAAGCACGTAATTTCACTAAAACCTTCTAATTACATCCACATTATGCTATTAGATACTTAAATTTAAGTATCATTATATGAGCTTTAAGCTTTCAAATTCAAAAAGCAGCTATTACGCTAGTAATTTATTAATGTTTATAGCAAAGGATAGTAGGAACAAGACAAAGGCATGAAGAAGTGCATTTGGGACGGTGACGGCATTTAAAATATTGATGATCAGACACGGAATATTTTCCACCTTTGTTGAAAATGCAGTGGGGAGAAAATTCACCCGGGATTTTCATGTTCTTGGAATCACATACCTTCATAAATCAAAGCCAGCGTCGTATTACAGTGATATTAAACAGGGATCCACCTCGCTAATGACTGTGTTTTTTCAAAGGACGTGCTCTAAATCGTAAATTCTAAACAATTTTCTATAAATCAGAAATATCACAGAGTATAGGAACGGAATTATACTTCTCTCAAAGCAATTAATCTACTTGCTGTGACGAGTTTTAATTAACTGCAAATATCAATGGGTATATATGACGATTCTTTAGCTGTATTGCGGTATACGCAAATCATAAAGAGATAATTTAAAATTAAATTGTTGTACGTTGTGATGAAAATAACTTTAAATAGCAGCGAAATTAAAAACTAATAGGTATTTAATAATAGAGTGTTTCGCATACTTTTTTAATAACCTGTTTAAAAAAACATAAAACACACCACATAAATTAGACAACCCCCAATCCAAAGCCTAAGTTGTACGGGCAGGGTTTATACTGTTGAAAAATGCAGACACACAGCCACCCCCTTCGATTTTGTCAAGTTCGAAGCTGGAATTTGAATCCGGGAGTCTGCAGACAGCTACGTTCGTCACTTAACGATCTAGTCCACTGCACTACCGATCTCGATAGCATATTTCTGTTACTTCACACCATGAGATAAGTTAATAAGTAGGTACTGCGTAAGTACTGGCATCTCTAATATGGAAATTTCTCTGAGGGATATTAGGCATATAACGTGCTCACATCACAGACACACAGAATCTACATTACTACATCGCTTTCGAAAGATGGCGACGCAAAACCGCTATTATACCTTATCGATTCATACCTTTACTCAATAATGGTTGGTCTGGTGAGTAATAATATATAAAGGGCTCATGATTTTTTCGAATACATTTTTATTTACGAAATTTTGTTGCTTGATGCGAAGCTAATACAAAACATCAAAATAGCATGTACTGCATTCGACGCGCATTTCGCCAACCAAGTTGGCATCATCTGAAAATGATTAAAATTAACCTTACGCTAACAATGTATCCTATTTATATCTAAATTAATGTTACGGTTTGGTGAACCGTGACTTACTAACCAATAGAGCGGACTATATGGGATTGTCCCTCTATTCATACTGCTTTTACACTTTGTAATTTCCAAGCTCTCAAATCTAGTCTAGTGTTTGTTAAATCTCTAATTTTATCGTAAATTGCTACTATGTATTTTATGGTTGTCTTCAAACGCATGTTTGAGCAATACTAGACTTAACTATTTTATATTTTACCATATTGGAGATGAGCCATATGCTCCTTGTGTCTAGTTTGATTTGATTGTCTAGTTTGTCCAACATACTTTTGATTATACTCCTTACACCATTTTCGCAAATTTCAGACCTTTTGTTTCAATTTTGTCTTTTGGATTGCATAACATTTGTTGCAGTTTACTTCCCGATGAACGAACGAATCTCATATCTATATCTTTAAAAATACCAGGGTGAATCGAGGATCGTCTGGAATCGAAACAAATTTAGGATTTTCTCTTTCATTTTGAGAGGTCGAGGAATTTCGCGGTGTCTTTAAATTTACTGTTCCTAATTATTTAACAATTACAGAATATCCGTTACTCGCAGCTACATCCTTAATCAAAGCTTTTGCTTTTCTCAAACCTCTCCTTATTGAGCGGGAAGCTTAATGGCAATAAGGAAAAAAATTAAAACTTGCCATTTTGTGTTGAGCTCAATGGTGAAAGTTGTTAGGGATATATAATAAAGTATTAGCATCTTTTCTGTATATGCCAAGTTGTAACTTATTTTCACTATTTTTAATTATTAATATATCTGTGAATGGTTGTTGTCCTCTTTCAATTTCATATGTAAATTTAACTGACAAGAAGAGACTGCTTAATTTAGAAACAAAGTTATCAATATCAGGGACTTTTGTTTCAAACACTGCAAAAAGTCATCCACATGTCTAAGCAAAACCCTAAGGACTAGAATTCTTCTTTTGTTTCTGTTCATGAAGTGACTGGCAATAAATGATAACAGAAAGTTATCCATTGCTCTCTCCCTTCAAGTTGTTCGAGGAAATTATAATTGATTCGAAAACAAATTTTTTTATGTAAAGTTTAGTGAGTTGAATATATGGATAATATATATACTTTTACTACATCTTGACTGACATCTTTGATTCGAGTAAATCCTCAAGGTAGTCTAAGTTTTATGGTTTCGAAACACTTGGGAACAATGAACAACGCCAAAAGAGATCAAAATTTCACCTACTTGTATGGATATTTTTCACCTTATTAATGAAACCATTGGAATTAATTACAGAGAAACTAGGTGGTGCAATGGGTAAATTTTCAAACTCTTCTGTTAACCTTTTCATCATAATCCGGAAATTCTTCTTTTACTAGACGAATACATTCTCTACCTATAGATATATGAGAAAGTAACTGACGTATATTATAAAGATGAACATCAGACACATACATACATATTATAATTAACCTGTAAGATTTTATACTAATAAAAGCAGTGAAAGCTGATAAGATGATGTAGAGTTTTATGGATTTAAAGGATTTATGGGTTCAATAAATATATGCTTTTTAATGATAACTAACAACTATATATATATATATATCTTTGTGAATTCGAGTGTTCAAATAACCCGACGAATTTTGATCACGTTTAAGAACAGTTCTGTCTTGTGCTAAATGAGTATAAAATTGATTATATTCTGGCATAGCTGTGTTAGTCTTGTCAATAAATGTTTCACATGAGATGATTACATAAAAGAAAATTTTATATCTTATTTATATAAACTTTGTGTTCACACTTCCGTAAATTTAAAAATATATTCTATGTAGAGACACATTCTAACGTAACACTTCGTACATATTATATTTAATTGTAAGAAATCCTGGACCACAGTCATTTCATATCAATTAATTTTATTCGAAATGTACCAAACCAAAAGCAACAAGAATCAGTTAATAAAATAATAGATTTTGATAACCTGAAATCGGTAAATCTGGGTAAAGTGTAGGCATAATAATTTATTAAAGGTTTTATCCCAGGTCTTCATCCCTATTTGGTCGGCAAGTATTTGGATGTGGTTAGCTGGAAGAGTGGCCACCGACGCAATCCATGCCGTGGAGAGAAACAGGTGAACGTTATCAGCAACTCTATAAACAATGCAATCTCAGCGCGGCGTAAACTTGTAGTGGTTGCATACCTTCAGCTATTTAAGCGGAAAGTATGGGACAATATACCTAAAGCTTATGTAAAGTGGTTTAACGAAGGATGAAACGTTATAATAAAATCGTTTTATAAGCACATTTAATGATGTTGACTTGCACCTCTTTCATTTCATTATACAATGCAAAAAATATAATTTGATATTACATAATTTTTAAAATAAGTGTTTAAAAGAGGAAAAACTTTACTGTTTGTGGTTCTATGGAAAAAAGTCTTAGTTTATAAAAAAATGCTGCTTGCCCACAAACTCTCAAGGGTGTACTTAAATTCAAGTTTTCATGTACGAAGTGTTCACTATAACGAAATGACTGAAAACGTAGTAACTATTTTTTTCCTTTCGAATTTACAATGTAATCCGCGGGTCTCAAAACACATTTATTAAAAAAATTTTGTGTTCGGTGGTCAAAGATGGAACAAAATATTAATAAAGTAGAAACGCAGTTCTATTCAATATTTCTAAGAATAGTAATTATTATCTATTTAAATAAATAAATAAATAAATAAATAAAGAAATAAATACATAAATAAATAAATAAATAAGTAAATAAATAAGTAAATAAATATACAAATAAATAAATAAATAAATAAATAAATAAATAAATAAATAAATAAATAAATAAATAAATAAATAAATAAATAAATAAATAAATAAATAAATAAATAAATAAATAAATAAATAAATAAATAAATAAATAAATAAATAAATAAATAAGGAAATAAAGAAATAAGTAAATAAATAAGCAAATAAATCAACCACAGAAACAAGGCAACCTCTTAACCAAAAGCCAAAGTTGTCTATAAAGGGATTACACTTAGAAAAACGTGGACATACAGCCATTTACACTGATATTGTCAGTGCCGGTGGTGGGATTCGAACCTGTAGCTGCGATAGATCGATTTCTAGTCACATTTGCAATCGGGCGCTGGTTAATTACATTAATTTATTATGAACATGATTACTGAACATAACTTCCTGCTTTATTCGTACATTTTACAGCCCTTCTAATGAACTCTCCGTAGACTTCATGTACTACATCAGGCACATTAAGTTCATTGACGGTACCTTATTTCTTGCTTTAAATCTTCCGTGTACACTTTTTCTCTGAGTGCTCTCATAGAAAGAAAATGGCGTAAATTAGGTAATTCAGGTTAGTCATCTAATCCAATCTGTCCAATCCAGCATGCATTAAAGTGTTCGTTTAACCAATTTCCAATAATTGTAAAATACGAGTAGGCGGGGCATCCATCTTGTTGTCAGTACAGAAATTTAAGTTTTCATCGAGAAAATATGTACGGATTATTTTGTCCTGAAATATGCCACATACATCACATATTGACTTTCCTGTAACGATCTGTCGAATTTTATATTCAAGATCTATTTCAGTCCAATATTTTGAATCATGAGAACAAATAAATCCATTGGTGGAAAATGCAGCTTCTCCTGTGAAGAAAAATCTTCTACGAAAAGCAAATTTTTCCCTAATCCCTATACAAAATTCCATTCTTCTTACTTCATCCCCATCCTCGAGGATATGCGTTTTAATAGGTTTACATTTGCATTTTTTATACATTTTTTCATCATCTCAGTTTGCGTAATGACGTCATCAAGGTTTTTTAAAGGACCATATTTTTTTTTAAATTCAGTTTAGTTTAGTTTCGTCTATTAAACCATATGCCATAAATAGACACCGGGCATTTTCCGTGCGTGCAGAGCCGGCATATGGGGTAAGAGCCAATAATAATTGATTACGGAAAAATTAAAATACATACTTTGAGTTAATATTTCATGTAACCTCCTGTACTATGTTCAAGGCATTAGTATGATTGATTTTATCAGAACTTATTCTGCACAGACGGCATTCAAGTTGGAACAATTTAGTCACTACATAACTTTTTTTAGGGAAAAGAAGCATTAACACAAATCCTAACACACTACAGGAAGATACCATATGCGCATATACAAACTTGATGATAGTGGTCATGCTGGCATGTATTTCTCACAAATATTTTTAAATTCAGAGCGCTCTAGGGGTCCTCACGATACATGTAGAGAACAAAACATATACACAAATCGTAAAGAAATGTACTATACGGAGATTGTCCTGATATGTTTCGAACTTTATTATTAAGATGAACTTTTGATTCAAGATGCCATTTGGCGCCGTTTGTATGGTAGAACATTTTCTGTTACATAGAATATACTGCAGATTAGGGATGCAACGATTACGATTACGGTTAATCGTAATCGGCGATAATCGGTGTTTTATCGATTAATCCTAATCGGCGATTATTGGTACGATTAATCGTTGACTTGTCTATGCATGTTTATGCAGGCTCGCACAAAATTTTAAGGCGAAACCATCCCGCCAGTGCACTGTACGCAGTTTACAAGGCAAGAGGGCAATATAAAACGCGCCGTGCCTTTACGGTTTACTTACCAATGATTTTTAACTTGAGTTGTGCATTGTGCTTTTAGCTTTTACTCAGTGAAGTTTTAATTTCTATTTATTTACTAATTAATTATAGTAGGTTAGGTATGTCTACAAAACGCGAATTAAGTGACATTTGGAAACATTTTGTGAAAATTTCAAACAATATGTACAAGGCAAAATGTAAATACTGTGGGACAGAAATTTCGCGTGGTGGTCAGAATGCAGCATCTAAGGGTTATACAACAAGTAATATGTGGGCTCATGTAAAGCGTTTTCATAAGGAAGAAATGAACAGAGATAATTGTGATAAAGTTCGGATCTGACAACTTCCACTGATACTCCGCCACAAAAAGAACAAGCAAGGATTCCAGAACTTTTTGAATATGTTGGTATGTACGATATCAACAATCCACGTGCCAAAGAGATAACACGGGTAATTGCTGAAGAAACTTGCCTTGATATGGCACCTTTGGATCAAGTAAACAAAGTTGGCTTTCGCAGACTTATTATATATATTTTTTTAACGTATGTTTACTTTTTTGTTTTGTTTTATTTTATACCATATATCATAAGTTTATGTTCGTTAAACTGCTATCCTACTAGTACTAAACTAATGTTGTGTTGTTTTCCGTTTTACATAATATATGTTTTTATTATTTTTGTTTTATTGGATACCATAACCATGAAGTTAACATATTGTTTTCCATAGTTTTACCATATAAAATAATTAAATAGTAAAGTTTCTTGCGTTTTCATAATCGTAATCGTAATCGTACGATTTTCAAAATTATAATCGTAACCATAATCGTAATCGTTAAAGTGACGATCGTTGCATAACTACTGCAGATCCATCGACTCGAAAGTCATCAGACCGAGAAACAATTTTCTGCAGGTCAACTAGTTCAACCGTGTAAATCAAACGTAAGAAAATCTTATTTATGTGTTTAACTTAAAATCATAAGGAGGAAGAAAATATTAATCAAATTCTAGTGATAACTTTACTAATACCTTGGGTCCATATTTTGAAATTTGAATAGTTTTTATTAAAATATTATATATTTTGAAAATTATGACACTAGAAATATTTGTTGGTAAAAGTAAATTTTTACATTGGATAAACCTGGTATATATTAAATAAGTATGCATGTCCAACACTTTATTTTGCTGCCCAAACTTAGTTAATCTGTAATGAAATATTGTAAATATAATTTGTATATCAATGTTCTATTAGGAATAAGGAAAACAGAGTCTATATCGATAAAAGAAAATAAAAAAAGCTGTAAACTTATAAATATATTACATAATATATAATACAAGCACACAAAAAAAATTATGTTCGGTTTCAATACATCAAAATACATAAGAAAACATGGTTGTGATTTAAAGTACAGTTTTTTTTTTGTTTGCCTGTGTAATTATACATAGGATATCAAAGAGCCAATCAACTAAAGCCAAATACTATGCGTTATATATTTTTATAATAGTGTAACAAATGTTATATGACAACGATTTTCCATTTTATTTTAAATTTACAATGTATTACCTTTGTATAATAGGAAATAAATTGACTTGCTAGAAAGTTGTAAAGCGTATAGTGCATTAATCTTTATGAATACCACTTCGAAATAAATATGAAGAACACGAAAAAAGCTTGTAGAATATATTATGCACCTAATATAAGTTTCATTTACTAGAGTTTTCCAGTTCACAGGAGACTCTCGATAGACGCGAACGAAAATGCCACACAGTTGTTATTATTTATTTTTATCCTAGCGCCGTCTACACACTGCGACGTATGCTGGCAAACTGACTAGTGAATAAACACGGTATAGACCACGCAGGGCTTGCGTTTACTGCACTTTCCTATGGGAGCTCAGACAGACCAGGCCGGTTGGGAAGCCGGTCTCGGATTTACGGAAAATGTCCGACGTCTAGCCAGAAATCAATAAAATATGAATAAAAGAATACAAAAAAAAAATAGAATATATGATTCTATTTAAAAATCTTTGATGTCGTCAGGCATACTGTGTTGATGTCATTTTTAAATTTCCTTTGATAAAGAATGCACAATTTAAATTAAAAATCGACGTGTCTGTGGTATTTTTTGATAACCTTCTATTAATGGTGAAAATTAATTTATTTCTAACTTTTGTTACACATGGTAATGCGCTTAGTCTTGGTTTAATAGAAATTATATTAAATAGATTATTCTCTGTAAAAAAATACGTTGTAACTGCTTAAAATTATATATGAAAATCTGCATAAACACAATTTTAGGGAACAAAACAACAGAATTGGTCATTTTGTTAATATTATACAGTAAGCGCGTTAGCTTTCGAATTTACATGAGATTTTCTGGTAAGCACTTAAGATTAATGTTTGAAAAAAGTCCGTGGGGTTAAAAGGGCGAAATAAGAGTAAGTGTTCAGTGTCAGTTCATTTTTCAAAGCATGGAAAATAAAAGCACTTCTGTAGGTGTTAGTAGATGGGAACGGGACTGGGCTAAAATCTTGGCTATTTTAGAAATCCATTACAAGCAAGCACTGAGAAAACGTTCACAGTTGCTTTGTTCATAGCCATGTTGGTGTGTCGCGATAAATTGTTTATCCTATATGAAGTGGTATTATTATGCTAAAGTTAAATAACTTATTTTAAATACATACCTAAAAAAATAGCCTGTATTGAACTTCTAGTGAGGGCGAATTAGTATCCGTCGGTGACGAAATAAGTAATAATTTTTTATTCTCATAGGATTATTATAATTGTCTTCCTAAACAATCTATAAAAATTCTTCACCAATGCGGCTTGTGCTAAGTCCGCCATCTTGGAAAAAATGACGGATTTAGGGTATCTTTCACAAGTTCTCTCAGTTATTTTAGAAACCGTTCATATTACGTAAAAAATGCACATGACTAATTTGAAAGAGCATAAAATTTCCTACAAGTCAGCTGTTTAAATTTTTTTAAATTTTGTTATTTTGTTCTCATTGTTATGAAAAAATAAATGGCAATATTAAAAAAAATTGTTCCCAAGAAACTAATTATTTTTTTTAACTGGGGATGCTCAGGTGTTAAATTTCCATTGATTAGCTGATTACCACTCGACATTTTACCACGTCACATATTATAATATATTGAGTGGAATAAAAATAATATTAACTGAAAATTTTTGTTAATTATTATTTACTAACTTTTACAAATCTTATCACAGATAAGTATAACATATATCTTTTTAAACAATTATTTTCCCGGCTATTTGCCAAAACGCTGAAACTTGGATTACAAAAAAGATAATATGCACATTATGTTCAGTATTACTGACTCAATAATGTTATTTTTAATTTCAACTATTCTGTCTAATAAAACCAAAAATAACTAAAACACAAGGTACTCACCAGTTAACACAGTTTTTGGTTTTATTAGACAGAATAGTTGAAATTAAAAATAACATTATTGAGTCAGTAATACTGAACATAATGTGCATATTATCTTTTTTGTAATCCAAGTTTCAGCGTTATGGCAAATAGCCGGGAAAATAATTGTTTAAAAAGATATATGTTATACTTATCTGTGATAAGATTTGTAAAAGTTAGTAAATAATAATTAACAAAAATTTTCAGTTAATATTATTTTTGTTCCACTCTATATTTTAACTTTTATCAAGAAGAGGATCTTAATTTGTTTTTAAATTATCATAATATATTTTTTTCAATATTTTGTATAAAACTTTATCTACAGAGGAGGAGTAAAAAATATTTATACAATGTGTCTACGGATGGGGTTGCCAGCAGGAGAAACTTCTTTATTTAATCATTTACGAAAAAGCGTCAATCTGTATAATAAATTCTGCATCTCTTAAAACTCTTAAATAACTATACAGGTGTGTACAGAGTTGAACAAAAACGTTGTACGTTTGTGATATAGGAAAAAATATTACTCTTTATTAAAAAATGTACATCTCTTAAAAATTGCAAATATCTATAAAAATTCATAAATTAATTACGAAATGTCTCATAGTAGAAGCTTAGAGATTTTCTCTGATGTTTTATAAAAGTTCTTTGTAAAATAGGAAGCTTCCTTCAAGACAGTATAAATACCCAATAAAATGGGAATTTGTTTATCCCTTGGCACAAATAACCACGATCATCAATAAGAACAATTTTAGTTAGAATAGAAAAAATTATTTAATAAAATTACTTCCGAAACCATAAACGGTATTATTGATAATAATATAAATATGTTAACGATAGATATACAAAAAATACAACAATGAGAAATGAACATTATTTATTTCCAATAAAAGAAAATAATTTGTTCCAATCCACCTATACTGTGTTTAATGAAAAGAAATAGTTAAGCCACGCCCCACTACTTGATTGATGCGAAGAACAGTGTACGCAACAACTAGTTTTACACGCTACAAAGTAATAAAAGTGGGAATTCAAAACTAATTTGAAATATAATTTATGAGGAATTAAAATGATAAAACGTCAAGTGTGAAATAAGCATACAAAATTTAAAAATCTTTATTATTTATAACATTTAGGGACAGTTTTTCCATCTCTTATTAAATTTATGTTTCACATAAATTCCATGGATACAATTATTGATACAATCGTATTCAAGGAAGTTATCCACCAAATTAATTTAAAGGGAGATGAAAAAACTGGCCCATAGTCAATATTCATCGTTTTTATTATGTACCTTAATGTATACAAATGTATACCAGTCTTGAAAAATACAATTTTTTTATACAGCAACTCGAAACAAGGAATAACAACTACAATCTTTACAAAACACCAAAATGCAATGACTGACGCCGAATTTAAGATCTTGAGGGAATTAAGTCAAGGGGTTGCTAGTGTTATGAATTTTAGAAATACAACCAACAGAAAAATTCTGTTCAAATTCTATTCAAATATGGCGCGTATTTATGGGAAGTGGCTTAACTTTCTGAATATAGTGTTAATAGAAAACAAAAAAATTATAATAATACGCTTATGGATTTGGTAATAATTTTATTAAATACTTTTTTCTATATTTATAAAAATTGTTCTTATTGATGACCTTGGGATACACAAATCAACATTTGAATAGCTGTTTATAGGCTTTTGAGAGAATCTCCCTATTTAATTAAAAAAAAAAAACTTGCGTACACTTACCATTAAATTCAGAAAATACAAAATCTATAAAATAGTTTAGTTCAGTTAAACCTGGTAAAAATTATATTATGGAAGCTTGCTTTTTACATACTTATTTTGATCTCATCCTCATTATTTAACTGACATATTCTAATATATTTAGAACATATTAACAAAAAATAACTACATGTTATATTTATTTGAATTATTTGCAAACATTCATTGAAAACTTATAAGTGTATAATAGTATATGTACTTACATGGTAGTTGTCACCCAAATAAATTCTCCTATATTTTTTTTTATAAAAGTGAGAATATAGTTATTTAAAACAACTATTAAATTCAATAAAATCAAATAGCCATGGAACCGAACAATAATTTATTTTAAAACTACAATAATGTAAATAGCTATTAAATTAAATGTTCAAAAACGTCGCCTCCTACTTCAGGCCATTTTTATGCTTTCCAAAACACTAAATGTTGTGTTAAGGACAGTCTGATCATCAATAGTAGTTTGTTTACGTTAATATATCTCATGTCTCCGAAAATAATAATCCAAAGGAGTTACGTCCGGCGAACGTGAAGGATACTGAACAGGGCCGTTTGTAGCCATTTACCTATTTCTAAAATATCTCCGTAAAACTCATCTGATTTTATCAAAATTATGGGCAGGTGCCCTTTGCTGGAAATAGATTTCTTGCTGGGCGTTTAACCCCACATCGTCGAAAAATTCTACCAAAATAATAGTTAGAAATTCAATGTGACATTGTCCTGTCAATTAACCCTGGTAAAAATATGGACCAATAAGGGATTTTCTCTACTCCAATAATGGTGATATTTCTATTGTACATGCCACGGTTAAAAAAATTGCAACTCCAGATAATTTTTCATGAAAAGTTTGGATTTTGAGTACATTTTTTCAATAAACCACCTACAAAACTTTACTCTTCTATCGCTGTCACCTTCTTCTAGCATTTGATATTTGTATGATACAAATTTTACATGAAATTATTCGGATACGCTTCAAAATATTCCACTATAATGATATCAGTTTCTTCTGCTAAGATACATGTCTTCTTTGTTGATTTCTTGGTAAAATACTTTCATTACTTCTGAATCTTCGATAGAGCTTAATAACGCCGGCTTGGTACTTCACTGCTAGGAAATAATTCATTGTAATGTTGAAGAGTTCTTTAGTGATTTTTCTGACAAATCAAATATGTTTCCAGCAAACGAGTTCATAGCTCTAATAATAACAGAGTTAGCAATGGAGCCCACTTAATTAGGTTCACCTTGTATAACTGAAATAAAAAGTTAATAATAATTTCGCAAACAATTATTCAGTAGGCAGTGGAAAAGGGATAGCACTTGAAAATATTCTACGTAACTAATAAGTTAAGTATATTTTTTTTATTTCTTTACAGTCGAGACATCTCCAGTTATTAAAAACAAGGCATTGTTTGTCTTTGTGACAAGTTTTGATTTTTTTTAATGTACGACATTTTTTAGAATTGTTGATTTTACTCTCCGGCTGGCACAGCATATAAAACAGTTTTATAGTACAAATCCAACACAGAAGCATCACGTAAGACATTAACATCTACAACACTATTACAGTTAAAAATATACTTTAAACAGTTCTGGATCACAAACACCTACTTTATTAATTACGATATACGTGGTATTACTAAGAATTTACTTATTCATTTTGGGCAATTAAACTAGACCATAAGAACTTAGTTACACCATAAGAACTTAGTTACACTAACTCACTGTTTTCAATGTTTACAAAAACGTGGAATGATGTAAAACATTAGGTCACTGCCTGGAATGATATAACCAATGTGATCATACTGACAGCACCATAGACGAAAAACATCCTTGTAGACTTATACTCAGTATAATCTGTAAAGAATGAAATGTGTATTCAAAGATGGGGTTTAAAATTTTTATTAACGATATAAAACACCTGCGGAAAAGAATATTTAGTCTGTACAAAATTTAACACTTGGAAAATGTATCAAAAGTACCTTCATTAATTCAAGTTATATATGTTTTAGAAAAATTAAAATATATTTCATCCACTCTAGTTTATATAATAAAACTATATCTCTGACATTAAACTTTGCAAGTATTATAGGCATTCATCTACCTTACAGACATCAGGCATTCATATTATATTCACATTTATTACTAAATTGACAATAATCATTGTAATATACTGGGTATGCATACTTTATTTTGCAATGATCAGAATAATGTGCATAACATACCCTTCCATTATGTAATTTCTATGTGAGATATGAACGAACATTTTAGATTTAATTTGTGGATCCTGCAATGTGTGCTGTGCGGTAATGGATAAGAATAAAAGGTCAGGACATCTGGTAGCCTGCCTCTTTCACTTTCAATTAGAAAAACCCCGCTTCAAAAACTTTATCAACTAGTTTCCAGCGTCTCATTGTATTTCGTATTACTGGTCATGTTTCTGGCGCAGCACTTTCGTCCCCTTACAGAAATTTGGCGACGAGTTAATAAAATTATGGCTTATCCACTTTGACCTATCTCGTTATGTGAACAAGCAATCCGAGCACTTTCCGGATTGTTTAAGATAGTTCTTGTCCATTAGGTTCACAAACGGTGGCAGGATAGGACTAGATTGTTTGGTAATGTTGGGAATTATGACCCACATTCGTTTGGAAATTTGCAGGAAAATAATGAAATAAATATTTTTAAGTTGTTAGTCCTATTAATTTCTATGTAGGACAAATGAAACAGGCCAGGTAGTGCTTTTTCTTCCTAGACAGATATACTTCCAGAACGAAATTTTTACACTTTATTGTTCATGATAAAATGTTTAATTCTCTAGATCTAGGATTTGTGGCAAACCATGGTATAAATTTATTTCAAAGCTATTCTTAAATCGACTATGTTCTAAATTTTAAAATGGTGAATAGATCTGGTAGAATATTTGCTGCATGCTGCTGATGTTTACGACTATATTTATCATAAATATACCGATGAATGCGAATTAAGTAACAATTTTATATACAGGATGAGTCAATTTTATGTAGTACGCCTTTAATAGTTGATAAAATACATTTTTTAATAAGAAAAGTTTCTATAAATATGGGTCGTAAAACGGTTCGTTTGTGAGACAGTGTGTTGAAATAAATACATTTTTGTAAATTTCGATGCACTTTGTCACCGTGAACTTACTGCCCTTACGCTTTTTTGTGATTTTTTTTATGACGAATTAAATAGGGAGGATATGAAGTTATACTGCAGGAGTTTTTTGCTAAACATTCAGTTACGTTATTGTTAGTGATGGAAAAGGTTACTATTTTTTCATTTAATTTTCGATAATGTACGTAGAAATTGGATAAGAAGGGCTCAACTGTGTGTGCAGGTTATTGATGACAATTTTGAACACTTATTGTAATATGTCTACTCTTGTGACTAACTAAAAAATTTAAAAATTGTCAAGTGTTAAAAAATTATGAAACTAATTAAATTAAAATAATTTTTGTAAATTGATAGTGAAAATAATTACTATTGTGAAACGTGAGTCCTGAATACGCCTGTGTCTTCATATTTGTACGTGGTTGAATATCAAAGCCCGCTAAATATTCGCTTGTACGCTCTTTGTGAATTTTTTTTAAATGATTTATCATTTGAACTGAAAAACTGGAGTAGGATAACATTGTCGGTGGTTTTTTGACGTTTTTTGTATCATTGTAATTTACAACGAACTTAGATAAACAAATCATGTTGTTCACGCCAAGTGAGCAGATGAGCAATGCTGCAGTCCACAAATGTATTATGTATGTAGGATATCCCAAATTTCAATCAATTATCTTCAAAACTAAAAGAGAAAAGGGGGTGTATCATGATCCTGTTACACCCGGTATATATATATATATATATATATATATATATATATATATATATATATATATATATATATATATATATATATATATATATATATATACACATGTTTTGTATTATTTTATATTTAGATAAAAAAAACCCAAACCTGTTATAAAAATAAAGTTATCATACGGCCCTAAAATTATAATTTGGCAGAACTTCGTAACAACAATTTACAACGACAACGTCCCAGGAGGAAAAGTAAATGGTGAACCCTTCATACGCATTTTAATGCAATTAATATGTTCTTCCCTTGTTTCAACAGAAATCCCACACACACTTTTTTTCAAAATCTTCATACAAAAAATTTTAAGACAATCAGATCTGGGGATCGTGGAAGCCACGTAACTGGATCTCTACGACCAGTCCATCTTTCTTGAATATTGTGGCCCTGTTTCTTACAATTATCTCAAAATGATCAAGTTGAAACCAAACCATTCTTCTTAAGTGTTTCGGAAATTCTTCCTATATATTGCCATGCTCTGCTTGTAGGAATTGCAAAGAATTTTCGGCATTCACACGTGGAGGTAAAAGATAAAGCCCCAAACATACGATTTCTATAAATTTCAATTCAAACGTTTACACTGAATTCATGTTGAAAATTTCTTGGTTAAACGGTATGAGGATATACACAAGTGTTGATTATGGAAATTTACAACTTCCCGACGAGTAAAGCAGAATCCGTCGGTCCACAATACGTTAGAAAAAATCTCTATTATTTTGCATTGAGTTGAAAACCCACCGACAAAAACTTAATCTCCGTTCTTAGTCACCTGGATGTAAGCTTCGAACAGATTGCAAATAAGCATGCCTGTGATATCGTTTTAGGACTTTGGAAATTTGGATCTGGAAAACACGAAGACAACGGAGACTCTTCGATTACTATTGGGTCTATAGAAATCACTCAAAATTCTCGATTAGTGCAAAAACATACACGGTGTTTCATTAAAAAATATACATTTTTGAAAATAACTCGAGAACTAGATGCTTGATTGCATTTTGTTTTCACCATCGTAATCAGCGAAATGATTCTACTAGTTAATTTAACCGAGTTCGCAGCTTCAATAATAATGGAGTTAGCAATAGTGCCCACTTAATTTGCTTCACCCTGTATATTATAAAAGCACAACAAATTTCATTAGTACTCTATATTTGGATTAAGTATTTATACATCTTCGGTAAAACATAACTAAATGATAATTAGGTAGTATATGTTTTTACGGCTTACACTAAAGATAATCTGTGCCAATTTAAAGTGTTTAAGTGCTCCAACATTTTATATCCTGCTAACCGAATGAAACCTGATAACAGCAAAGTTGAAAACTTAATTTGATATTAATTCAACACAATTATTAAAAGTTTAAAAAGGAGAGTTCTTCCTGTTGAGATGAGGTTATCGCTCTAACGAAAAGAAAAAAGTAATTAAATTATTTCGGCTGGATAAATAAAAAAGAAAATGCGATTTTGTATATCCAGACAGATTTTTATGAGCATTTCATTATATACCAGAGTGACACCAGATAATTAATGGACAATGTACTAAAGATGTTATGTGTTATGTACAGGGTGACTGGAAAAAATGTCACGCCTTATATTTTTTGTTATTGAAAATACAAAATTTGGTATTTAGGAATGTTGTAAGGTCATTAAATTATATATTAATTTTTATTGGTAAGACAGATGAATACAAATCTTATATAAAGAAGAATTTTATGCAGCTATGAAGAATTATATTATGTTAATTTTCAGCAAATGTTCATATTCAACGTCCTTTGTTGTCATAATAATGATTTAACTTAGGGCAAATAAAGCTTAACGATTTAGCTAAACGGTTTGGTATAAATTCAACCTTCCCAGTCATTTTTATTTCATTCTCTACATCCAAATATGTTTGGAGGTACTGATATTAATATAACTACAGACAAAAACAAAGAAAGAATGTGAAGGTGTATTCTCTTTTCATTAATTAGGTGAGTTTTAAGGTAATACTGCCGCTTTATAAATTGAAATTTTTTTTACTGTGATTTGGAATCCAGTTTGTGTATTCACTTAAATTTGTTAATGTTAATGTTGATTTTGTTAGACTGAGTTCAAAAATCGCTCCTTTCTTCTTTCATCATGAGGATTTTTCATAATGTGGTAAAAACCGTAATACTGTTAACATTTTGTTATTGATTTAATTTAATTAGTTAAAGAGTATATTTAATTTAAACTGGACAGACTAAAGACATATAAATAGTACAAATAAAGAGGTTTCATTGAGAACCAGAGAAATTCTTGGGAGGCAATCAGCTCAGTGGTGTGAGAGATAGCGGCACTTCCCTCCAACCAGGCGACCTGAATTTAAGGCAAGGTGTAACCAAGGTCTAGTGGCGTCACCAACAGAGATGCCATGGATGTATCTGCCGTATGAGGATGTTTTGCCGAACCCCTACATAGAAAGAAGGGTTCGGCAAAATTTTCAGAATATGAGATAGAAAGAATCAACGAATTCAAAAATGTAAAATAAAAGTTGTTTCATTTAAAAAAGAAAACTTTATTTTTCCGCTTGGAGATTTTCAGAGATACAAAAATATAACAGCATATTTGAAAACTACGAATAATTTTACATAAGGTTGTTTTTTGAAAAATTAGTAGCAATTAATATTAGGAAGGGGGGGCTTTAAAGAAACTTCCTCTCCATTACGGACAAAATCGAATTTAAATTTTCAGTTGAGCAGACGCAAATTAGTAAAAAACACATGTTTCAGAAAACTCCAGAAATATTGAAATCCCGTATAACTCTCTGACCAACTAAAAGTTGTATAAATAAAATAACATTTATGTAAATAAAATCATTTTAGAAATAGAAATCGACCTTTTTTTATATAAAAATGTATACTTACTACCCCTATTGAAAAATATATTTCCTTTTCAAGTGGATTTTCTTAAAATAATCTCTAGTACAAAACGTATCCATCATTTCATTATCATTTATAAAATATTACCTTAAAATTTCAGTTCATTATTTTCATTCACAAAAAATAATGGTTTGTACTGGAGAACAACGTCCTACAAATAACTCAAATTTTGTGAATATGTATCATAATTTTTCAAGAGACAATAGCAATCACCCTTCCAAAAACAAACCAAACTCATTTATCATAAAACAAAACATGAAATATCGCAAATGTTGTAAAAACTTCACCTCTTTATAATATTGTCATTTGCACTCACAATTCTTTTACTGTTTGCCTAATTCAATACTTTTTAACTTTTCAAGCTTTACCATTATGTTATTATAATATTCTTTTTTTCAGGTATGTGATTCCAGTCTGTATAAAAGATTCTTCGTAGAAATTGTATACATGTATTTATGGTTGGTAATTGCAATATCTTACACTACCTTAAAAGCATTTAATGGTAAGTTGTTTTTTAGTTTTTAAAAGGAAAATCGCAAGCTATTTATTCATTATAATGCAAGCCATAAAATATATTTGTTCGCCTTTCGTCAATTCATTAGACTTGTAAATTTCTATGATTTTCTGTACTGCATTTGTCATTTTGGTTTATTTACTTATGTATACTATTCATTAAATAATTATTCGATATTTTATTTCCCGTATTAACTAAATATAATAATAATAATAATTTATTGTTTGGAAAATATACATTAAATTAAAAATAAATACATGGAAATTCTTTTTGTATTGGTTAAAATAGATTATTAGAATATTATTTAATCAAATGATTAAATTTTCTCTTTGAAACTATAAATTAAGTAGTTAAACCGAACAATATAAATACACAATAACCTAGGGGGTTGCATGTGCTCTAATTAATAATTAGTTTGTAGAAATAACATTGTAACTTGTAACATTGTTCCAGATATGTATACACATTATTATACACGTAGCACAAATATGTACACATTGTATCTGAACCCTAATTAAAAACAGATTTTTTTATGTTTTCATATTTTTTTAATATGATCTAATTATTAACTTTTTTCTTATCGCTGTGTTTTCCTTATTTACTATTCATTACATTCATTACATTCACACTAAATATGCAATTTTTAATTTGAAATCGCAGCATCCTTGAACAAGGAAACATTTTTATTGACCATCATAGCAAAATACGAATAATTTGACATTGGCATTTGTTTAAATCACCAAAACTTAAATATTTTAATTAATCTATAAAAAAATGTGCTAAATTTGAAATATAAAAAAATCTTTTGAAAATAAGTTTTACAATGCTAGTTTAGACCTGTTTAGAAGTTGTGAATGCCATTTTTTTAATTAGCTTAGAAATGTTTTGTTATGAAGCATAGAAAAATCCAATATTTATCAATTAAAATTGACAAAATCGACAATTTCTAAGGTAGTAAATAATTTGGAACATACATTACGAATAATTCTCTAGGCGAATTTAATATATTAGGAAGTTTAAAATTGACTAACATCTGTTTTGTGAAATCTATAAAACTTTGTACTATCATAGGAATCTCCCTCCTATAATTATTTGTATGACAATATACTTACCTCGGAATTTCAAAAATGTAGTAGATATAAATAAGAAGTAAGTTTACACATGGGCATTTTTTTTTAAATGGCAACCTGTATATCATTTTATGGATTCTAGTAGAGGACTCCTTTTTGCACACGCTGGTATAAAACAAGTGCCATGTTGAAGAGGAAATTTTTCGAGATATTTGACTCCAAAGTTCAAAATTATATTAAATATATACATGTGTATATATATATATATGAGTAAACTCAGTAGTAAAGACATTAGTCACACGCTCGCAGAGACTAGCAGATGCAGACAACCTCAAAGAAGAAATGTCAACTCTTCACAAAGCGCTGCGAAAGAATGGGTTCACACAACAAAGAATACAGAAGTTGTCAAAACCATCTCGGCCGAGAAATCAAGAGGACTCCGAACAACCCATAGCAAAAGCCTATCTGCCATACATAAAAGGAACAACGGATAAAATAAGCAAACTTCTACGTAAACATAAAATAGAAACAACTTTTAAGACCGACAAGAAAATCAGTACCATTCTTCGAAATACAAAGATCAAAATTCCTCTAGAAAGTCAAGGGGTATATGAAATACCTTGCCAAGATTGCAACAAATCATACATAGGACAGACCAACAGAAAAATAAGTGCAAGACGCGAAGAACACATAAACGCTGTTAGAAAAGACGAGAGAACATCATCTTTAGCTCAACATGTCAAAACTACAGGACCTAGAACCTGAAGATGGCAGATGAGATTCTGCCGAAACGTCGTTCAGACAACCACGGTCCCTCTCGGGGCCTATCACCTACGCGGGAGTATACCCGGAAAACGAATTTAACAATATATATATATATATATATATATATATATATATATATATATATATATATATATATATATATATATATATATATATATATATATATATATATATATATATATATATATATATATATATATATATATATATATATATATATATATATATATATATATATATATATATATATATATATATATATATATACATGGACCTAATTGAGACTCCTATGACTCACGGATGTTGCCAAGAGAATATTGGAAACAAGATCGAGATATCATTTATATACACTAGTATGAGTAATGCGCCAAAATGAGATCTTTGTGGCACACCTGATATTACAAGTGGGGATGCTGCCAAAAATTGTTTATTCCTATCATATGTGAATATGTGAGGTGCTATCTCGATTTTAATTTAGTTATAATTTCGTTATTGTTTTTTAAATATGGCGGAGGTGCTGGTTAAAATGGGTAGAATTCTATGTTATAGGTATTTTTTACATTTGATTGAGATAAACTAAAAAAAATTACCTCGGCAGGATGCACCTCGATGGTGTTTACTCATTATCATATCCGATGTGAAATAAATTTTTGTTGCATATATTTTTTGTACTAGATGCAAAATTACTTTAGTTTTTCTCAGTAACGGTAAATGTAACGGGAAATTTGTGAGAAATATTTTCTACAGAATCACTCATCCAGATTCATTTTTATCCAAAACAAGTTTTGATTCGATGCGAAATTTTTTTTTGGGCTATCATGAGGTGTCCTTCCGTTCCTAATGTATGGATTTATTTAATATTCAATTTTAAACTTCCCTAAATCAATTTTTCCACTGACACGTATTCTTCCACATATTCTTCAATTTCAATAGGAGAATAGACTTATGCAAAGATTTTATTTTTGAATTAAAATAGAAGTGCGAACTATACAAAAAACAGGTATTGTTGAAAAAAGGATATCTGAGATTTATTTACCTAAAAAAATAGTTCCGTTTTTAATATTTAAAACATGTAAAACGGTTGCCAGCCTATGACGTCATCTATTTTCCACATGCCCATCTATGAATTTGTTTTCTACTTATCTTCCGCAACTTTTCAACAAGTTTTGATTTCTCTGTTTTAGGATCAGGAATCATACGTTTTAAAACACAATGCTATTTAAACAAAGTAATTTAAAAATTGAGTAAAAGACTATAATAAAGTTGAATACACCAGGTCTAACAAGATCATGGTACACCCCCCTTTTTCCGAACTATGAAATTTATTTTTTCGGACGCTGAGTTCCAAAAAATAATTTGAACAGAGAGTTCCTTAAAAATTGATTTTTACTAGTGAGATCAGGTGTTTTGTGAAATTATAAAATGTATTTAAGAACAAAAATAAAATTGGACAGGGAGTAAAATTCACAATCACAGTTTCAAAAAATTTCTTGAAAAATTTTTCACAACCTTTCTTAATAATGAATGATTTGTATACAAAAAAAAAATTATTAAAATTTTTCAGTTTGATTTGGAAAAAAAAATTGTTTGAGCAGTGTATCTTTTTATGCTTAATATTATTTTATTAAAATTCAAATAAATTTGAAAATTTATTTTCAAACAACTAGTCGAAAGTATTTGAAAATTTAAAAATTATTTCTTCTATGTCCTGTTGGTCTAAGAAAATGATTTAGATGAAATTTATTTTTTGAAGAAATTATGGTTGTCTTGGAAAAATTTCTTAGTACCTATTTTAAGACTCCTGAGGCCTGTGTGAGATCTATTACCCATGAAACGGTCAATAAGGGATTGTCCTAAGGGCTCTAGATCAGTTGGTGTTTAATAATGGGGTTCACACCCGGTTTTAAGTTAATTATTTGTCGTTCGCGGAATGACATCTAACTGTATTAATGCAAATTGTGGAAAATGAATTTAATACCACGATGCCTTGGTGTCGAGTGGTGGAACATATACTTTGAAAAATAAATGTAATATTAAAAAAAAATTATTTAGTACCACGACGTTCTCTCGGTGAAGCCGTGTGGTAGAATTGTCTTAACTTGTCTGAAATTTTTTACTTATAGGGATTGTGTTGTCATCTATTGCGATGTTAACATGATGGCATATTTTTGAAAGTGCGTAGAAAAAATAAAATCTGCCCCGCTCGAAAGCTCCGATATGCCAAAAGCTTCCGATACGGCTGGCTGGCTGTCTGGTCCGCAATAAGGTGTACCAAACTCAAATTTTACAAGTCTAAGTCTCATATAAATAAATCTAGTGGTTAGTGAGACGCTGTGGAAACAATCATTGTTGCCTGAAATTATTATTTTTATTTTGTCTGAAACTATTTTGATTTGATATTAATTTTTATTTATTTAACTGACTTTGTAAAATTATTTTTTAGGTGTGTGCGACAAGCATTTTTTTAAAATTTGAATGATAGAAATCCAGAAATCCAACTTTTACTATTTTATGATGACTTTGGCCTCTGATAATTAAATGCTTCTGTCGACCACTGAAATTTAAATTTTGTGGAGCCTCTCGGATTGTAGTAAAATCGTTCAGACCGGTTTGTAATTATTGCTTATGAATGTCTCTATGAATTTGGCCATTTTGATGTTTGTAAGTGCACCGCGGCGCTCGCTGTCGTGGTTTTGCTGCGGAGCAGTTTTTTTATGGAAATCAATTTTACTATTTCGGCTTTTAAATATGGTCTTTTATTCTTTATCTGATTTGCTAAAAAAAGTGGTGTGACATGTGATATTTTGAACCCGTGCAATTTCATTCGGACTCTGGCATTTTTTGACTGTTTTTAATGGCTGATGGCCTTTTATGTGATCTGGGTGATTTTTTTGGTAATATTATTTTTTTGAGATAATAAAATTTTTTTGTAGAATTTTGATTCTACAACTTCTTAGCATCTAATTTTACAAAATTGTATTTTCTTATTTTGCCTTAGCTGTAATTTTGATTGTATTTATTGCACATTTTAATAATTCATACGAATAAATTCCTTGTTAATAGTACTAATAAATGGGACCACGGAAGCAATACGGTTCCAATTGAAAAAATTGCGTGTGAACTTTATTTGCTCATAAATTTTGTTACACCTCGTAGTATATAAATAATCCTTACCCTTTTCTTGACACTTTTCACTGCAACATTTATAAAATTTTACTTCAACAGATAAAATTAATCTACTATAGTCTACCTGTGGTTGGTTTTCAAAACTGACTTTAATATACTCTTTGACTTTATTTGACTCTTACTTGACTTGACTTGACTTACTTGACTTTACTTGACTATACTCTTTGACTACTTGACTTTGACTTTAATATACTCTTTTCCGTTTTGTACACAATTTCAAATTCTCTTAGGCTGGATAAATTGAATAAATAAAATTATAGTTTCGACTAGTGACCATAGCAAAAAATATTTTATTTCTGTACAGCACTTTAATAAGTAGACACTACTAAGAAATTGCTGAGTGGTCGTTAAATATATTAGTTAGAAATGTTCGATAATGTCCCTGAAAATAATTCGCAAAAAAACTGTCGTCTGTAAGAAATGGCATATCTTATCGAAAATATGAAAAACGTTAAAATGTAAACAACTTATATTGTAAAATATTATAATCCAATGAAGTGGCTGTATCAATTTACTATTAATGAAAAAAACTATTGAAAACTGGTTATATTAGGAGAATTTTTAAAACATCTGGCATAAATACAGTTATTGTATACTGTCGTATTTTCATCCTTGTATAAAAACGTGTGCTAAATTTAATTAAAATTACTTGAGCCTTTTCTGAGTTAAGTGTGGTCATGAATTATCAATGTGACCGACGAGGACAACAGACACACTGACATTTTTTAAGACCCAAATCAAAATGTTGTTTCGGGTCTAATAAATCATCAGGACATGTTAAACTTTCGATTTTAAATTTTTGAATGACGCCATTACTTGGTGGAATTGGTGAAATTGAATAACGAAAACTAATAAACCTTACCATTTTCGATTATCTATAATAATAATTTATCTTTATTTAATTAATTCATTTCAATATAAAAAAATTATTATTTAAAAATTCTTAATTGAGTAATGGTTTATCATATTAAATTACCCCTGTGCCTAATAATAAACAAATTGTAGTTATCCCAAATAATGACTTAATTAATATATAATATTCAAATTTACGAGGTACATAATTCGAGCCGTGCGTTTAGCTTTCTCATGTACTAGCTATTTAAATAAGCTTTAGTAATTCTAGGTACGTTAATTGGTTATTTGACTTTCACGAACGGTTTTCCTAAATTAGGGGAATCTGATATAATAGGCTACGTCCGCAAGTAAACGCGAATTGTGAATAAGGAGCCAGTGGTGTAGGCAAATGAAATTCAATTTACATTATCAAGAGGAATAATTCATATATTCCCCTTGAGAGGCGAGTTTTAAATATTACAGATATTTATTCCTGTATACTCAATGCCATAAGAGATAATTTATGATTCTGTTTTATATTCAATTGGTTGCGAGTGAGAAAGAACAATATAGCGTTTTCCTTGTAATGTAATAATAAACCAGGCAAAGGTCGCCTTCCTTTTCCGATTTTATACACGAAATGACCATTTACGATATTTTTGGATGATACCGAACATTTTCATTATTAAAAAAAGTCACCAATTCAGAAGCAATATTTCTTAACGTATCCCTTATGGTTTGTCTGTTTTTAAAATTGGGTTTTGAAAACCGATTTTTTGGATATGTTTTTTAAAGTTCGAAAACTGATTTTTAAATTAAAGAAAGCAGTTTTAAATACTAAAATTAATATGTAAAATTTTGAACTTGAAATCGCCATGGCCACAAGCATATTGTAGCAAAAATTTTCTGTAACAACTAATCTTCGTAAGTCAGGCAAATGTTTGACATGAAAATCCACAAATTCATTCTATTATGCTTAAAACTCGGACGAAGGTTAGGTTAGGTTATTGTGAGTGGGTCCTTAAGGACCCTCCACTGCGGCCATTAGCAGGCCTATTGTGGCTCACATCTAATTATATTTCACCCAATAAGTTCAGTCTCTTAATAAAACTGATAACTTTATTGGATGAGAATGTGTCCAGATCCTCTGGCAGCAGTTGCCCTTTGCCAAATATTGAGAATCGGATCCTCTCCACAGCGGGACAGGTGCATAAGACGTGGTCTGCCTTTTCATCATCCTCCAAGCATAAACGGCACTCGGCGTTTTCCGCTAGGCTAAGTGTATGCAGATGATAGTTTAGTCTGCAGTGCTCGGTATATTGTCCTGTTAGAGTTTTCAGGTTTACTCTGTTTAACTCTAAAAGTTTCTTAGTTCTTGATTTCGAAGGGTAAAGGTTAAGTGAGCATAAAAGTTATATTAGAAAGGGTGAAATTGAAAAATCGACAATTTGCAAACATGCTTGGGAAAATGGACATTGAGTAAACTGTGATTCGGCAAAAATTTTAATGGAAGAAGTGGACAACACAAAAAGAAAAATTAAGGAATCGGCAATAATATTATTGAATGAAGAAAAATGTTTATCCTATTCGTTTTCCGAAACGTTAGGGAATTATATTATTATTCTTCAGTCTCATATTAGTTTTCAAAAATCACCCTATGACTAGTCTTTCGACGTAAAGTCACAAGCGCAGAGGTTTATTTTTCCAGTAATATACTGAACTATATTTTTTAGATAACGATGTGGTAGTAAGTCCCAAAAAGAGAAAGAAGAATTTAAAATATGCCACAAATAACGTTCAGACAATAGAAACAATTTTTTAAAATAAAATTTTTCGGTATGGTAAATAATTATGGTACTTTACTCTTGAGTCAATTTGAAATATTTTTTGGTATAAATACCCGAACTAATAGAAATTTGTGTAAGCACCGCTTTTCTCAAGAATAAAATTTTGTGAGAAATCCTAAAAAAAAGTTTTCCATTGGTTGCAAACTCCTTGGACCACGTTGTATATTTTGACATGTTGGACATTAAACAGTTGTAATTTTATTATTAATTTAGATTCTAGGGCAACAACTTTTGATTTGAAAATCTTCAAATCGTAAATATCTGCACTTAATATTAAAATTTTTACTTGCTAGAGGAACCTAATCATAAGAAAACAAATCACCCATCATACCTTGTTAGGCCAGAATAAAACTTTTTCCAGCCATGGAAATAGGGACGCGAATTCAGAGCTATAAATCTTTAAAAAGCTGTTTTCTGCCAGAATTCCTTTAAAATAATCATTTCACGATTACACTTTAAAGGTGTTTCGTTTGGAGGTATCTCATTTCACGAAAGCTTTATGAAAATTTTCATGATTACTCCCCGAAGACCAAGAAGTTGTTTGTTAATTATTATTCTTATACATTTGGGTGGATTACATTCCATAATATTAAGTTCAGATAACATTAACAAGGCTTTGTATCGTGAAATAATGGGAAGGTATAAACCGCGTGTTAAGCTTGTTCCAGAACATGGATGAGAGGTCCATCTAAATTTATAATATGTATCATTGGTTTGGCAGCCCTAAAGACGATTGTCTTGGGATTAATCCCATGTAACCCTTGTCCAACGGCGAACTAAAACTCATCACGACTTAGCTGCTATTCACATAATTTGATTTATTGAGAGACAGGGTTATCAAAATTTCACAAATGGAGCACAAATCCTTGTTTTAATTGAGTTTACAAATTACTTATACCTTTACTTGTCAGTTGAAAGAACTTAATAATTGATGATCAATGTTTTTTGATCAGGAACAGTTGTGGACTCAAAAAAAGGAGGAACAACTATTTTTTGAAAATTTTGTAGTTAATCTCGTTTGTAAAAATTTTCAGTAATTATTTTTATAGAATGAAATTAAATATAATAACGCTAAAAACTGTTTGTTAATTATTATTTTTTAACTTTTACTAAACTTATCACAGATCAGTATAACATTTCTTACTAAGAAATTCAGCCTAGAAGAACTTAATACAGCTATAAAAAAATTTACAAATACGTCGCGTCGCCTGGATTGAATCATGTATGTTATCCCATGCTGCAACATATGGGTACTTTGGCTAAAACATACTTATTGGGAATTTTCAATGATATATTAGTCTATTCTGATATACCTGAACCTCTTAAAAAGTCCGTGGTTACATTAATACCGAAACCAGGAAAGGACCTCGCAGATGGTGATTCGCACAGACCAATTACCCTCATGTCATGCATTACTAAGACACTTGAGTGCATGATCAAGTTTAGATTAGAATATTGGCTACTTAAAAATAATTTATTACCTGATAATCAGTATGGTTATAAACCTGGATCTGGTACTACTGAAGCTACTACTCATTTAGTGACAGATATTCAAAATTCCCTAACGGATAATCAATGCACTGCTGTTGTTTTCATTGATATTAAAAATGCATATAATAACATAGACTTGAAAATTCTTTCAGAAAAACTACAGGTTATAAACATACCTGGACGTGTTGTAAAAATTATAATCAATTTATTTTCCTCACGGGAAGTATTTATTAGATATAATAGCTCTAAAACTTTACTTTTTAACCTATACACAATGGATTTACATAATATTTTTTTCACCAAATATAACTTGTATACAATATGCAGACGACTTTTCCTTATACTCATGTAAAAAAAATGAAATGGAGGCTGTTTCAGAATTAAAATACATTGTATATTGTTATAAAGAATGGTGTTTTACAAATGGTTTTACTATATCTTTGCAAAAATCGGCTGCAGTTTTTTTCACGCGCAAACGTTTAGACAGTAAAATAAACATAATCTTAAGCGGCCTAGAATTTCCGGTACAAAAGTACTATAAATATTTAGGTATCTGGCTGGATTCCAAATTACTTTGGAGTAAACATATTGATTATATAATTGGTAAAGCAGAAAAAGGGATTCATTTACTCAGACAAATATGTAACTGCTCCTGGGGTGCAAATCAAGATATAGCTCTACTATTTTACAGTGCTTACTTTAGGTCAATTATTGACTATGGCTGTTTAACATATGGTTCTGTCAGCAACATACACTTAAAAAAATTAGATCGGGTACAATACAAAGCGATAAAAATTTGTTTAGGTTTGATGAAATCTTCTCCTAACGAGGCAGTTTTAGTCGAAAGCTTAGAGCCTCCCTTATGCTATAGACGTGAATATCTAGCTTGTAAATACATTAAACAGAACACAAAAAACTCTAATATTTTTTAAAAAATTCACCAACTGTCTATAAATAATCTGTGTCAAACTTATTGGACAAAGAAAAACGATCCGCCTTTAGCCAGCGCATATATTCAATGTCAGGAACTAGACGGATTAAAGTTATCAGCAAAATCGGCAACATCGATCTATAGTACTCAATATGAAGCATTGTTTTTTAAAACAAAAATTTATTACCCTAAATATGAAGAAAACAACACCAAACAAATCTTCCAAGAATGTATCTCCCAAATACGCGCAGAATGCACCTTAATTTTTACTGATGGATCCAAAACTTCCAGAAAAGTAAGCGGTGCTTTTTATGTTCCATCACATAATTATCAATTTTCTTTCATCATGGATGATTTTCAAAATATTTTTTCTGCGGAGGCCGCTGCTATTTTGCATGCAATTAAGTGGTACATCACGAATAAAATTAAGTACACTATCATAGCATCTGATTCGATGTCTGTGTTAAAAACTATTCGTAACTTCTCCACTCAACGTCAACATAACATTTTTATTATTAAAATTATGGAAGCACTGTATACAGGATATCACCAAAATTGTGAAATTTATTTTGTGTGGGTTAAAGGCCACTCCGGTATAACTGGAAATGTTAAAGTTGACATCATAGCAAAAAAATACCTGTAGCGAAAATTGTTATCAAGAAAAAGATTTAAGGAAAATATGCATAATAAATGGAACATACATTGGCAACAGTATGGCAAGATGTCAAATACTTTTAATTTTAAAATTCACTCAATCATCCCAAAATTTCACTGGTATCAGGAAATTAACGCAAGTAGAAAATTCATATCAACTATAAGCAGAATTAAGTTAAATCATGGAAGATTTCCCTCACACCTACATAAAATTGGAATATTAGATAATCCACTTTGTGTCTGTGGAAAGGTAGCAGACTTGCCTCATATACTCTTCAATTGTCCTAGAACGTCCAATGAATCTAAATGTCTCACTTCAGAACTATTTAGAAATAATTTTGTTGCCCCTTTTTGGTTGCCTTACTTATTATATGCAGCCGATGCATCTCTTTTAAGACAGATTTACGAATATTTTTTTAAAAATACACCTGTAAATATAAATGAGTGCTTGCATAATATACACAATTGTGTATGTATTATTAATGAAATCAAAGGTATGTTAAATAATCATCTCCTTCTGTCAGACCTAATGTATGTTTACCCATCTTTCCGTAGTCTAACATTGTATTGTCTTGCAAAAATGCCCTGAACGACTCCTGGGCGAGAAGCGTGTAAACCATGTACAATCCTTTACTCTGTCACCCACACTTGCTAGAAGGTAAACTGGCAAATACATGTGTGCATACATGTGTGTAGATGTGTGTGTAACTGCGCGTATATATGTATATAATTTCTTGTTATTTGTTACTTGCACGAAGAAAATAAAGGAGTTTTATCAATTTCGTGCTACCAAGAAATTCGTGGCTAAAACACTTTGTATGTAAAGCCAAAATGCAAAAAAAAAAATCAGTATAACATATATCTTTTTAAATAATTATTTTCCCTGCTATTTGCCAAAACACTGAAATGTGGATTATAAAAAAGATAATATGCACATTGTTTATTTTATTTATTTATTTATTTATTTATTTATTTACTTACACTGTTCAACAGGTAAAATACCCAATTACAGATCAGGGATATAGGAATACAAAATATATTATGATACTATATAAAATATAAAGCTAACATAGAAAAAAAAAGAAAGAGAAAATAGGTTAAAATTAAGCAGTAAATAATCAAAGTAACAGTACATGCAAAAGTAGACTGCACCTAACTGACAGAATATGTAATTAGACACACACACAATAAGAGAAACAGAACTTAAAATATTATATTTTAATTAAAGAAAAACAAAATAAAATCACTATTCAATTAAAAACTCTAATTTTTATATCATTAAGGCTACAATTAAAGAATCGAGGTCATTATACTAATTATTAAAATTATTATAGAAATTGAATATCGGTGAGTTTTTCAATATGTTGCTACGTGGAGTGGGTAAATAGAAAATTTCTGCGCTTCAAGAGGTTACTGTAGGAATACGAAAATTTAATTTACTGAATATTTCAGGTGTATCAAAATCATTGTGTAGCCACTTTAAACAAAAATATTTGAGAGAAGTATACACGCCAGTTGTCAAGGCTAGACATAGAATATCTCTCAAGAAGATCATTTTGCTGAAAACCAATGGCTGGATATGTACCATTTGATTTAAACCAAAGTTATTTAAGAACTCTACGCTAAACCATTTCTAAGTTATGTTTATGTACATCGTAACCAGGACACCAAATAAGTGACGCATACTCGAGTTTCGATCTGACAAATGATTGGTATAGCATTTTTAACGTAAAAGTATCATTAAAATCACGGCTGCAACGTACTATGAATCCAAGAGTTTTAAAAGCTTCAGAGACAATGGCATCAATGTGATTAGTAAAGGATAATTTACTGTCAAATATGACTCCAAATTCATGAAAAGTTATTGGTCTCTGAAGTACGACACTGTCTAAATGGTAGTCAAAAATAAGTGGTGACATTTTTTAAATAAAATGACATTACGTTACATTTGTTAGCGTTCAGCTGTAATTTATTTACTGTGCACCAGGTATTTTTTGTATTAAGACATGTTTAAAGTTGGAGACAGTCATTTATATCTTTGACGATTGAGTAGACTTTTAAGTCCTCAACATATAACAGACAGGGCAAACTTATTACGTTTACTACGCCAGTAATAAATATATTAAAAAACAAGGGCCTAAAATAGAACCCTGTGGAACCCCAGATGTGGCAATAAATTCAATAGACTTAAACCCATTGAGAACAACTTATTGAATCCTAATCATTAAGTAAGATTTAAATAAAACTAGTAGCGAATCTGCGAGACTAATTTTTCTAGCATATTAAGTAGTAACCTTTGATCAAGTCATTGAAACGGTTTAAAAAAAGTCTGTATATATAACATCCGTTTGACTAAAACATATGTTTAAAAAACCTCGGACACAGCAATCCAACAAGAACTACAATGCAGTAAAGTGCTAATTTTGGCGCTAAGTAGGTAAAATTTGTCTCCTGTGGAGAGGAATAAAGTGCATAACTACGTGTGAGTACCACCATTTTATTTTAACGAAATAATTCCAATGAAGGGGTTACCAGCAGCATATGCTGCTGGTAACCCCTTCATTGGAATTATTTCGTTGTATTTAACCTCTATGACTGGGATGTGAGCTGCTATTATTATTATGAGTTAGTAGCACTGACCTAAATGAGATGACGATGGGGCATTATGTGCTATTGCATATCTGTGTCGACATGTTTTTCTGTCGATTTGTTTTATCTGCTGTTAGCGATGTTTTCACGTATACATTACTAAATTTATTTTGTTTTGCTTAATTTTTCCCGTCTGGTTTAAAAGTTAGGGCAGCCTTCGGTAATATTTAACTGTTGGGTAGATTTAATTTGTAATTTGAATGTTATAGAATATTCCTATTTGCTGTATTAATGTTTTAATTATATTTCTATTAGTATAGACACTTTATTTTTTTTATTATTGTAAGAACCAAAGCTGTAAACAGTACTCAATTATTGAATTTACTATATTTAAATTAGTGTTAAAAATGCATTTGTTTTCTCTTTCAAGTGGTAAACACATAAATTTACGTGAACCTCAAAATAAGCATAAGTAAATATTCTGTAGCCTACTTATAGTAGTACTGAGTTATATGGAACGATACGAATAAGATGTCTTTTCCGTTTAAAACTAACACCATCGCTTTGCCAGTTTTAATATGTTCTTCATCGTTGTTGTAAGTAATCTTAAATTATTATTATTATTAGGAATAAACAAATAAAAAGTGGTGGCGCTCAACAAAAAAAGAAATCAGAAAATGGATCTAATCCTGACTCCACCTTCCCACCATTAGAGATTTTATATTTGCTTTCAGAGCCAGTTGGGGCATTCTTTTGAATAACTATTAAATTTCTATAAATTAATGAATCTGAATTTTATAGAGAACCAGGAAGTTAAATAAATGAAACTAAACGTCAACAAAGAACCTATCTTGTTTAAGCTCACAATATTACTTGCTCTTTGCATTGATCGCCACTTTTGTAGAATATACTATAAATTATTACACTCTCAAACTTTCCGTTTATTTTAGTTTTCCCTGCAAAGATTTTGTTAATTAGTGAAGTCATTTAACAAAGAATAAATATTCCTAACTCTATATGAGATTAATCAAGTATTTTATTACAGAGAAAATACGGTGCTCGAAAAAATATATAATTTATGGATTTATATATTAAAAGCAAATATTTGAACCGAACGAATATAACCTATATTAATATTTTGCTAATAAATTTCCGGTTTTAGAATTTCAAATTAAATTATATATTAGCTCCAATATGAGCATAATAATAATCAATACCATGGGAAATATTCATTTTAGAGGACTGATTTTACATTGCACACTCTAAATGAAAAACTTCTATATAAAAGTTATTGAATATGTATCACCAGTTCATGAAACATGTAAATTTCACGCAAAATAGAATGGTAACTATTGTTATTGTATGTTCCACATCATTATAAATAGAAATATATAATTCGATTATAGCTTTTTATGTCGTGCTTGTATTATAAAAACGCATGAGCCTCTAAAATTAATTAGCTATATATTTTAAGAAATTAGCATTACCGATAATATACTGTGCACAGTGAGTTATATTTCATATTTCCATCGAAACATTGGACTATAAAAAAATTCGTTATGGAGGGATTGGCAACTTCTTTATTATTATGTATCTTTTTTGCACAACATAAAAAAACGGGGAAAAACTATTTTAGTTTAATAAATGTTTAGCGGTGAGGAACCAATAATGTCCTAAATCAATCATTAATACCTCGTATCCTGAACCCTCAATTACTTCAAGTATACGTGAGTTTCAAGGACGTTGAATACTTGCTGAGTACGATGGGAGCATGGGTCCCCAACAAATTTACTGGACGGTCATCAGACCAATGATAACTTACGGATCAAAGGCAAACTGTCTGGATTGCAGAGATTAGCTAGCTTGATCGTAACGGGAGCAATTAGCACCTCACCATCAGCTGCAATAGAAATCCTCCTGGACTTACCCTCTCTTCACATAAATTTAGAAAGAGGTCAGATGGGCAACATATAGTTTGCAACAAGCGGCCATTAATATGGCGCAGACTAGTATCATGGCGCGAAACATGTTGCCGGATAACATAGAGAGTCACAGCACCCCCTGGAAATGCCCTCGGATACTATGCCTACCATGACTAACTACGAACTGACCTTCAACATCCTTTTTCCGGAAAGAGATGAGTGGGATGAGAATAAAGCTGACCTACCAAAGACAGACAGTTGCTGGTTTACAGACGGCTCCAAAACTCCCGAGGGAACAGGAGTCGGAGTACATAGTTACAGACCAAGGCTGAGGATTTCCTCAAGCCTAGGTACTAATGCAACTATTTTTTCAGGTCGAAATTTTTGCCGTTGAACTGTGTGTGTGAACGCTGGAATATATGCATGTTACACGCAGATCAATAAAAATTTTCTCAGATAACTAAGCAGCTTTAAAAGCACTTGGCCCCTACCGGTAACTTCAAAACGGTACGAAACTGTCAGAAGACTCTAAGGTATCTGAGCAAAAACAACAAAGTGACTGGTCTGGATACCCAGCTACTCTGGTATGGAAGGTAATGAAATAGCCGATTTCTTGGTCAGAGAAGGAGCGGGATCACAAATCAGCGGACAAGTACCGATGATGGGCATATCTTGAAGTACTGCTAAGATGGTTATCTCAACCTGGCAACGAAGACTCTCCAGTATTGGCAAGTGTTACCAGAATTAGTTCATTCGAGGGCGTTTATAAAATACCCTTCGAAATCAAGAGATAAGAAAGTTTTGGGGTTAAACAGGATAAACCTGAAAACTCTAACACAACTCGGCCTAGAGGAAAACGCCGAGTCCCGTCTATGCCTGGAAGATAACGAGAAGACAGACCACGTCTTATGCACCTGTCCCGCTGTGAAGAGGATCCAATTCTCAATATCTGTCAAAGAGCAACTGCTGCCAGATAATCTGGACACACTATCACCCAATAAAGTTATCCGTTTCATTAATAGGCTGAACTTATTGGGTGAAATATAATTAGAAGTGAGCTACAATAGGCCTGCTGATTACTGCAATGGAGGATCCAGAAGGATTCACTCACAAAAACTTAATACCTAATACCTAACGACGAGGGCAAGCGTTATTATCAATAAAAATAACAGATTCGCCAATAAAAGCTTGAAAAGTGGTCACAATGTTACTAAAATATCATTGGCATATATTTGTCCTGTCATGGTCCTCCTGCAGAATTACAGATCGGTGCGTCCTCCAACACTTATTCCTCCTTATACAATAACACCACTTCTTCTAAAAGCCACAGGTTGACTAAATATTTTGCTGTATCTGGCCCTTCTTGACATTCTCCAAACTTGCAGACACTTGCTATCGCTGTGCAAACCGAAACGAGACTCAACGCTAAATAAAACAGAACCCCATTCCATGTCCCAGTTTTGATAATCCCTTGCTAACCTTAAAGAGGCTGCATGGTCAGCTGGACTTAACCCAAGGCTGACTTGATGGGTCAAAATCTCTGAATCTGTTGTATACTGATTGGACACTTACTGTTCTTATTGAGAAGCGTAAAGGGTAGGATTTCTTCTTATTGTAAGTTAAAGATAACGATATTATCGCGGTGTTGTAGACTGCATCCGATCACTTCTGGGCGGTTATACAGAATTAGTTCGATTGCAAAGCCTACTAATCACACTTGGGCTTACTCCTAATTCTGTAGCACATCGACTTGACGTAAGCCGGCTTGAAGTATAGCAACCTACTGACATCAGGTTATGATGAATGACGACTTGCTTTCATATTTTTCCAAAAACTCTACAGAATATGCTTCAAACACACTTGAACGCAATTAACAACAGAATGAGAAGTGAGTGTAACTGTTCGAAAATTAGAAAAGACAAGAAAGCGATGAAAAAGCGATATAACTTTTTTTATTCTGGAATCTAAAAACCATACAGAAGCATACACATAGAAAAAGTTTGCACTTGTATCTTGCTTGCATTCCGTAACCGTTTACCACTGGCAGTAGGTACTGCACTGACCGCCTGCCGTAATACAAATATGTAATATTTTAGATTGATGGTCATCAGTTATTGTATGATCAGAATCTGTTAGGTGTTTATAAAAGTTGGAATGTTGTTTTTGTGTGTGAATATTTTCTCTATATCTTACCCCTAACGATCTACCTGTTTGACCTACATATGAGGCGTTGCATTCTGGGCAATCTAACCGATATACACCACATTTTTTAGAGATATCAGTTTTTTGTTCTGCATTGAAAAGATATCTGCCTATATTTTTGTTAGAACTAAATGATGTTTTAATATTAAATTTTGAAAAAGTATTGCTAATTAAATAAGAGAGTTGACCTGAATATGGTAATGAAATGTATGTTTGAACTTTTTTCTCGTTAATAGTGGGCTAAAATTATTTTAAAAGGAACTTATTTTGTTTTTTGTAAATTAGATTGTTGAATATATTTTGAGGGCACCCGTTATTATGTGCTATAAGTCTTATTGCGCCTAATTCTTCTTTTAAATCTGTCTTAGATAGAGGTAAGCTGTAGGCTCGGTGTGTCATAGATGGAAATGCGGCTAATTTGTGGGAGAGAGGGTTATAGGAATTAAAGGGGATAGTGGTGTCTGCATAAGTTGATTTGCGGTAAATATTATAGGAAAATGATGTTTTATGTCTTTTTATAGTTAAGTCGAGAAAGTTTATTGATTTATTATCGTTCTCTGTTTCTAAGGTAAAAGATATATTATTATGTGTGTTATTGATAAAATCGAGGAGTATTTTTAATTGTCTGTCTGTCCCTTTAAAACTTATTAGGATGTCTACAACGTACCTGTACCAAAAGATAATATGTTTTTTTGATATTGGAGAATCCAATATAGTTTCTTCAAGAATCCAATATAGTTTCTTCAAGATTATCCATGAATATATCGGATAAAAGGAGGCTAAGTGGCGAACCCATAGGGAGCCCTGTTTTTTTGTATAAAGATGTCCTCATTAAATTGGAAATAATTTTGATCTAAACAGAACTTGAATGACAGAGCAAATAATTCAAATGTGAATTGGAGAATTTGTCTGGAAAATTTTTGTTTGAGGTAAATAAAAAATCAAAAAGTAGATAGAAAAAATGAGAGTAATAGAAAACAAGGGGATGATTACAAATCATTATAATCAACAAATAAAAACAGTTCAACTTCACATGGCGGGATGTCGTAAATGATTGCCGACAATTTGTTAAATGAAAATTTAACGTTTAAGTTCCCTAGTTCTCTCGAAAAACATTTTATGTGTAAATCTAAATATATGGTACTTTTATTACTGTGCTACTAATAAAAATATGAAGTATGTACTATGCAGTTTCACATTTAAATGGGTAAAACCTTTCAAATCATAATAATTTTTGCCCTTAAACGTTGTGGAATTATCAAGCATTGATAGAGATCCAGTTGGTAGAATGGCATGCAGATCATGACAGCAATGGCGGTGTCAGTTGTCGCGACATTTCCAGTTGGATCACGTATCAGTCAGTGTGCTTCTAGCTGAGGCCCTAATCCGATACGTGTGCGTTAAGGTGATAACGTTGCTTTATACTATCCATTGCGTTTTCGAAGCGACGTGAGACTGTTTCGTTTTGGGCCGCTGTTCCGAGAAGGGGCGCTCTCCGTTTAGACCGTAGACTTGTGCTTGTTATTTGACATACATATTGGAAACACGCCTTGTAAAAACAATAATTAAACATCAATGGAAATTTTGTCGTTGATATTAAGGACTACTTCAAGGATCAGATTAAAATTGGAGTTTGAAACTTCTAACCAACTACCTATTAAAATATACAGAGCTTTCGGTGCTGTATAAATTCGGTAAAATTGTTACGAAATGTTTTCCGAAAAATCACTCTGATACATCACCTTTTGATGCAGTTTTAAAAATTTTCAAATCTTTTTCTGGAAGCTATGACGTCATCGATATATTTTTTTTAAATATTGACCCAACATTTCTTCTTATAAAAGTCGATTGAGTTCATTTTTTACGTATAATAATGTAGGCTGCGTAACAATTTTTTTTCAGAAAAAAATGCGTTGAACTTGAGGAAGGCTATTATTCAATAATCAGCAGAATTACACAAAAAACTGCGTTCAAACTGTGCTCCGTTGTCAACATGATAGTATCCATGATGATGGACAAAACATTATCGACAACTTTCGGATTTATACGGCGCACTTCTATTTGAAATACTTCCTTAAGTTTTCTTGTCTATTATTATATACCTTGCTTTTCAGGTATCCCCATAAAAAAAATAATCACGAAGGGTTAACTCTGATGAGTTAACAGGCCGCTCTTTTGAAACTCTTCGCCCAGTCCATCAATTTGGAAACACCTCATCTAAATCAGTTCGAACAGGGTCTGCGTAATGGAAAGGAGCAAACTGCCAGAGCCAGGATTAAATTGTGCTGCAAAAACTCCAGATATCTGCCACCAGTTAATGTTTGAAAAAAAAGGACCTATAAATCTTCCTTCAACAATATCACACCGCACATTTATTTTTTGAGAATACTGGATACCTCCACCATCCAATGTAGATTTTACTTTGTTTTTTTGACCAGCAATTTTGCCTGTTAATTGTACCGTTTAAGCAAATAGTTGCTTCATCCGAAAAAATTGTTTTTTCTTCACAAAATTGAGATTTCTATCGCATAACTGCATATCAAAGTCATCCTCAGATAATTCATCTACCAGGCTTACTTTGTATGGATCATATTTTTGTTAATGCAGTATTTTGTGTGCTGTTGTTGCTGCCATATTACAATTGGAAGTTACTCCTTTTAGTGACGAATGAGGATTTTCTTGCATGGATAAGAGAACATTGAGTTGATCCAGTTGATCGTTTATTTTATGAAGGACGATTGACTTTTGGTAAATTCCGAACTTGACCAAGTTCCCTAATTTTTTAATCTATTCAACTCACTGTCAGTTGAGAAATTTGTGGATGATCAGGATGAGTTTCATTGTATACTTGAGCTTCCTCTTGCTATGTTCGTCTTCTATTACCGATACCAATCATTATCAATTATTCGATTCTTTCCCTTTCACTTAAATTCAACATTATTTTTTTGATTCTACCACAAAACGATAAATATACCTATTTGTTTAACAATACCAATTCAATGAAATACCCACTAGTTTTTTCTAACTCAAAAAAATTGCCAATGTGAACAAAATATTTACATACGGATTACTGTCAAACTGTTGTTGTTTTTTTGTAACTTCTTCTGATTATTGAATTCAGCTTTGTTTAAGTTCAACACTATTTTTTCTCAAAAAAATTGTTATGCACCCTACCTTGGTTTTTACCTCATTATACTTATACAATTGAACTCTTGCAAATTCCATAAGAAAAAGTTTGGGTTAGTATTTAAAAAATATATCGATGACGTCTTAGGGTCAAGAGAAAAATTTTAAAACTATATCAAAATCTGGCATTCAAATGGGATTTCTGACGTGTCTGAGCGATTTTTCAAAAAAAATATTTGAAACAATTTTACCGAATTTTTGCAGTACTTTTCTAAAGTCTGTATATTCCGTTTGGCATGGTTATTGCTTATCTTAAGAAAATCTTCATAATTAAAATAACAAAATTTATTTGTTATTTTAAATGTGTTTAATAGTTATTTATTTAATTAGGGCCGAATTTTTCATCTACCACCAAATAAGTTCTATGAAAACAATTATTGATATAATTGTATCCAAGGAAATTATATACTGAATACATTTAATAGAAAATGGAAAGATCGGTTCTATGTGTTTCTATTTTATGTATATCCTACTTACTAATTTAACAAAGCAATAAGCATTAATTATATCCTATGGAATTTTATATGTCCATGGGCATATTTGACGTTTTATTATATTACACCTAGTCACTTTTTCTTACTGGGATTCACATTACATTTATTGATGTATTCGCGAGATTTATAAATTAACTATATTTACAAACATTCTGGAGAAGTAGACATATGAATCGACTTTTTTATTCCAAAACGCTGCTACTACTGATGTTTTGTCACTTTTACAACTGGAATCCTATTTTGTAACTCTTCATGTTTACTACGTGTTTTACAACAGAATTTTTGTATTCTCTACAACCGTTCTCTACCAAAACATTTACATTTTTTTATTGGTAGTAATATTTATACGCAGTTTGAAACAAAAACTGTCGCTTTGGAAAAGTGGTGTATAATTTAGCATTAAATCAATCATAGTGTAGGCTGACATATGTTTCCATTGATATATTGATCTCTATATATGGCAAAGCAAGAAAGATGGAACATTTTCTTTTCCACTATTGGAAATAATTTTTATTTTATTGATTGATAATGCCAGGTCAGATGGAGATGTTGCTAAAACAAGGATGATATAGATACACAGATTAACCAATATTACATTGTAATTATTACAAACAACAGTATTAATTATTGTAGCATTTTATAAGTGAAAATCAAGCTACTAACATGATCTTCACTTAATTTTCGTAGTAATTCACATACTTCTGTTATTTCAATATTATAAACATGATGATTATATAATAATTTGTTAATTATACCTGCTTACTATTGTATGGAATACAGTTTTGTAATTCTTTGTTATTCTATAAAATATTTACTTTAACTCCTTCGAGTTTGGTTTTTGTTTAATAAAACTAAAAATTATTAACTCTTGTGATGTTGCCACTAAAACTTAATAACTTAAAAAACTACTGGCATTACCTATTTTTTGGTTTTATCTATGATTTCAGAATATAATGAATTGTATTAACGTGATTAATGATCAATATACAGTGTGTCTCATAATTAAGTACCTTCCTTCAAGGAAGTGATAGAACTAGAAAAAATATGTTCAGTTTTATATGTAAACAGTTGACCTGAATCAGTTCATAAGGGAGCTACAAACCCTTAAAGGGGCTAAGTACAATATAGTTATTTGCCAATCAATTCGAAACGTCTTAAGTTGCAAAAATTAAATTAGGACCGTTTCTTAATTTTATAATGTTTAACATGATTTTACTAAATTTTGATAGAAGCGATCGTTTTGGGGTTATTTGTATTTTAATATTGCAGTACAGGATAGGTATGCAATAATGGAAAACAATAGTTGAAAATGGAATTTCACAGATTGTAACAGAAAACATATACAACTTATGTCAAAATCGGAAAATCTATTTAAGAATTTAGAACCATTTCACTCCATTTCGTCAAACTTCCAAAGGACTACCACAAGGCAGCCCATTGTTATATACAATTTATACCAACGTGTAACATAAAACAGCATACTGCAATTGAAAAGGTCCAAAATTGGTCAATATCTAATGGACTTTCAATATTAGAAAACAAATCTGTTGTAATGACCTTCACAAGGAAAATATATCAACCACCAAATGTTATACAATTGCATAATTATGAATTCTCATATAAAACATCCATGAAGTTTCTGGGTCAAATTATGGACAGCACATTAAACTGGAAAGAACATGTAAATTACGTCATAACGCGAGCTGAACAAATTTATTTTAAATGTACATGCTAAAAATAGTCATGTTCTTGTAAAAATTAACAAGTCTCTTTCTGACTTACTTCCAGATATTGGGATAAAAAGAAAACACTTGTAATAGTTGAAAGTTTCGTTTATATATCTGAGTACTTAGATGATCTTTACTATTCTGAAAGACTTCCGTGCTTTATAATCCATTATGAAATGTCTAATAATCCCATAAAATGTCATATTAACACAGATTACAGCAATAATATTTGAATGCAAAACCGAAAACAGTTCAATGAAGAGCTACAAGCTATATGGAAAAACTATGAAAACATTTTTACGGATGGATCAAAAATGAATAACGAGGTAGGATGTGCAATATTTTATCCTAGAGAAGATGTCCAGCTGTTACACAAGCTTGCAAAAATTTCATCTGTCTATAGTGCAGAACTTATTTCAATTAGAGAAGCATTTAAATTATGTTTAAATATTGATAAACCGAATTTTATTATCTTTACTGATTGTAAAAATGCCGTAGAAAAACTACAAAATGTATCATCAGAATCCGATCTAAACCACATTGTTGCAGAGATTCTCGCACTTAATGACAATGCGGTGAGAAGCCTCAAAAATATATATGTATCTTGGATTAAGGCACATGTTGGATTTACTGACAATGAAAAGTGGATATACTTGCTAAGGAAGCCAAAGCAAACGGCCTATATTTAAACCTCAAAATTCCTAAAACCAATTTGCATAATATATCAAAAACAAAAATGAAAAAATGTTGGCAAGAATCATTTGAAAAATGCGAAATTCTACAAAAATATCCAACAGATTATTCCCACATACCCATGGTTTGGCAATTATATGAACAGAAGTTACATCTGAACCGTATGCCGTATAAGAAGTAACCATGAACTGTACCCTAAATATAAAACCAAAATAGGTACATATATCCGATATTCCAAACTGCATTTGTGACGAAATAGCTGATCTGCAACACATCATTTTAGAGTGTGTTCTAGAACATGCAAATATTGACATTTTATATAAAAAATTAGTGGATGATAACATCCCACTGCCTATTTATTTAAATTTTTTATTAACTTTAATAAATACACGTGTTTACACGGCAATATATTTATTTATAAAAAACACAGATATAAGATTATAACAATGGGGCGAGTTGAGCTGACATGGTCTTAGAGTTATTTTAATTAATATACTCTAGATTAAATCTGACTATGATTTTTAAATGTAAAATTTGTTTGGATATATTAACTATGTTTGTAGTCAGACAGTAAAAATGTCTGGCCAGTTGGTTTCATCCAGTGCCATAAGATGAATAATACGCACACAATAGTCGAAAATATTGTTGAATTATTTTTGTAGGGGTACGTAGTTAACATATCCCTACAAAAATAATTCCACAATATTTTCAACGATTGTTTTGTAGAGCAATTTAAAATATTGCTTTACGCAATGGGGTTGTAGCTCCCTTATAAACTGATTTAAGGCAAATGTTTGTATACAAAACCCAACTTATTTGCTCTAGTTCTATCAGCCTTTGGAAGGAAGGTACAAGGTTATTCATTTTAAATTACCCACCCCTTATCATCGTTATTAGTGCCTATAGAAAAAAAACTTTAAATAAAAGTTGTGTGGTTATGACTGAATTTTGTTAAAATGCTATCAAAAGTACAGTATCGTGCAGATTTCAGGGGACACAAAAAATAATATTTTTTTTAAATGGGATACCCTATATATTATTACATTTTTGGAATGACTCTTTGTTCCTTATTTTAAAAATATACCTTATGTTACCCCTACCATATACCGTTTTTGAGTTATTAAACGTCGAATATCTTAGTTAAACTAGTTACTGTAAATATGGAAAAATTAACATTATTAAAGTGAGCTATGAAAATGAAAACTATTATGTTTGATAAGTGACATTTCTTTAATGAAATAATCAAAATAGTTTACAGTGTGGAAGAAAAAACCAAATATTTATACAAAATAGATAACAAAGATTTATTTAGGAAATTTAAATATAAATAAATGATAACTCATAAAAGATGTTCGATGTGTCCACCATTATTTTTAATGCATAATTGATAAAATCTTATATTTAAAATTGCACTGGAAATGGTTTCAATATTTACATTCAGATTGTTTATTTCAAGTCGAATGACTTGAATATTATTATTATTATTATTATTTACAATGTCTTTTAGAAATCCCCAAGAAAATGAATCCATAAGGGTAAAATCGGACTGTTAGGTGGCCATTTAATAGATCCATTATTCCGTATCCATATTGGGAATACATTATTCAAATGATCTCGAATGGGTAAGACACAATGTGGAGTTGCGCCGTCCTGCATTCAAATCATATCATCAAGTTTGGCTTCCCGAAAATTCTGCAAAAGAATATTTTCTGCTTCTGGGATAATTATTTTCAGATAGGTAACTCCAGTTAAAGTATAATCATAAAATATAGGCTTAACAATTTTTTTTCTGAAAATTCCACACCAAACGCTAACAGTTTTTCTTCCTGATTTTATTATTTGTTTTACCAATCTTTTTCTGTTACGCTTGTTTTCCTACGATCTTCGATTTTTTCGTATTAAAAACTCCTGCCGTAGAAATGGATGATTCAGCAGTCCATAATATTTTAGTACAAAAATTGGGATCTTCATCCAACTTTTGATTCATCTGATGGCAAAAGTCCAGGCTTTTCCTTTTATGAGCCTCTTTTAAAACTTGTGCAGGTAAAATTTTATATTGTTTGTAGCCGTTATTTTTTAACGTACGCTGGATTTTGGAATAACTTTTACCTAATTGATCGACTACATATTTATACTACATTCACAATTTTCTAAAAAATAATACAATGTTTCAAAAAAGTCTGTTCGCGAATAAATATGGATGGGCTTAGCTTCGAAATGAAGCAGTATAACTAGCTGTTTTTCCTGGTTGAACTTCCCGCTTTTTTCTACTAAAACTAGAGGTATTATTCACCTTTCGGTAAATATTTTTCAACATATTTTCTGATGGTGTTGGACGATTTGGATACAACACCCTATATGCTCTTTTTGCTGGAAGTTTATTTTTGTTATTTTGTATATAACAGTAAATATTTGAACTTTTCCTTCCTCACTGTAAAACATTTTGATTATTTTATTAAAGAAATGTCCTTATCAAACATAATAGTTGTCTTTGCCTTGCTCACTTTAATAATGTTAACTTTTCCATTACAGTAACTAGTTTAACTACGATATTCGACGTTTAGTAACTCAAAAACGGTATATGGTAGGGGTAACATATGGTATATTTTTGAAATCAGGAATAAAGGATCATTCCACAACTTTAATAATATACAGGGTATCCCATTTAAAAAAAATATCATTCTTCTGTATCCTCTGAAATCTGCAAGCTACTGTAATTTTGGTAGCATTTTAACAAAATTCAGTCATAACCACACAACTTTTATTTAAAACTTTTTTTTCTATAGGCAATATTAACGATGATAACGGGTGGGTAATTTATAGTGAATAACCCTGTATTTAATTATAGGACACCCTGTATATCTAAAAAGCTATGTAAATAACTAATTAGTGTTAAAATATTTTTAAAACTTTTATTAAATTTTAATGAAAAAGTAGTTCATTCGAGCACGACAAAGTTTTTTGTTTTAAGAATGGGTTAAGGGTTTAATAAGAAAGTCCGCTTTTTAAAAGAAGTTTAAAGAATTAGATACAAAGAAAAAAACCCTTGAAATTAAATTCGTTGGTCCACATTTATTTAAGACTTTCGACCTTGGACATTTCTACGTTACCTAAGTTAATTTCATTAGTGTCATTCTCGTCTGTCTGGAAACTAAAGTTTAAGAGTTGTAAATCAGAATCTATATTTACTTCACATTGTTTGGTAAATTGGTATTTGTTGTAATTTAATACATATACTGTTATTTCTAATAAACAAATTTATAGTTTACAATCACGATTAATCAGTTTATAAAATTTAACTTAAAGAACAATGTCAATATTAAAAACAAAGAGGATTTAACACCACAGGAAAACAACTCCCAGTCATTATAACCTATGTGTTTTATTTAGGAGACTACAGATTCGGAAACAACACTCAGTATTCTGTATTTCTACTTCCGAAAAAAATCTCATTTCTTGAGCTGAAGATGGAGCATTACCATATGTGTCAGAATCTCAATAAAAGTCATGTCAAATTTTTTAACAGCAAAATTAACTTTCTAAGCAGCCGCAGATTCTAATGAAATTTGTATCATATTTCTTTACAGATAACGAAAGTTCTTCAAATGATCCTAATTAAAATAGCAATTAGAATTATTGGCCTTTTAGGTGGCGGCTCTTTAAAATGTTTCCTATACTTTATGTAAATTCGCATGTTATGGAAATATGATTATAAAAAACATTCCAGTAAAATATTATTGCATGCATCGGGGGATCTATTAAATGTATCTCACGCAAATTATCGTAGAGATATATACAGTCATTTATATAAATTGAAGCAGAGAGAAGTACTTTCAGAGCGGCGAATATCTCTGTTTATCCATGTTTATAAACCGTGCTCTAACACGGGCAAACATAAATCTAAAAAGCATATAAATCCAAAGCAAACTTTTCATTAAAGTACTAGCAGCGTGTAAAACAAATAATAATCCTCTTGATGAGAATTACGGCCATGTAACAATCTCCTAATGTAACATCATTTTGTTACAAGCCACAATATAATATAATAAATTCAGCTTAAGCTTTTTTATCGTGTCGGATCTCATTAATTGTGATTTCCCAAGTCGGTGTGGTGACCGACGTAATCGCCGCGCCATGTGACGCGCTGCAAACCTGCAGGTAGCACTGTCGGAAGCTGCAGCCCAGGTTGCCTGGCAACGCGCCCCGGGCATGTCGCGCATTGGCGTACAGATCAAAAATAGATATAATAATGACTAATTAAAGATGTTTGCGATTTATAACTCCTCATATTTGTTGAGGAGCAATTCAATAATTTTCAGTTGCCTTCGCCAAGCGTTAAGGATAAATACAGAAAACCGCAAAGTGTACAAATCACAACGCAAAAAAATAGTTTTCTACGACCAACATAAAGTTCTATAACAGTTTGAATGTAAAAATACTTTTTGAATACAATGTAATATTAAGAATATTCTCTTACGCTGTGCTAATAAAATAACTAGTTTTTGTTCAAATCTTGTTAAAATTTTGTCTTTTGGGCAGTCAAAATTTGTTGTAGTTTATTTCCCGATGAATGAACTACTGTCATACCTACATCTTTAAAAATTTCACCCATACCCCGTGTGAATCGAAGATCGTATGAAGTCGATATAAATTTCGTATTTTCTCTTTCATCTTGAAATGTCGAGAAATTTCGAAGTGTCCCGATAAATTTTCGTTTCCTAATTATTTTATCAACTAAACTTACAGAATATGCATTTTCCACAGCTATGTCGTTAATCAATGCTTTTTATTTTTCAAACCTCTCCTTATTGAGGAGGAATCTTAATAGGCGATCATTTAGAAAAGTAAAACTCACCATTTTGTGTTGAGCGCAATGATGAGAGTCCTTAGGGATATATTTTAAAGTACTGTTATACATACCTTTTCTATAATATGTCAAATTCTAACTTATTTTCACTATTTCTAATTGGACGGTGTTAACGGATAGGGAACCAGGCGCCAAAATGTAAATTGTGGTAATATTACATGAAAATTTAGCTAATGGCGCCACCTTTTATCAGAATTAAGCACATTTAGCTAGAACAAATAAATTGCCACCTAGTGTCCAATACTAAAAGCTATAAACATTTATTAGAGAATTTTGCTAGTGTATAAAGAACCAGAGAGGAGTGAGTGTCGTCTCAGTTTCTTGCAAAAAAGGTTATTAAAAATCAAAAAAATAATGAATCAAAGAAGTAAATTAATTGTGCAAATGGCCCATGAACAAACTAGGTCACTTTTGGAGGAGGTAAGTTAGATTTTTATATAATTAAAATGCCTTACAAGATGAAGACGGTTTGTTGTGGTTCTGTTTACGTAAATGTCGTTACTAGAAAGCCTGTCGCTTGGTTCCTTCTTTTGTCACTTGGATCCTTATTACTTATCAAAAATATTCTTTTTAAGAAAAACAGAAGCGTTTAAACATGGATGTGGTTCCTTCTACGTAAACATTCCTTCAGCAAAATAGGCACTTGGATCTTTATTCTTCGGCTTACTGAAGTTAGCATCCAAGGAAAGAAAAGAGGTAAGAAAAGCTTAGACTTTTCAAAGAGTTACCACCGTTATGGCCTGAAAGTAAAAAAATTTCCACAAAAAAACTTCAAAATATTAAAGAGCTTATGGGACTAATAGAGGAACTTAATCAAGATTTTTACAAAAAATTTAATTGCCGATGAAAATGTTGTAGATGACATTGACGGCTATGATGGCGAACTTGATTTTGAAATTGAGACTGATTTAGTGGCGGAATAACATTAGCGTTACTGTTTTATATTACTATTTAGTTTTTATTGTTCATAACGTTAATATATTACTAAATTATTTATGTAACTATTTTTTAGGATAGTAGTTGGTTTAGTTATTTCGTTTCATTATCATAAAAATATTATTTAAGTTTTAATATCTTGTAGTATTGCTATAGGTTCTTCAGATTTTTATTAAATATGTTTGTAACTGCAATAAAAAAAGAAATGAAAAAGGAACCAAACACCATTACTTTATTTCCGTAGATCAGAGTTGCTGATTTTAAGCATCACTCTCAGGTTCTTTATTCAACACTCTCTAGACACCCTAAAACATTTTTTGTAGCTATTAAACAGACAATATGCACAGGAACCAGGTAGTTGGATCTGTTCAAAATACCGTGTTACAAGCATAAATATTAATTTTATAGGAACCAAACGCCAAATAATATAAAAAATGTTTAAATTTCTAAAGTTAAAATCTAAAATATTTAATCAAATATGTAATTACATGTCTAGAAACATATTTGATGAAGTATTTTCCTTCTATCAAGACAATTACACGTTGTATTATTCAAATACATTTATACCTTCTTATCTCAAATTCAGTTATTTGTATGTGGTTCTCTGTCCGTTAATGCTATCCAATTATTATTTAATCTAAAAATTGTAGTTGTCCACAATTTTCTTTCATATATCAATTCAATGGGCATGGTAGCTGAGTAGGTAAAGGGCTTATTGTTATTTACTTGGTACCGAATAGCGATGGTTCGAATCCATCCCAGAGCAACAAATTTTATTTGTAATTTGCTTCGGATTAAGATGGGCGTAAACTGTCGATGCCCTAAATGTGGTTCGGAATCCACAGTAAACTGTAGGGCCTCGTCTTTCTTTATTTACTCAATACAAAATCCTAGGATTCTCTGGGAGTTACTTCGGTGACTTCAGAGGCCGTTAAGAAAACATTTTAAACAAACATTTCAAACTGAAGCGAAACGACTGTTTAATATAGAAACAATGTTGTCAACATCAATGACTTTTTTATCAAACACTACAAAAATATCCACATACCTAAGTCAAACGATAGGGAAATTCTCGAATTTTTCTTTTACATCTCTTTCGAATCTATTCATGAAGAGACTATAAATGGCGAGAGTTACTCATTGCTCAACACAAATTGGCGAATTTCAATTTTTTAGTTCATCACCTGTTAAGCTTCCCATCAATAAGGAGAAGTTTGAAAATAAAAAGGTATTGATGACATCGAATCATATGTCAGATCAATTTGCGGAATAAAAAACCTAATAAAACAAGATAGATTTATTGGGGTTGAAAATAAAACAAAAAGGTTTAGTGCCATATTAAAAAAAAACAATTACGCAGCTGCGGACACGTGTTTCGGAGTTATTTCCCCTCATCAGCGTATAGTAGCTAAGAAATTAGTTCTAGGATGGGATAGATCAGGAACAAGAAATAAAATAAGGCTGGAAAGTACAGTACACAGTACTCAATTAGTGTCTTCATATTCCCGTGTGCCACAAATGGAGCTTCAATGAGCACAGTCGACACACAGAGCTCTATATGTACTGTCCGTTTCCACCTGGCACATAAAAACAAAACAAGATAGATTTATTGGGTTTCAAAATAAAACAAAGAAGGTTTAGTGCCATATCTCCAAAAAAAAACAATTATGCAGCTACGGACACGTGGTTCGGAGTTATTGCCCCTCATTAGCGTAGCGTGTTCATCGAGGCCCCGGTGTGCTGTTCTTTCCAGTCTAATTTTAGTTCTTGTTCTTGATCTATCCCATCCTAGATCCGATTCCTTGGCTACGATACGCTGATGAGGGCCAATAACTCTGAAACACGTGTCCATAGCTGTGTAATTGTTTTTTTTTGGGTTAAGGCACCCAACTATCTTTGTTTTATTTTGAACCCTAATAAATCTATCTTGTTTTGTTTTTATGTGCCAGGTGGAAGAAAAAACATAATGTTTATCTTGATTAAGCTTAATATATTTAAGTGTGTTTCACAATGAACCGGCCAAGCCGCTGGTTTCATATCATTAATATTTATAAAGTTACAGTCATTATTCAATCATTTTCTCCATGCTGAATTTACACTGAGGAGCAAAATTATCTCGCTACCCAACATTTACTATGATTTTGATTTTTTTTTATTTGTTCGTAATCATTTAGTTTATGTCAGAGTCTATTAATAAATCAAATCTTGGTATCCTACTCCACAAGATTTAATAACCCTTAATTTTTTTTTATATGAAAGACGGTCGAGCGTAAAGTGCTCCTAGATTTCACCAGTTTTCCATGATCGATGCCCGGTCATGGCAGTGGAATTAACTGAGGGAGGGATTACTTCCACTATACTCGAATATTCGGTATATGTCTATTGTCTCTAAATGTTCCTCGTCCCGCACAACGTAAGTTTTGGGATACAGGGGATTTTACTTTATGTGGTGTGTTATTTATTATTATTTATTACTATTAATAATTGATCGTATCCTACACTCCATAAGAGTGATATTTTTCCATTATTTTAAGACTCCACTGACGTAATTAAGCCAATTATTATAAATGGAAGTTGTCGATTCACCCAGTTCCTACTTCACACTAAAGGAAGGGGCTGATCTTAAAAGAGTCATAATAGACATTTTTTAATTGGCCATATATCTGTGACTAATGGACCAATTTAGCTAAAGCATGTCCTAAATTAAAGAGATAGGATCCATTATATAGCTCATTAAAAAAAAATAAAGAACGAGGATAGAAAAATTCCAATTTTTAAAGATGTCAGCCATTATGGTTTATTTTATGTCTACCATTTTGAACAAAGGATTTTTAGTCTACTAAATTGCCTACCTAAAGACGATAATGTTATTCGAATCGGTTTCATAACAAAGAAATGGCATCCAAAAGACTAAAAATTTGGATTTTTTTCCCTTAATAGCAAAGATAAAAAAGTGTACCAAAAACCAAATAGTGAGGCTACAATCGGCTCTAAACTGGATTTTATTTTATTTTGCTGCTGGTGATTTCTAGAAGGTGTTTTGAATTTTTTAGTAAAATAATATAGTTATATTATTTTATCAAAAATTCAAAACACCTTCTAGAAACAATAAAGTTTATTGTTACGCCTATTTTTTTGAAGAAAAGATATTTTTTGCTTAAATTTAATTACAGAAGAGGTAACCTACAAAACAAGAAAATCATTAAAATTGGACAAATGGCTTAAGAAAAAATCAAATTTAAAATTTAAAATCATGGTAAATTTTGGGACATCCGTGGTGTGTCATTTATTCAGAATGATGAATAGGATCTAAATAGGCAAAAACATGTATCATCTGTATAGTTAAAAAAACATTCCACCAGCTTGGTGGAGTAGTTGTCTAGAGCGCGCGATGGCATGTGTGATTAGATAATCTCTGTCTCTGTCGTAGCTGTGGGTTGGAATCCCACTACCGGCACTGGCAATGCCGGTGGGAATGATTGTGTGTCCACGTTTTTTTTCATAGTTTTATTAGTACCAACTTGTCCGTATTTTTCAGTATCCTACAAAATAACCCGACTTTAAAATACAATGTGCGCCAATGGCGTGCTCTGTTCCTTTTACCACACCCTCGGTGTTAGCCGTACAACTCTCTCACTGACTACTTGTTCGGCCTGTTAACTTTGTTTATGCGTATTTAAATGTCCCAGATCTGTTATTTGCTCTCCGTGAAACACTGTTTAATTTAGACGAACATTGTCAAGTTTTAAACAATCCTTGAATTCAAAGTTGAGAGACGGACGATGATATACCCGGTGTATTGTTACAAGTTTGAAGTAAAAAAGTTCTCTTCAGGAACACTTAATTAATACCGACAAAGTGAAATTGTATGAATAAATATAAAGAAATTCTGCTGTCATATACAGATTTTCAAGTCTGAAATAGCATAGAGCTTAGAGAATAGAAGCGGAAAATCGGAGAATTTATTTTAAATTAAAATAAATCATAAAGCAAGTACGTTTTGACAAAACATTTGTTAGTTACTGCTCTTTGAACAGAGCCTTTTTTTATTACTTGTTTTTCTTTAACTTACAATGTAGTTTTTTCCAGAATGTTTGTCTTTAAATCTTGCATCCTTTATTTAACACACTTCCTGATATAACCAATTGATGAAATTTTTCACAGTTACTAAGGTCGGATGACAATACACTATTCCTCCGTTACTTTTGCAATTATCCCCACGTAGGGACCGCGGGGGTGAAATTTGAAAAATCTGCAAAAGCATGATAATAATTTAACTAAAGTATGACTAAAAAGTCGAAAATTAAAAAGAATTGGGGGCGCGGTGGTAAAAACTGAAAAATCTGGAAAAATATGATAATAATTTAATGTATGATAATAATTTAATTAAAGTATGACTAAAAAGTCGAAAATTAAAAAAAAATTGGGGCGCGGGGGTGAAAATTGAAAAATCTGCAAAAGTATGATAACAATGAAATGTATGATAATAATTTAATTAAAGTATGACTAAAAAGTTGAAAATTAAAAAAAAATTGGGGGCGCGGGGGTGAAAATTGAAAAATCTGCAAAAGTATGATAACAATGAAATGTATGATAATAATTTAATTAAAGTATGACTAAAAAGTCGAAAATTAAAAAAAAAAAAATTGGAGGCGCAGTGGTGAAAATTGAAAATCTGCAAAAGTATGATAATAATTTAATGTATGATAATAATTTAATTAAAGTATGATTAAAAAGATAAAATAAAAAAAAATAAAAAAAAAAATTTGAGGGCGCGGGGGTGAAAATTAAAAAATCTACAACAGTATGATAATAATTTAATTAAAGTATAACTAAAAAGTAGAAAATTAAAAAAATTAAAAAAAAATCTAAAATGTAAAAAATAATTTTTTTTGCCAAAAAAATCCAAAAAAAGCAAGGCCTACGCACTTTGTACAATCTGCGTACAATCATACAAAGTGCGCACGCCTTTTTTTTTGACAAAGAAATTATTTTTTACTTTCTAGTACGACTAAGAAAAGCAAGTTTTTTAAAAATACATATATATATTTTTTATGGTAATATTCTCACAATAAAGAGCACCTTGCACAAAATATAATTTTAGCATTTTTGGAATCTTTACTTAATACAAAAACAGAGAATTTTTTTTATATTTTTTCTTTTACAAACGTTATTTAACATTAAAGTTTGAATTCTATTACGAGCGCATACACTGCCGGCCGGGCAAGTCGATGCGGTGACATCACAAGATCCTAGTTGTTGTGCAGAAAGCAGGCAAAGCATGTTGTTAAATGTAAACAAGTAGTGTTATTTGTGATATGTGTTGTGATATTTTAAGTAAGTAATTATAATGATCAATTCTTCTAAGTTATCATCATATTATTGGTGCATCTTATCGATATGTAAAAATACTAATAAAAACGATATTGAGCCAATATTAATCCAATATTGTGTATACATACGATATACTTTTTCAATATCATGCCAATATAGTTCTACCAACATTGAGTCAATCTTAGCGAATTGTTTACAATTAATATTACGCCAACATTTTCATAATATTGGACCAATATTGGTTTCTTGTTTTGTTGTGATGTTCTATATGAGTAGGGTTATTACAAGTATCTTCCTCTTTTTCATGAATTCAATTATTGTCTGTAATTGAAAAACATCTTAATATGTGATCGCTTTTAATTTTCTACTGAGCGTTATTACTTATTTTGTCAAATTTATGGTACTGATTATCCATATCTCCGCCACTGGTTAATTGTAGAGCGTAATACAATCACATCTTAAGGCATATTATTTAAATGTACTGCGTGCCATATTCGTTTAAATAACTGCACTAATAATGACAATATAAGAAAAATTCGAATTTGTTAGGAAATATCAACACCCAGTATCTCCAAAACAAAGAAATTTTGGGCGCCTGTTTATTGACATTTTTTTTCTTAAAATTGGCTAAGGAATACCAATATGAAATACATTATAGTTTATACGAGCACAATTGAAATCGTATAAAAACTAAAACCCAACAAAAACAGTCGGCATCTCTTTATTGTACATATACAATAATATATAGAATAAAGAGATGCCGACTGTTTTTGCTGGCTTTTAGTTTTTATACGATTTCAATTGTGCTCGTATAAACTTTAACATTGTATTTAAAATTGCTCTTGATGATAACCCTATATTTAAATTATATCAGAGATGTTTCAAATGTTTCCATTTACGTTCCTGGAGGAGAATAAGCCCTGTTAAGGCAATAATCATTTTATGTAAACTAGTGACCCATGCTCGGCCAGTAATAGAGTTGGAAGTCAACATTTTTTAAAGTTCAAAGTCCGGCATTAAAACTTATTGTAACCCCAGAGTTTCAGAAGCGACCCTCTAAGGAAATCCATACGTCCACAGAATTGAAGGAGGTTATCGGTAGAGATATTCGATGCCAAGCCGAACTATATGTCTGACAATTTTCCCATAGAAGGACGTCGCCCGGAGACTTAGGAATCTATCATTCTTGCTCAGATTAGAATCTCCTGACAATATCTTAGGCCCTGTGTGACTGAAACGTAACTAGAACATAGCCATCGCTGACTATCGATTGACAAGTTTGCAATTTACTTCAGATTTGTCATGTAATTTAAAGAAATGTTGGATGCATATAGCTTTTTGCGACATGATGGTGTTATCAAAATGTAAGTTATGGGGAACTAGTGTCAAGTTCAAGTTTTTTAATAAAGAATCATATTATTTGATCCAAGGGAACCAATAACGAATATCGATATAGATATTTATGAGGATTTATACCAAACAATAGATTAAACGGTCATAATTTTAAAATTATAATACTTTGAAAAATAGACTTGTATTTCAGGCAAAGGAGTTGTTGGTACAGAAAATAAAAAAAAAATAAGTGAAATTGTCAACGTTTCGGATTATTATTTCTGAACCTGCTTTAGGGCAACATTTACGTTATTACATAGATTTAAATACGTAACATAACCAATAAGAAATTTACCATGAAAGTGAAGTCGGTAATGTAAAACAGAATAGTGGGAGATGACTATTAGTCGCGTTGTAGGCATAAGAGTTCTTACCTATTGATTAACTACATACGGGTATAAAATTGTTTATAAATGTTTGTTTAACTTAAAGTGTACGAAATAATTTTAAAATTTATAAGAACGGCACAGGATTGTACAAGATAAATCAGCTGACGTCTGAAAATAAAAAAGAAAGACCAAAAAGAATTTATAAAAATTCCCTATTCACCAATATGAACGAATCTTTGAAAATGAAAATTGAAGAAGCAGTAATAAAAGTATTAAAATTTATTATTCGGGCAGAAATTGCAGTCATAATAAGTACAATTGCATAAAAGGACCACTTACATACTGGAATGAATGTAACAATTTTTTTTAAAAACTTGTTTGTAGATATTAATAATTGTCAGTGTTTTGCATGTGTATGGATGTTTGTATGTGTGTGTGTGTGTGTGTGTGAATGTGTGTGTGTATGTGTGCAACCGCAAAAATTCAAAAAATACTAATGGGAGACTTCTCAAATTTAGCAGTTTAGATTTTCAACAACATCTTAGGTGACACATTAAATTTGATGAATGTGGTACCACCAGAAAAGACATAATAAATGAAAAAAGAAAAAAGATAATTTCGGGAAAAAAAAAAATTTTATTGAATTTCTGGATGAATCTCAAGGAATTATAATGAAAAAACATTGTCACGGTGTCATGAGTATTATACCAAGTTTCATCCAGATAATAAATTGTTCTATTTTCCCTGTCTGAGTTCTTTTATCTCTTCTAGATATGAATTTCACCAATCCACGACTTTCCATAATCGCCATGCGTTTATTAATAGTTTGATATTTAAATACAATTTTTCTCAGCCAAGTTCCTTTGGTATATTTTAGTTCTTTTGGTATATTTTAGAAGATAATCTATTCCTTTTAATTTTCTGTCTACCACGTCAATCGTTGGAATTTAATTTTTCTGATACGCGTCGTAAATTAAAGTTCTTAAAAGTTTTGCAAACGATGGATCCAAAGTTTTCGATTGACCGGCGTAGGATCTTTATTTTCTTGGGAGGGCACCTTTTTTTCACCAGTTTGTGTATTGTGGGAAAGGGAACGTTAGTTAGAGACGCTGTTTCACCTAGTACATCCAAATCATACAAATTAGGGTCATTAACTCGTCGCTTCAAAAGATTATTGTAAACATTAAGGAAAATTTATTTCGCTTGCTCGTTCAAATGTTCAAATTATCACTGTAATCACTATCACTTTCGTTTTCACAAACGCAATGAGATGCAGACGTAGAGGCCTCCTACGGTCGAAACATTTTTCAAATGCCTTCTTAAATTATTTTCAAAAACACACCAGCAAATAAACAGATGAAATAATTGTTACTTATATTACTCTATTACATAACTCACTGCAACACGATAACCTTCTTAAATTATTTTCAATAACACACCAGCGAATTAACAGATATAAAATAATTATTACTCACACAACTCACTTCAATAAGATAATCTTCTTAAAATATTTTCAAAAACACGCCAGCAAATAAACAGATACTAAATAATTATTATCTTATAATATTATACTTACAATATATCAGCACTGCTAGAATGATTCAGTAACAAAATTAAGTGCGGCTCTGAAGTATCACAGAATGTAAGTGAAACTCCGCCTCGGTCGCGTGCTAGCAAAAACAACATTCATCGTTCTCGCTTTAATAAGCGGTGTAAAAGACGGAAGATATCATGTGTCCCACATGTTGCGTCTTGCTCCGCACGTCCCTTCACAATATAGGTTTTGCTGACTATAACAAAGCAATTATTTGGGATATCTGAATCTTTCATGTTATAGCCTCAATGAGTAAGACTAAGACCCAAGTAAAAAAAGTAATAAAAAACTCCATCGAACTTTCTTTATAAACCTCTTCAAAAATAGTAATTTGATAACATGTTTATGTAATTACAATATTTTACAAAGTCGTGGTTAAATCAACGAACATTAATAAAAATTATATAATACCAAAATATAATATTGTTATAGAATCCATGCCAAAAAGTTGTTTCGATGAAGCACTAATAAGAAAACAAGACATGTTTAATCTATCAATGTGCGCACGACTGGGGCAAGCTTTACTTCAGCCATATTTGAACTCGCTCGGGAGTATTTCCAAAGTCTGTTAAAACGCTATAAGAACGCTGACAAAGAAATTTATCCATTAAATGAGTAAATCCCTTTGTTGGGCGTTTAAATTCCTCTGTCGGCGTTTTTATGTCGTTCCAACTGACTTTGGATAAACTATACAAACACTACAGAAATGCAATATGGTTGGGTATGGAATTCGGGTTGTTATTGAATGTGCTTAAAGCTTTGTGTATGGAATGGTAACAAGTTAAAAATACATTATTGACAATCTAAATTGTGCATTTTGTCATGTGTGCATCGTATAGATGTCATACTAAATAATTGAGAACAGGCCAAAATGTGAAAAGTAAACGTTAAATTGAAGTAAAACATATAATCTATTATCATTTTAAATAATTTTCGATAAATAAATACTTTCACAAATAAAGTTATCTATTATAATTTCTTTTTTAGTTTTTTTATGCACGCCCCCATATACACTATAGTCCGTTTAATGAACAGATATAATTGATGAGGAGCCTATTGATTTTCCGGTTTCAAAACCCCGTTTCACACACTACAAATACTTTTTTGTTTTTTGAAGAATTTAAATAGTTAGGTGACAGATTAAAATTATTTAATATTTGTAACAAAAAAAAAAAAAAAACAAATAGGTATTTAACATCCTAAAAAATACAAATATTATTGGAATGTAAATCCACCATGATGGCGCATTTCGTATAACTGGTAGAATTTATTTTAATACGGAGGCTTGTAGGATAAAAATATTTTTTTTAGGTTCGAGATAATTGTAATGTTTTTAAACTAGGACTATTCGTGTGTCATTTATATTCATTATAATGTTCAATGTTCAAAAGTCAGGCGGCACTCTGACAGAATTGAAATAAAGTATTCTGTGACATAACCTAACGATCGGCTATTGCAATTTAGGCGTATTTTGGATCATTTTTATAAATGGAAATATAGGTAAGTTTTGTTTTGTTAAAATATTAGTTTAACCTCTCAGTATCTGTTTGTCGTGTAGAATGGCCTGATAATATGTACTTGTGAATGTATATAATTTTTTTTTGGCAAATACATATGTTCCCGATTGGGGAACAGTATGCATAGCAGATAAATTTTAGGTGTTTACTATTTTTAGGTGTTCATTATGGATATTGACCTAGAGAGAAATTTAGTACATTGATACACAAAGTCGTTTATGGAAAAAATTCGACGCACATAAGAGATCTTCCTTCTGACAGCGAGGATTTCATTTTGGAGGATGATATTGATGAGTCCAACATTTTGGTGGAAAATAATACACAGCATGAAGAACTAGTTTGTTATTGTAGTGATGATGAAGTACCTTTAGTTGGCCTACTTCCTAATGTGCCCTCGACAAGTAAAGCATCTGAAGTCAAATGGAACAATTCCATTACGAATATCAATGCAGAATGGGTACTTTCTGCAAGGAAATTACTTCTTCCAGAAGTTCTATAGTCAGTTGACAAACTCCTTATGAAATTTTAAAGTTTTTTATTGATTTTTAGATAGTATTGTTTATTAAACAGTTTTGTTCAGTACTCAGATACGGCCTAACAAGCCACTGCATTTATCGAAGAGTTAGAAAGATTTTTAGGCGTAATGGCGGCCTGTCTGACAAGATCCAAGAGTTCACCTCTCATCATGTCTGCTTTGTAAACAATTAACTTACTTGTTAACTAGGCCTGTATGTCCGCTTTCTTCGTACCAGCATTCGGGATTTTCTCCATTTTTCGGCTGTGATAGGAAGTATTGTCCATCACAACCATAGAATGTTCATCCAAATATCCCAAAATGTGAGTCAACCAGTTTTCGGAAACCACACCAGTGATTTCCTCATGGTAATCTGCAGTTTTCTTTAATTCGAAGCATATATCCTCCTATATGGAGGACTAAAAGACGACTTTCCTGGCCTGATGGATCCTTTAACTCCGTCGTTAATCCTTGGATGAAAGGCTGCCTTGAAGTCAAGATTGTTGTGTCAATCTTACAGTGTGGTCAGCGTTCACCCACGTTTCATCTAAGAAGTACAATTTCCTGCCTTCTTTCTGGTATTTTCTGATGTCTCGTAGGAAACGTCGCCTCCTGGCAATGATCTTATTATTTTCCCTAATGACACTATTGCGTGACCTTTTTGCAAACCTATAGTGCCAAATCCAATAATTACATTACAACATGTAGAAATAAAGACTTGGTTTACACACCGAAAGCCAATTTCTGTTATCAATGTACTCAAAGTACTCCGTTTTAATCGAAGTAGATGTTCATCTTCATGCACCACCGCTAACATTTTATTCAAAGTTGGTGGTTCGTTCTCTTCAAAAAAATGAATGAATCAAACGTCTGAAAGCACTTTTAGTTCCATCCTTGATGTTATCCAAAATTGTTCATTGTCTGTGGTACACTTTCAGTGGATGAAGTTTGTGTGTTTCTTTATATTCACAAAGAATGTTGTAAACACTTCAAGCACACACACCTAAATTAATATGCATAATAATAATAATATAAACATAAACTATAATAAATATAAACAATCTAGAAATACCTTAATAGTAAAAATATACTTCGATGAACTGAGGAGCAACCTCATAAAATACAAAAATTAAAATTACCTGATGCCTTCGCAACAAACTGAACGACTTCTCCCCTAGGTTTATCCGGGTTGTCGCCAGTATAAGATTTATAAATGTTCAAAATATGTTTTGTCTTTAACCGAAAAATGCCTGGATGTCCATTTTTTTCGGTGGAGAAATAGCCGTTTGAGCCATAATTGGTATTAATCCCGGAAAAAAGTGTGGTTATAAGATATAATTAATATTAATTAGGTAATGAAAACACCTACGTACCTTAATATAAATAAAAATGTTTGTTTAGCGCTAAAAAGCACTATTTATTAGGTAAATGTGAATAACAGCAAATATAAACAACGAATTGCAACAAATAACTGTAATCTCCGCAAAACACCAAAACAAAACGTATTTGACAGTCAAGAAACTATCAAGTTAAGATTGTCTTTTTATATAGGTTTTAAAAATACGACCAATAGAAAAATTTTATTCAAATTTGGCGCAATTTATGAGGCGGGGCATGGTTCTATTTGTTCGTTAAACGGAGTATAGCATATAACAGTTATAAATCACGTTTCAATGACCAAAACAATGAAACAGGCATTAAAAACACAAATAAAAGCGATATCACTAATTTTATAAAATGTAACGTGTTAATTAAAAGCAATTGAAAACACTGAAACTGAATAATAATAGCCAGTATGAAACAGAATGTGACGTTAAACCATTTTATCATTATTTTTTCGGCAGTAATAGCAATACACGTTATAATGGATTCACGTTCTACATAATTACTCACAATCACTACTGCAGTGACGTTCATCATGTATCTCATTTGGTGTGCAAGAGAGATGAAGTTAGACTAATGCCAGTCTTTCATCAAAATTAAAAATATGTTAAAGTAATGCCAAGAAAATTAACTATTCATACATTTTGTATTATGTTTTTGTTACCATGTTCTCATATTAAGCAATCTACTACTCTTTCATTATTTATTTAATTCACAATCAATCAATCAATTGAGATATAACATTTTTTTATTAAAATATTCAATTTTTCATTCATTTTCTTCTAGTACGCAAAAAAATCTTCTAATTTAGGAAAACTGTATCTTTCCATACACTCTCCATAAATCAAAACTAACTTTTCCTTACTTGTTGCACAAATAGTTATTCAAATGTAGTTAACAGTTTTATAATAGAGAACCACAATATTACACACAATAAGAACAATTGCACAGGAGGGCACGCTGGTGGTATAGTCTAGTAACTAACACTAACAAAAGCAGTTAATCTAACCCATTACTATACTATCATCAACTCTGTCTAATTTACCCTATGCATAATGAAGGGAAGCAGAGCAACTATGATTTATTTTTCCTGTGAGAATGTAGAGGATATCCACATATTTAACCTTCCTGACCCTATTTGGATTATTGTCCAAAATATGTTTTCCTGTTAGTCCCAGAACCCGAATGTGCATTCTCGCATTTATATTATCGAAGCTCTATGTGTATAAGGACAAATGGGACACTGAAACCTAAAAAATCTGTAACGATAATTAGTGTCATTGTTTTCCATTGTGTTAAATAAAACTATAATCTGCAAAATATAACGAAAGATCGAGTATAATACTTGTAGTTGATGAAAATAGTTTCTCGCGTAGTAAAACATTAGATACAATTGGTTCAGTAACTCATAATTAAAGGCATAATGTCAACAAAATTCCTCTTATTCCCAATTAATATCAAATTATCATTTCTTTTTTCTCGCAACCTAATGATCATAAATAGTGCACTGCGTTAAGACACAGAACAATCCGTCAATTCATTTTCTATATAATTCACTTGATTCAATTATTTCAATTATTGTGGAGTAAAGACCATCAACGTAGAAAACAGGCAGTTTAAGTGATTGCTCACTTACTCAAGGCAAGACAATGACACCTTATTCGTAGTAGTATTTGAAAGCTGCGTTACAACAAACAGACGACAGGAGGAGTATTAATCTACATTAAAGAAGACCACAAATATCAAATGAGAGATAAGAAAAATTTGGAAACTATTTATGGTTAATATGACTGGAAATTAGAATAGATAAAGAAAACTATATGTTAAGTACTATATATTACCCACCTCAAGTAAATGATAATTTATTTCTAGAGGCTTTTGAAAATTATCTGGATAATAACATAAATTACAACGGCGCAATGATCATTGTTGGTGACTTCAATTTTAATTTGTCTAAAGACAGTTTTTATGCGAACAAATGAATATCTTATATTTCAGAATTGACTAGTAAAAAAGCCTACAAGTATTACACAATACAGTACAACATTAATAGACTATATAATAACAAACGACAAAAATATTTTGCATTAGTTAAAGCTTCTAAAATTAGTGATTATTGTATACTAACAATAATTAATATTAATTGTGAGAGAAAGGTTAATAAAGTCATAAAAGAGATAGTTAAAGAATTATAAAAGAGAAAATTTTCACGATAATTTACTAGACCAGAATTGGAATAACAACATATCAGTCAATATCACAGCTAATTTATTTCCAACTGTAAAAATGTATCAGATAGTTTGTGTCCGAAGATAGAAATCAATAATCCAGAGATACATGTTAACAACAAATGGATCAACAGTGATATAATAAATAAAATTAAAATAAGGAATACTAAAGATGAGGTAGCTGTCGTCACAAAATGTCAAGAAGATTGGAATTTTAAAAAAATAAGAAATGAAATAACAACGATGATTAGAACCGAAAAAGAAAAGTACTTTAACATAGTAATTGAGGAGAATAAGAGTAACTCCAGAGAAATGTGGAAAAACCTAAAAATTATATTGCCGAATAATAGAAAACTACCTGGAAACACAGTAAAATTTATTAATTTAGAAACATCTCAAGAGCGTGCGAAACGGTAGTTTTAAATATATGTGATACATGGCTTAAAGCTATTGATAATGGTGACATACTGGTAGCTTTTGAAACTATAGATCGTTGTTTATTATTAAAAAAAAAATTAGAAAAAATAGGTACATGTGACACTGCTTTGAAGTGGTTTCAGAGTTATCTATCACACAGAACACAAAAAGTTAAGTACAAAAATTGCATCTTACCAACAATGATTACAAAACATGGAGCACTACAAGGTACAGTCCTAGGACCTCTCTTGTTTATTTTATATATAAATGATATGATTAAATGTGTAGATAAATGCCAACTGAAAATGTTTGCAGATGACACAATGTTATATATTAAAGGAAAGTACGTTGTGGATTTGATATATGCAATTAATCGTGAAGTAAAGGTAATTTTCGAGTGGCCCTGTGATATAGTCTCTGTATAAATGTTAATAAATGTAAATATATGATAATAGCAAGTAGGCATAAGTTAAATAATGTTGGTGATAATTATGTAGTTAGAATAGAGTTAATAAAATAAAATACTTAGTTGTAATTGACGAGAACTTAAATTTAAAAAACATGCAGATTACACCCTGAGTAAAATGTCAAAAAAAGTATCGTTTTTATATAGAATCGGAAACTCACTTTATATGTTTACTAATTTATTAATACATAAAGCAATTATTGCACCACATGTTGACTTTTGTTCCTTAATATTGTTCAACTTGAACCAAAATCAAACCAAATTCAGCAGCTACAAAACATACAAAATAGAGCTACGAGAATTATTCTTAAATGTAGTAGATATAAAGCCATCAGAATGATGTTAGATGTATTCAATTTAATGAATATAAACCAGAGAATTGTTTATAGAACACTAATTATAATTTATAACATAAAAAAATTTTACCATCATATTTAGTTAATGAAATGAAGTATGTTAATGACATACATATGTAACTACTGGACAAGAAATGCAAATCATTTTTTTATAGATACTTTTATTAGGGCCAATACAGAGAAGTCTGTCTTATCAAAAGGATTAAAGTTGTATAATAACATCTGTTCCAATTAGAAATTGTCAAAATTTAAGTAGTTATAAGAAAATGTTGAGTAATTATATAGTAAAAAGTTTTTAGTTTAAAATTATAAAATAGGATTTAATTAGTATTAAGTAATTCGAATGCTAAAATTTGTAATGAATAGCTATGCTAAATAAAGATATATTATTATTATAATTTTCCTATCTCCGTTATGTTATCTAATAGATTATTTCTTATTTATTTGTATCACTTGCCACGGTATTCTGCTAACAATTTGTAAAAGTAGAAAATCGTATGATAATAATAAATAAAAATGACTATTTTTAATAAATTGTATTCGAATTTTCTTATATTTTTATTTAAATGTTCTATTGTCGATCCTGGTATAAACTTCGTACTGCGAGAGAGTTTATTAAGACAAAATATAAAAAAATATATTGTTTAAAATAAAATAAATATTTGGTAATATTTAAGCAATAAGCAGTTGTATACATTTTGAGCAGAAGAATTTAAATAAAGATGAGTATCCTCTAGGACTTTTTACCTTAGTAAATTTGAAGGCATATCAAACATTTAAAAATGATCCCAATTAAATCCAAAACATATTAAAAGTAATGATGTGTAAATACTCACTCCTTAATAATATAAATTAATGTCGTATAACCCCTGTGTAGTATCAAAACTATGATCCAGTTTCTGATGTATGCGGTCAAGCGCTGAGTAGATTGACAAAAACACACACTGGCTGTCATCATGGCCCGGAACATTAAATAAGTTTCTAGATACCAGACCACCATTTACTGCTTCTAGTTTGAAGTCCCCAGAGTCAATTATTTGATGTTTCCAAATTCATTCTATTATGAGATAAGTTGTGACCGTTCAATGTTAACAATGTTATGAATGACGCCATTTTGAAATAATGCCTATAACATTAAAACAGATCCACAATAAATTTCCATTTCACGATTTTAATAATATTCTGTTATTACAAAAAGAGAACTTCCTCTATAGGACATTGTTTGAAATTTGTAATAAATTGATATTCCAGTGTGATTTTAATTTTATCGTTATATAATTTTCTGGTAAAATTGTTGAAGATGTATATAATTTGTTTAAATCAAATGTTAACATTATTTTATGTGGTGAATTTAACATTGACATGTATAATAATAATTATTTTAATCCTTTATGTACTGTTATCCAGCTTTAACTTAAAATCATTCGAGTGCAAGCAGTGAACGAGTGCAGACGTGTATACGGAAGTATAGTGCCACTGTGATCTACCCGAAGTGATATCCGAAGTTAAGCAACGGTCGGCGCAGTCGGAGCTAACTAAAGTTAAGCAACGGTTGGCGCGGTCGAGCTTGAAATATTAGTTGCCTTTTTCAAGGCTCTAATATACTTTTTGCGAAAACAATTCAGAAGAAGAGAAATATTAGTCGTCTTTTTCAAGACGCTAATATAAAAAGATAAAAAAGTCTCCCTCCTGGAGACACATATTTTTGTTATATTCTGTGTGTACTAACCATAACTTCTATTTTTCAGCTTTCTTTTTCAGATAAGGCTACGCATACCCAGGAGGAGGGTATGGGAAACCATAGAGAAGTGGACGAGGACTCGCAGAGTGGTAGTTCCAGGGCTTCCACCCCATGCAACATGGATGTGGAGATTGTGGACCAGGAAAAGCTGCGTCTAAGGGCTGAAAACAAGGCACTGAGGGCCCAAATAGAAGAAATGAGCCTAAGGATGGCTCAAATGCAATCAAGGATGGACAGGCAGCACGAGGAGCTCCTGAAATCCATCCAGGGGGCCCAAGTCGGATCCACGAAGTCCGTTAATAAGAAAAGGAGGAAGGCAAACTCCGACAGTGAAGAAGAGGAGCCCAAACAGGCCAGGACCCAGGAGGCCCGGACTCCTGAAGGCACCGAGTCCCCAGAAGAGAGTACGAGCCGGCAGGAGGACCGGAATCCAGGACCGGCCCCAATGGAACCAGCCAAGACGCCCAAGATACCGATAGTCGTCCTTAGGAAAAAGGAAACGTGGACGGTGGTAAGCAGACGTTTGCGCGAGGCAAACGTCAACTTCAAGAAGGCCCGCGTCATTGGTGAAGGCATCTCCATCGACCCATCAACGAGTGAAGATTATAGGAAGATGACAAAAATCTTCACACAGGAGAAAAGGGAGTACCACACCTACGCGCTCCCTGAAGAGAGGCTCCTGAGGGTAGTGATACGCGGCATCCCTAGTGGCGTAAGCTGCGAAGAGATCAAGAAAGACCTGGAAGACAAGGGCTTCTCGCCGATCTCTGTTCAGCGGATGACGTCGAGGAGGACCAAGATGGAGATCCCACTGGTACTGGTCCAAGTGCCACTGGACCAGGAGAAGATCCTGGAGGTAACGAGGTGCTGCTACCTGGTAGTCCGCACAGAGAGACAAAGGGCGCAACAGAGCGTCACCCAGTGCCACCGATGCCAGCGCTTCGGCCACGCACAGGGTAGGTGCACCGCACGGGCCAAGTGCGTGAAGTGCGGCGAGGCCCATCGGACAGCGGACTGCAAAAAGAAGCAGGACGTCCCAGCGAGATGCGCAAACTGCCAGGGAGCGCACCCGGCCAGCTATAAAGGATGTCCCAAATATCCCAAGAAGCCCGCGGGCCCCCAGAAGCAGGCTCCAAGGACCCAACAGCCACCGAGGGAGGCCAAAAGACCCACCACCAGCGGGCTGAGCTACGCAAGGGTAGCTCAAGGTAACGCAGGGCCGAGCGCCGGCCCTGCCGAGGCAACAACGAGCACCCGTGGAGGCCCAAAACCTCACCGCGGTGCTCAAACAGATGCAGCAAATGTGCTCAGCAATGAGCGCATTTTTTGCACAGATGCCAGGCTTTACTAATCTGTAATGTCTTTTCAGGTGAAGCCGATATTCCTGCAGATCGCCTCATGGAACGTTAACGGGCTACAAGGAAGAAAACTTGAAGTGGAGGAACTCCTAGCCCGGTACGACATAGACGTGTTGGCACTACAGGAAACGAAGATGACGCCGCTGAAGCCAGCCAACTTCCCTGGTTACCATGTCTACAGGAAGGACTACGCTGGACCAAGGCCCATGAGAGGAGTAGCCCTGCTGGTAAAGAAGTCGATCGACCACCATCCAATCGTGCTGCCGGACATGGAAAACCTGGAAGCCACCGCCGTAGTAGTGTCAACGGCACGAAATGGCGACATTCAAGTGGTATCCTGTTATCAGCCGCCCCGATGCCGGATCCTGGACACGGACCTGGATGCAATATTCCAGGACCAGACTCAGGTGCTTGCCATAGGGGACCTAAAGCCAAGTCACAGGAATGGAACAGCAGAGTCACCAACACTCTAGGACGAGATCTGCTGAGATTCCTGGGACGACACGCTGGCAACATGCAGGCACTAGGACCGGACGAGCCGACGCACGACAATGGGATCCACCGACCGGATGTGCTGGACATCGCTATAATGAAGGAGATGACCCTCAATGCGGAAATCTCTATCAGGACGGAAGGTTCCACCGAGCATAATCCGATCTTCTTGGACCTAGGGGAGAAGGATGATGTGGACACTGAGACCTTCATCAAAAGGAGGACAGACTGGGAATTGTTCCGTGCATCACTGCAAAGGAACATTGCACATATTCCCAGGATTGAATCCGAGGAAGATGTGGAGAGGGCCATCACCTCCCTGGAAAACCAGATCCAGGAAGCGATGGAGGAAAGCACTACAGAGACAGAGACCAGAAGGGCACCAACGCCGATGGCAAACCTCACGGAGGACCTCAGGCAGCTGATTCGGGACAGACGAAGGACGAAGAAAAGGGCCCAAAGGACTAGACTCCCTGAGGACAGGCACGCATTTAACACGCTGAACAGGAGAGTCAAAGCTGCCCTCCAGGAACACCGTCAAGAAGGATGGCAGCGTCACCTGGAATCACTGGACCCACAGGACAGGAGCATCTGGAACACCCAGCGTGCTCTGCGGAACAGGCCGAAACCAATGTCCCCAATCCACGGAGAGAATGGGATTGTCTACACTTGCCAGGAAAAAGCGGAAGCATTCGCGGACAGCTTGGAACTGCAGTGTAGGGAAAACCAACTCGATGACGAGGACTGGGTTGATGACGTGGAACGCAGAGTGCGTCGGATGCTCCGCCTGCCAGACGATGATTACATCCGTCCGACCACTCCAGAGGAGGTCAAGGAGATTCTAAGGAGCTTAAAGCCGAGGAAAGCTCCTGGATGTGACAAGATCGGAAACATCGCCCTCAAGAAGCTACCCAGCAAAGGGGGTGGCAGCCCTGGTGAATATCATCAACGGGATCTTGAGGCTCAGATACTTTCCGGACAGGTGGAAGAAGGCCGACGTCATAGTCATCCCGAAGCCAGGTAAGGAACTACTCTTTCCCTCCTCTTACAGGCCCATCAGCCTACTCTCAGCTGTGAGCAAGGTAGCCGAGCGCGTCATCTTGAGAAGAATAGAAGAGGAAACCGAAGAGCTCCAAATCATCCCGGATGAACAGTTCGCGTACAGGACAGGACATAGTACGGAACTCCAAGTGCTCAGGATCACCGAAGAAGTCACCAAAGGTTTCAACCAAAGACAGGTCACAGCGGCACTACTCCTGGACGTTGCGAAGGCTTTCGACAGGGTCTGGCACGATGGTCTACTAGCTAAAATGATGAGTATGGGTTATCCCATTGCACTCGTCAAACTAGTTAGATCATACCTGCACGGGAGACAGATGCGAGTGAAGATCAGGGACTGTGTGTCCACGTATCGACCGATGAAAGCCGGAGTCCCCCAAGGTTCTGTGCTGTCACCCCATCTGTTCGCTGTCTTCACATCTGATCTCCCAAGGGCCGAAGGCACCGCAATGGCACTCTACGCGGACGACACGGCCGTCACGGCCAGATCCTGGAGTGCGAGAATAGCCACCAGAAGACTCCAAGAGGCAGCCTCTCTTCTGGAAGAATGGTGTATCAAGTGGAAAGTCGCAGTCAACGCGGAGAAAAGCCAGACGATTCTCTTCAGGAAAGGACGCAAGGAAACCCCCACAGGACACGTCTCCATGTTCGGCGAGGACATCCAATGGCACGATTCCGTCAAGTACCTTGGCGTAATCATGGATAAAGGCCTGACATGGAGACAGAACACCGAAGCCATCGTGGTAAAGGCCAAACGGACGAGAGATCTCATCTACCCGATGGTAGGGAACCAGAGCAGGCTCAGTCTGAGGAACAAGCTTCTGCTAGTCAAAGCACTCATCAGACCACAGCTGACCTACGCCTCCGTAGCATGGGGATACCAAGCGAAGACCTATCTGAAGAAGATCCAAGCCGTGGAAAACGTGGCCATCAGGACAGCGGTGGGCGCACCATGGTACGTTAGAAACGCTGACATCTTCAGGGACCTGGAGTACACACCAGTCACCGAAATCATCCGGGATAGAGCGAAGAAACTGTACACCTTAGCTGAGGAGCACAGGAACCCGCTGATCAGGGAGGCCACCTCCTATGATCCGGCCGACGCACCGAGGCACAAGAGGCCGAAGGTACAGTTACTGGATAACGGGTAAGTATAACTAATCCTTTCCTTACAGATGGACCAAACCCACTGAAAAGACATGACACGACCAACCACCCTCCCACAAACCTTGCGGGCGCCGGTCAGTAAACCGACCAGCGCCCGTTGTCCCCTGGCTCCGTGAAGGACGAAAGTGCTAAGAAAGCACTTAGGCCTTCACCTCCTAGAGCTACACAGTTCATCCTCACCTTGTCCGATGATCCAGATGACAATGTGTCAATTGACATTTTGTGTACTGGCAGTCAATCCCAAGTTACAGAATATCCACACAGTCCCTGACAGACCGATGACTTCCCCGGGGGTGACAAGCTGGCGAAGAAAGAAGACGAAGACAGAAGAGCGCCAGAAGAGGCCCTAGCCAGCAGGGTTCATCAGCCAGGACCCAGGGAGGTTGACCGAAATCTTCGGCACCGCTCACATTTGTGAGTGGGGCCGTTCGTAAAGTAAGTTAACCCGCCCTGCACGAGGCCGGTCCAGGTCTACAGCGATGACTAGGGTAAAAAGGCAATAGTCCTGCCTGGCCCTAGCATCCGAGACCGTCATCATGCCAAATGGATATTGGCGGTTTAACTTAAACACTGTAGTAGGGTGGCCAACTCGTGTTACAGACACTACATGTACTGTGATAGATCATGTTTTTATTAATTTTAAAAACGACTTCAGACAATACAATTTCAGATCATAGAATTGTTCTGGTAGAATAATATTCTGAGAAACTTAATTCACACAGTGTATCCAAAGAAACTTTAATGATAGTGTTATTTAGGATTTGAACAAGCCCTTCAAAATGAAAATTGGCGTTCTCCTTATGATATAAATGTTATCAGTTATATCATATTTGAAAAATCGTCATCAAATTGTCCCTACAAATCTAGGCACATTGTGCTCTAGGCTAGTGTTATTTGGAGTTCCACAGGGCTTCATATTGGGTCCATATCGATTTCATGTATACACATCTGCCATTTCTAATGTTACTAGGTTTTCAAAAGTTCATTGTTATGCATTTGATAATCAACTTATCTATACAAAATTTAATACCCAAGAATATTAATTAGCATCTAAAAAATTAACGAGGATCTTAGCAAAATAGTTTCGATTTGAAAAAACACAACTTAAAATTGAATTCACAAAAAAACATCTAAAATATTATTTTGTCCGAAAAATAATTATGAAATTCTCAAATCCAGATTAAATATTGTAATTAATGATGACAAGTTACTATTTGTTGAAAAAGCCAAAAACTTAGATATTATAATTGGTATTTACTTAAGATTTCATGACCATAATTTAATAAAAAAATCTTATATAAGTTTAAAACTACTATACGCAAATAAACATATTCTTAATTATAAAACAAGAAAAAAATTATGTGAACAATTGTATTTCCAACTTTCATTTATGCTGATATTGTATATTACCCGTGCTTGAATTCTACTACCAAAAATCCATTTAAAAAGTACAGAACACCTGATGCTGTCATTCATTAATAATCTGCGGAAATTTGATCATATCTCAGAAAAATTTCTGCAATTAAACTGGTTAAATATGGGATAATAATTCTAAATATCATTTACTTACCTTTGTACATCATTTGCTATTAACATCTGGGTTAATGATTGCAAAATAAAACCTAGAGATATAAGGGATTTCAAAGTTACTTTTGTTATATGAGGTTTAAAAGTTAATTTATTATCAAAATTTACCCGTAAATTGGGTATTTTTGAAATAATTTGTAACTTATTATTGTTGATAGTATAAGAATAAAAAGTTATCTATGAATTAGTTTTAGAAAAAGTTATAGAAAAGCATTTTTTTATATTTAGGGTCATGGAATTAAGTATACACCAACTTTGTAGGCTTTCCAAATTTTTTGTAGTAATGTTGAATCGTTGATGCATTTAATGATTTATATAATTTTAGATCATCTGCAAACAACAACACTTTACTATAATTAATACATGATACAATAATATCATTTATGAACAAATTGAAGAGGACTGGACCACAATGAGAACCTTGAGGAACTCCTGATAATACATTTACATTGTATGAAATAAAGTTTCATATTTTAACAAATTGAATACGACCTAATAAAAAGCTCTCAATCCATCTTGGTATTGTACCATCAAAACCTATAGCTTGTAGTTTTAAAATTATTAGTTTCAGGTCAACTCTGCCAAATGCCTTGAAAAAATCCGTATAGGTAGCGGCCCTGAAAAAAAACCATGCCGTTCCATCACAATTATATTTTTACATGATGAATAAATTTATTGGGTTATTAATGAATCAAATAATTTTGGGATATCTGACTGAGTGCAAATATTAAATTATAAAAAATTATATTTAATTAAAAATAACCTTATTGTGCCAATTGTATTGAATATATTGTGCGTGTCAACTTTTTTATAATTCATTATTCATTGTGGTAAATATTCAGGAAAGTAGTTGTTCAAAAAGGTGTGTTTTGTACTTATCTGTATTAATTTTTTGTAAAAGTATGAGAAATGGTAACTGGCAATTTGTTGTTAATATATTTACATTTTATTCTTTATTTAAATGATTCATTCGTAGCAGGGCCCCTTCGCGAGAATTCTATTTATTGTATGGTTAGCCTCTAGCACGATATAAAAGTGGACATTAAATTAGAAAGCACCTCGCTATATCCTAGGTGTGTAGCATCCGTTGGGTATTCCTCGAACTTAGTGTCTTGGTCGGGCAAGCACTTTCGAAAGTTATGTAGGCCGTTCATCAACCGAAGTGGCCTGTCAACGGACCAAGTTACGCCCAGCGAAACTTTGGAGAATAACGAAAATATCTTCGAGAAACTGTACGTATACGGGAAGATAAATTTCTGTACTTTAATTAATGCGAGTCAACATCATAAGACGTTTTCCGGCTTTTTGTATCTTTTGTTATATTGTAAAATAAAATGGTGATATAAAATACAAAAAATCGTGAATTGTTTCCCTTTTCAAAATGGCTCTGCCTTGTGCCTAAAAAACGCGGAACAATAACTTCAATAGTCCTAATTCTGTTTGTGTAAAAAGTCACATTTTTAGTAAAAAAACTTTTTTGTTAAATACAGTGTTTACTATTATAATCTGGAAAAACTACCATCTCAATCTCACAGTTCTCATAACTTAGTTTTTAAATTAAAATTTCTTTCCATATTTTTGGAAACACAGATTTCCCTTAATGATTGCATATATTTTTTATTCTATACTAGAACCTTAGTGTAGTTGTTTATCGATATCTGCATCAGTTTTGTTCCCCTTTCATTAATGATGAAAGGTTTGCTACTTTAGCAATTTAAATATCATATATTATTATCTGGTTACTTATTCTGAATCATTTGTAAATTCAATCCTGCGTACAAAATCATTTGATTTAGAGATTGGTCTTTTAAGAACTCTCAAAGAAATTCACACAAAAATTTTGGGACTGCTAGTTTTGAGCTCAGTGACAATGTTTAGAGTAGGTATCTTTTTTTAAGTTAAAATATTGACTTGATGTATAACATCTACTTATGGTTAAATCTTAATTTCATATTATAGAACCATATTATCGTGTATCCGACTGGTGCATATTTCATTTTTTTTTCAACAATTTTTGAAAATAAATAATTGCTTTTCATATCACTCGATTTTAGTGCTAAATGGTGACCTTGTAATCTTCAATGTTTGATATTTTCTAATTGTTTTTATTTTATGAAAAAACAGTTCATCTTTTTGTTGTCACAAATTGGTTAGAAGCCTAAGATGATTGATATATGCGAAAGAAGAACAGTTTGGTTACGTTTTAGCTCATTACTATGTTTGGGTTTATGTAGCGGCTAGTGAATTATTATCTATCAGCGAAATGTCTAGAAAGCAGTTTCTTTGCGTTAAAGGCATAGAAAATTTGTTTTAAAAATATGATTTGTAATGTTTCGTAATCCTGAATTATGCAGATTCCCTAACTACTAGTAACAGGAATAAAATAATGATTTCCTCAAAATGATTTAATGATTAGTAATGAATATTACAATACAATAATAATTTATTCAATCAAACGAATAAAGAAAATTAATCCCCGCTATAAATAAGCTTATAAACAAAAACCAAATTTTATAATGTAAAGGTTAACTCACCTAGATTAATCCCTCGAAGAACGATGCAGTTGGCCAACGCAATCCTTCGTGTATTACTTAAAATTTTTTACCCAACAAGTATTCCTACTTACAGGAGGGATTGTAACATAACGATTTATTAATTATTGTGTTAACAAGGAATACTAAATAATTCCCTACTCCTAAAGTTAATGAATTGATTTTATGACACCCTATATACAGATTATAGAGTAACTAAATTAACGATATTTTTAAATTTCTAAATTAACTAATTAGTTACAACTAGTGTCAAATTGAAATGCAAATAGTGCAAAATCTAAGTTTAAAATAGTGCAAACTTTTCCGTTAAACAAAGAAAACGTCCCACTCGTCCGCGGGGTACGAAGGTCCTATACTTGAACTTTTTCTACTAATTAAGACTGGTCAACTTCTTGCTTATCAAGTCAAAATTGTTACATCACTATTAGATAGAACGGCAGATGGATACTTCTTAATAGCTCTTCACACACACACACTGCAAATTTTTCATCAGTATGTCACTGCATTTAGTAAAATGGCCGAACCCTGTATAACAATTCGAAGTTTGCATTTTGCACTCAAAATAAAATTAATTACTCACCAGAGTCGATAATTATCTATTTACTAATTTATATAATTGCCCACTGTTATATTTCGTATTATTATTACTTATTAAGAATATTTATTATTATTATTGAATTAATTTTACTGTAAAATATACTGCCGTACTTTTCACTATAACTTTACAAGATTGGTAGACGTATATCTATTATTCCTGGCGATCGACACCGCGATAGAGGTTTTTTGTGTGATCGCACTTTTTTTAGGAGTCGTTATTTCAATAGCTATTATTTGTACGATCAGCTGATCGCTACAGATTTTTTCAAGGATTTAGAAAGCATCAATGTCTATGTAACCATAATTTTGCGCGAACCTGATGAACAAACCGATTTGGAAGATTTTGAGCAAAACGACCTCTCAGGTGAGGAAGAACACACGGGATACTACAGGTATTCTTGAAATGTTTTCTTCTTTTTCGAACCATGTAGTTTGAAGTAGTGATGGTGATGAGCCTTATTGTATTGAAAAGGAAATTTCATATAGCAGAGGAAAACATTACATGTCGCGGTGATCCCTCGCCTAATACTTCGGAATAGGTAACTAGAGAAAAATCTCAAAATCCAAAAATATATAAAAAAGAAACGTAAAAAAGGAGTATGTTACGCATTGGCAAAAAAACCACTAAACTAGTTTGATTGTTACACAAACAATTCCTGAGGAAATAATGTTGAAAAGGTAAAACTGCAGTTGAAATTTTCGAAGAAATGCTTCCTCAAAATCTCATTGAGCAGATAATAAAACAAAACAAATTATATGCGAGGCAAATAAATTAACGAAACACCTTTTCATACAAAATAAACTTTTATAAATATTATTTGATAAGCTTGTGTTTGCAAAAATAAATTTGTTCCCAATATAGCTTTCATTGTATCTAAGTTAATCCGCCAACAAGCGTCCCAATTTACACGCCATCTATAGTACAAATTTCATATATATCTATTAATGGTTATGTGTTGTTGGTGTATAAGCTAAATTATAAAAGAAACATATTTTTTACTCACCACTAATTTACGGCTGGGAATGTGTTAATGCAAAATCTAACCCCGTAAAAATATACAAACATCTACAACTTTTATATCTAAAATCTATTATTTCAAATAAACCGAGTAGCTTCTGTCTACACACGAGTGGCCGAACCTGTATTCCAGCTGCTTCCACATCCTTTTTCGTATGTAATACTTTGTCTCTCACTTAGAGGATGTACACAACCATTGTATATAAAGCAATAACGACCATCCCATCTCACCCCAGGAATTTTGAAGCTCTAAATTAGTCGCTGAGGTTTATTAAAATTGTTAACTAACTTTATCACCCCTACCAGCCGATAGTGTTTTGGGCTGTAAGCCGATGATAGGAATAGTCCCACGACGAATACACATTTGACAAAAACATATACACGATGTCTTTCCCTCAGTTAAACGTCGCAGATAACCTGTTCGAAAGTCTTCGATTTTTGGTTGATTATGTAATTGAGCTTTACTACTAAATTTTGTCTTTAATTTGAAAAGTTGCAACAAAATATCTGGTACCTACATAAGGTTAATATGCTTATCTAGTGTAATTACATTCACATTTTTGTTACATTCTTACCCATGTCATGCCCAAACAGGCGTAATGACAACAATCAAGATTCATCACAAATATTTGTAAACATATTACTAGGGATCACTGAAACTAATATAGTTGAATTTACGTTCATTTAAACTCGTACAAGTTGATAAAATAATAATAATAATAATAGGGTCTTTATTAGAATAACAAAATTACATCTTTTTAAACTAAAAGGCGAAGTATTGGAATTAATATATTCCTCCAATTACAACTAAAACATAAGCTAAAACCTATGCTAACGATTACAAAAATACAAGGTAGGTACTTATTATTTAAAATAAAATACATTATATATGTCCACAGTTAACTATAATTCTGTTTTTTATACAAGATATGATTTAGAAAAGAAAAAACAATTAAACAAAGAGAAAATAAAAAAACACGAAAAAAGAAAATATTCATTTTCATAAACCACAAAGTATAATTATTGTTTACTGAGGTAGTGTGCTTTGATTTTACTACGAAAAGAATTCAGTGAGAGAAATTTTAAAAACACTAAGAGAATTTATACATTGAAATTGCATTGAATGAAAAGAAGTGCTGACAGTTGACGGTGCTATGTTGTGGCATAGTTAATGTATTAGCATGTTTAATATTAAAATCTTGTAAGTTTTTCTAAAAATTATTTTTTTACGAAGGTAGAAGGGTGTAGATGTAATTTGTGGATAAAAATGTGAACACTACATTTAAAAGTATTTTCTCTGATAACTACATCAATTCATCCCTTTTTTTGTGATATATGTTGATGCTTTTTTGGTTCATAAACATATTGAATACAAACAAGTTATCAGTTTTTTTGTGGCATGTGACATGGCTAATAAACTTTTGGGAATAATGTAAATTAGGTAAAACTATTGATTCACAGAGTTGTTCTTTAAGTTTGGTTTATAATTTTATTACTGGAGAAAAGAAGCTTAAGAGAAATATGCATTTTTTTATAATTTTGTTAACTGGCGAAGTGAATTTTAAATTTATATCGAAAATCAAACCTAGGTTTTTGTCGTATCAGAAATATGTAAGTGCCACTTAACTCGATATTTTAATATTGAAATAATAGTTGTCTTTTTCTAGTGGCACAAAACAACAAACAAATTGTTGAAATTAACATAATAATTACGATTCAGTGGTGAAATTGAAAAAGACTCCACTACATACAATGAGGGTGACAGTTGCAGGCATCTTATCGGAAACATGGAACAAGTGGCCAGCAACAATGGACTGGACAGAAGAATCCATCACGAATACAGTCGATTTTCAGGGGGTGAAATATTACAGGCAAGAAAATTACTTACTATTGAAGCTCTGGAATGCAGAAACCCTACTACAGAAATTGAAAAACATTTCATTATTCGTTCCCCAACATGAAGCATAGATTGAAAATTGCAAGAAAAAAATATTTCAGTCTTCATTAGAGAGATTAGTGATACAATTAGTTGTTTTGAGAGAAATACTTTGCGCCAGTTTTAAACACTGAACGATAGAAGAACAAATAAAATCAATCGGATGATGAATATATACAAATTTTCGTTAAATCTGTCTAAACCAGTTTTTATATTGGAGCCCACTATTTTAAAATAGCGGTTATAAATAAAAATGTTGAAAATTCATTATTGGTGTTAGTAAAATTGCATGAAAATTATTCTACCTGAAATCAAGATGGGCGACAGTAACCAGGACAGTAGGAACTGCAATATTTGGAAAAGTGTTTGTTAATATGATATGATTGGATTAATTAACTATGTTTCTAGCACTAATTTGAATTAATTAATATAAATCTTATTTTTTTTTAAGAAAATGCCTATATTTTCAACATTTTATTGTAATCATGTCTTTGAACAGGTAACTAGCTTTTGTATGTTGTTATAAGCTATAACTGAGATTTAAAAAAGCGGGTGTTGTTATTATTCGTAACAAAATCTGTAGATACTCTTTCAGATTTTTTTGCTGGAACTTTCTGATAACAACGTTTTTATTCGAATATTTTGAAATACATATTACCAAAACTTTACTCAATTTTATATCGTAGTTATTGAAACATAGGTCCTCAAACTTGATGGAATCTGCCTCGAACTTTCTAGTACATTTTATGATTTGTTGTTGTCATTATTAGTGATATCGCTTCATTTCTTATTGATTAAAAACTTTTGTTTTTAAACATCTTTTTGTCATTTTATAGATATGCATTTATACTTAAAAATTACCGACTAAATATTTTTACTTACTATACTTCCTTATATTAGCCTAATATTATTAGGTATAAACCTAATATAAGGAAGCATAGTAATCGTAATTTTTTTCGACCTTGAGATCTTGGTTGATTTATACGTTTCGAACCCTTCTGAATCCATTCTGACAATTTTCCGAACGCTATTGAAATTTAATTGAGGTAAGTAGAGAATTATATAGAATGATTTTTTTAAATCAGGATGATATAATACACCGGTATAAGAAAATTATGTGCTGGCCACATCAGATATTTTGATTTGCATTTTTAAGATTAAAAATCGAAATTTTAATGCAAAATTTTAAGGTGTTAATTTTGACTATAAAACATAGAGGTCCTTTTTTTGACAAAATAACCGAAAATAAAGAAAAAGAACCGCTGCCAGTTACTTGGGGGATCAGAACTTCCTCACCGTGGTAAAACTCGACGTGTGGTGGAGTTTATATATAATAAAAGTAATTTTTGACGTTTCAAAAAAGTCACATTTTTTGACGTTTCAAAAAAAGTCACATTTTTGACGTTTCAAAAAAAGTCACATTTTGACCTTCCAAAATGTCACTTTGAAGTTTCAACAAGTTACATTTTTTGACGCTTCGAAAAAGTCACATTTTTTGACGTTTCAAAAAAGTCGCATTGGTGGAATGTCACTAATATCTCTTTTAGACATTGGGACCGATTTTGTTCATCAACGAACTCAATCTCTTCCTTGACCTCTAGAATGTGTGTACCAAATTTGAAAGCTTTATCTCAAAAACTGTAACTGCTATCGCGAACCAGACACACACACAGACAGAAAATTTTTCTGTCTGAAATTTTGTGTATCGTTATAATTCGTCGAGACTCGTCCAGAAATTAATAAAAATTTTCAACATTTTTTTCACGAACTTCCTCACTGAGGGGTAAGGAAGTAATATGGGAATACTAGGTTTTTTAATTAAAAGAAAAAATTCTCGCTGTTTACCTTCATTTGCAGAGTTGCCAGACATATTGTATCTTATCTCTTACTGTTTTTTACTTATTGCTAATTTTATACTACCAGCATGATTATCAGGTTCGCCATGGATGAAAAACAATTTGATACGTATGCATTACAAAATAATTTAATAGATTCAATAAGCAAACTACGTGGTTTTGTGTGTCATATTATTTGTGAAAACGTTTGCTTTATTAGACCGATTCGATGTATTCACTATTTATAACGGGTAACATTATATTTGGTTATTGTATGTATAATAGTAGTTATAACAATAATTGTTACGTAGTTTTCTTTTTGAATTTATTAAATTATTCTCTGAGTATCAAAAACGTGGGTTTGGACTGACTTCACAAGGCAGTGAGGAATATTGTGAATTGATAAATTTTTGCAAGTTTGTCTCAAGGGCATCCCGGAATATGTCAGCCTAGAGCTGTATATAACAGCGACATGCAAAACAAAGCGGTAGATCCATATGTTAAACAATTTATTGCAATCAGATCGAGTCTAGTCCCGGCTGACAAATATCCTGATTAGAATAGGCGAATACGTTTTGAAAAACAATAGTGTAAAGAATAGTAACAATTGCTACTGTAATGTCTACCTCTATCATGTCTTGTTAAAACAATAGAAATAACCCAAGTTGATTTTGGGTGGTATTCGAAGTACATTACAAGTACCAACGATTGCAATAAAATGTCAGCAATGAAAACTACTTCAGTCAAAGGAGCTCTCATATAGCAAGCAAGCATTTCCATCCACACACTGCAGTTTCTGGCTGTTTGCCTTCGTCAGAAGAAAAACGAGCTCGCCGAAAGAATATCTCGGGCAATGTCGGCCTGGAGTTGTTTTAAAACAGCAACTTTCGTGTCCCATGCTGATAGATAGGTGTGACTTTGTACTGATTTTGTAACATTGAATTGCCCTAATAATTTTAATAAGATAGAGCTAGATTATACAGTAGCATCTTGTTACTATTATTTTCACTATTTTTTTATTTATAAATTAACTGCTTTAAATTCAGTCGATAGATGAGTCGAGATGAAAGCGGACTTCCGTAGTATAAGAAATATACTTCGTCTCTCGTTTTTTTTACTTTCTGATGAAGTCGTATGTTATTGATGGAGAAATTTAAAGTGGTAAATCATTGCAGTAGTTGCATATTGTAGAGAGGGGTCAAAACCGTTGAGGAGAACGGTTTATAAACATTGTTAATCCTAATATAAAACATTTTTGAAGCTATTTTATCATGGGGGTAAGGATTTTTGCGCGTCACATTACAGAAATAAAGAAGCCAGTTTTAGATTTAACGCGAATATAGGTGTCTCAAAGAGAAGCATTCATCTTCTACACTTCATAGCTTTAAGTTTGTGATTAGGCCTCTTGCATGTAGATATGAGTCAATGTCTCTTATGCTACCTGCTATATCTCCATAAAAATAGATGCCGTTTATTTTCCTCGGTAAATAACAAAGTTCCCTCGGTCTTATTCACATTCGGATGATACTAACTTGGTTGGCGAAACTTATGAATACAGTGTCTGTGGAACTACTTTAATGTTAGTGTCACATCAAAGATTCCAATCCACTTTAAGATAATTATTAGAGATTTAATTAAAGTTTCCATTTCTCCTCACAATATTATCATCAACTGTAATTTAAGTTATATCTCTAACGTTTAATTAAAAATCCAACAAACAAAATATTTAAGAGATTTCAAGTTTATAATCTCAAAGAAAATTGAGATTTTAATTATAAATTCCTCTTTAAAATTTTATGTAATAAGAGCTTATATAATAAATTGGTTCAAGTTTGACTGGATGAAGTAATCGAATGTATCTTATATACAGAAAATCGTCGAGAAAATCATTTTCAACTAGATTCCAATAAATGCTAAAAGCATCTTCTCCGTAGAATATAATAAATAAATAATGAATAAACATCACAGAAATTAGACAACCCCCTGAATCTGGCTAAGCTACACGATGAGGGTTACATTGATGAAAAAACGCGACCACACAATCACTCCCACCGACATTGCCAGCACCGGTAGCGAGAATCGAACCTGCAGCTAAGATAGAGAGATTATCTAGTCACACTTGTCATCGCGCGCTCTAGCTGACTACTCATTCGAGTAGTTCCAATGGAATCAATATATTTAATACATAGTATTACCTCGTATGGCATGGATTATAAAGTGTGTAGTATTAACAACCACAAGAAATAACCTTAACTTTTATTGTTAGAAGTAGGAAATAATAGCAATAATAATAATAACAATAATAATAATTCGCCTTTCTAATGTCAGCCAGGCTTAAGTCGGAGACCGAGGGATTCTTTATGGCCTGCCAAGATGGTGTTATCAACGCCTTGGTCTACCGCAGCCGCGTGTGGCATGTAGAGGTTCCTGATATCAACTGCAGGACCCGCCATCAGGCTCCGGAATCGCTCATGCACTTACTTTCTGCATGCCCCATTATGCGATTTCGGCCTACATCCACAGACATAACGCGGCGTTACGAGTGCTATACTACCATCTAAGGCACTCGTACGGGGTAGACGAGATACCAGTGCTGCCTTACGTCCGCGGAGATATTGAGTCCGTTGTCGAGAACGTGAAATGTCGGATTTACTGGAACTACTCGGTCCCGACGGTCAGGCTAATCCAAGCCAACAAGCCTGACATAGTCCTCCTCGAGCATCAACTCAAGGTGATGTATGTCATCGAGTTCTCGGCACCTGCAGAGAAAAACATCACCTTGAAGGAGGAGGAGAAACGGACCAAATATCGCGATCTACGGTACGAGCTCCAAGTGCTGTATCCAGGCTACTCGGTAAAGATGGTCGTCCTTATAATCGGAGTACTCGGAGGGATAAAGCCTACGCTGCTCTCGGAACTGAAGACCATACCGGCCTGCCAAAAATCAGTCAAGTGGTTGGCAGGCCAAATGCAGAAGGCGGTCATTCTGGGTTCTCTTCGTCTGCTTAGGGCACACGATTCTGGTATCTACAGTCACTAACCCTGCGGGATGTGGGGAGTGGCTGTAGTTGATACATTTTTTTACTAATTTTGAAGCCCTCTAACGGCTAAACAAAGCAATTCTGGATATAGGTAAGTTAGATTAAGCCGATCTATTTCGAGCCAAAGAAACACTGATCTTACGTTGTACACGCATTATCCAGACACCCTGTATAAACACAACCTTATGTTGCTTTTTTACAAATTTTTAATAGGTCAACTATAATCTGTCTTGTTACAGAAACAAACTTAACGTTGCATTAGGTAAATAAATTTCTTGCCTTCAACATATGAAATGAAAAATAAATTCACATTTGCTCTATAAACACATAGGATATGTTTGTCACAATAAATTGAACTGTATGAGCAGAGTGATTAGTTTTGGTGTAGAAAACTCAACAGTGCAACAAAACTGATTTAATAAATCAACAAGTACTAGTTTTTGTTAAATGACCTAAGGAAACTGAATTTTTCCAACATTCTCATATCACAGGAAATAAATTGTAGTTTAAAACATGACTAATAGTTTCTTAAGAATTTATCTACAGCAAAAAAGACAATTTAATGATCAAAATAACTTCTACGGGAACGTCACAATTTTGTTTTGGTTTAATCAACACTCTTTCCCCCAACAATGATAATTAATTTATGTTTTAAAATGTCTGGATACATTTTTCTTTTCCTATGTTAATTATACAAATTGTAAAAAACTCTGTCACACTTTATAATTTGTCAGTTGTGTTATATTATTAACAGTCAAGGTAGAAATTGATTGAAATTCGTAAAACTTCCATAAAATCTCCGCCCTTAGTAGTCTACAGTATTACGTTTTAAATCTTGGCAGAGGTAAGGTAAGGTAAAGATGATTTCTCTTGTCCTTACTAAAAATTGCTAAGTTGAACAAACTAATTCCCTGTTAATTTCAAACTGCTGTCAGTGAGAGTGATAATTTGAAATTGCAATTTTTTGATGTTATAAACATTTCAAATCAAAATGGAGAAAACGACAAGTACAGAATTCTAAATAAAAACACGAAGCGGGCAATCCATAGATATTTTCCAAAATTATACAATTATTTACAAAATTTAGCTTTTTACTTTCTTATACCTAATATAAGGAAGTATAGTAGTAGTGATTTTTTTCGACCTCGAGATTTTGATTGATTTATACGTTTTGAACTCTCCTGAATCCATTTTGACTATTTTCCGAATGATGTCTGTCGGTGCGTGTGTGTGTATGTGTATGTATGTATCCCCGATAACAAAAAATACCAATGGGAGACTTCACAAATTTGGCATTAAGATTATCAACAACATTTTAGGTGACATATTAAATTTGGTGAATATGGTACCACCAGAAGAGACACAATTAATGAAAGAAGAAAAAAAGGTACAATTTCGGGAAAGAAATTGAAAATTTGTATTGCATTTCTTGATGAATCTCGACGAATTATAATGAAAAAACAAAACTTTATGGAAAAAAATCTGTCTGCATGTCTGTAGTATCGCGATGACAGCCACAGTTTTTGAGATAAATCTTTCAAATTTGGTACACATGTTCTAAAGGCCAAAGACAATGATAAATTTGATGATGAGCAAAATTGGCAAGCTGGGGATCCACGGAACCCAAACTTTTTTGTATTAGCTTTACAAAAAAAATATATTCTTGACGAAAGATTATAAATCATGTCTACTGTATCAAGCCAATAAAATATATTTTCCAATTACTTAAATAAAGCTGATGAATTTTGCCATTTGAAATGTCTAATTTAGTTACAAAAATGTCAATGTCAATAAGAAGAAATTATTAAAATATATGACATGAATTATTATTGACAGTATCGAATGACGTTGATAATTAATTATTTAAAAATTTTAATGATACATTTCAAGGTACGCAATTAAAATTTAATTGAGGTACGTGAAGAATTAAATAGAATGATTTTTTACATCAGGATGATATATACTGGTATAAGAAAGTTATGTGCTGGCCACATTAGTAAATTAAAATAAAGTACCTCGATCTGTTGTTCTCGAGATGTTGTTAAACTACTATGCATTTTAGGTCAATTGATAAGCAAAATTTTGTAAATAATAAATCATACACATTACAACCGGTTAAATATGTAGCACTTAGGATATAATCCTTGATTATTTGATATAATAGAGTAAAATGCATGGAGCAAGCTCCATTTATGGATGCTGTTATTACAATTATTTAATTACACTAATTACCATTGATCGTTGTAGCATTTTTAATTCGACATGTTTTTCACAGTAAATGCACCTGCACCTAGACTGATATGCTAATGGCAAATTATCTATTAACCTGAAAATTAATTCGAGTAAATTCCACGGACTATAAGATTATGTTTTCCCATAATATGCGCATATATGCTGATGATGTGTATGCAACTGCTAATTAATATACAATGTACACAATTTGTCAATCAACACCTCCTGTGAGCATAAAATTATTAATTAAGGGAGTCGTTGTTCTAAATAACGTTCACTTGCGTGCATATTAAAGAAAGTTGGATAAAAATCTATTAAATGTTCTTTTAATGGTATAGTTATCACGTGCTTTTCTGGATTCGCGAGTCACGTCTAGTTGACTAAACTTAAATAAGAGAATTCTACCTGCTATAACATTCAAATGCAATGACTGGTTTTTTAATGCAATTTTTTTAATAAAATTCATGCAAAATTTTATTCGTCCATCAAATTTTAGTGTGTGGTTTACAACTGGCACGTGGACAAATTAAACACATTGTCTGCTATTTTTGAGGCATTTGAACATTAATACAATTAATGTCCTACTAGTTTGTTATTTTGCAATGATGGCCCTATTTTGAGATATATTAAATGAGAAATAATGCCCTACCCAACTAACAAGCAAGCAAAATAGACCAATCTGAAGTGAGTCAATAATCACTTAATTTTGTCTTAATAACTTTTTTCTGGTCATACGAACTTTAAACTTGATGCTTATGTCGTAAAGCACTTACCTCTTACCAATAAGATATCTCCAAGATCCACTGGTGTAATTAAGTAATTAAGGCGAGTTAAAAATTACCAAAAATTTACTTCAAACATGACTTTACACTTCATAGACACATTAAGTTAATTTTAATACCAAGTGACCTCGAATTTTACTTAAAAAAACGAACTCAAAGTCTACAAATCTATTTCAGTTATTTTACAACGTTAAAAACACCTGTCATTGATTTCAAAAATGACTTCTTAGTTATGTCATTGATTAGGTTGTAAATTACTTAATTATACCCTTTTAAAATTCAGTAAAAGTTGTAGGAATGTTTTAGGAAATATTTGGAAAAATTGTTACCTTCAAATAACCATAAAGTCGAAATAACTATTAGATTTGAGACCTATTTAAAACAGTGACAATAAAGTCACATTTTTCATTACTATTCTACAACTTGTCAAGTGAAGCCAACTTTAATACTCTGTCTAATAAATAAAATGAGGACGCAAAATATGCAGTCTAATAATAAAATAAAGTTTAAACCATTCAAATATGATACAAACTAATAAAGAGTTGTGAAATAAATAAATAATGGATGCGAAGGAATTTGTTAAACTATCTGCTAATAACCTGATATGGGTGCAGAACGTCAAATTTAACAGGAAACTCCCGAAGAAAATAATATATCGGAAATAACTGATTTATGGCTTATTATCATAGTTATAATGTACTTGCTGATGACTTAGAGTTAAGTAATATCCCACAAGAAGATCTGATCAAACTGCCGAAGAGATTGTAAGATAAACTTTCTTTGTTGGATGAACTTACATTCTAGGTACTATCACATAAATTAACATCAGTCCTAATTGTAAAAAATGTAATTGCTAATTGATTTCTTTTATAATTTACTTTAAGGCCAATTCTTCTTAAATTGGGAATTGGGAAAGTCTGAAATATTGGTTATATCGCCTTCGATATAAATAAATTTTTATTACGTTCATAATTGAGGAATATCAGACTTTCAAGACGAAAATGTGAAAGACTCCATATTCAGTTAAGAGATTCATGCCCGCAATTATAAAAAGTGTCGAGTTTTCAGGTTACAACGTTTAAATTAGTTGTTTTGCAGTAGAAGCCTTAAGGAACTAACCAAATAATTCATATTTTATCTTTAAAAAAAATCAAATAATCACATTAGACTACTACAGAAATTACTCCCGAGGGGACAGGAGCAGAAGTACATAGCTACAGACCAAGGGTGAGGATATCTTCAACTCTAGGTACTCATGCAACTGTTTTTCAGACTGAGGTTCATGCCATTGAACTGTGTGTGAGAAGGCTGGAATATATGCGTCTTACACGCAGATCGTTACAAATTTTCTCAGATAGCCAAGCAGCTATAAAAGCTCCTGGCTCCTACCGGTGTAACTCCAAAACGGTATGGAATTGTCAGAAGGCTCTAAATCATTTGAGCAAAAACAATAAAGTGACTCTGGTCTGGATACCCGGCCACTCTGGTATGGAAGGTAACGACATAGCCGACTCCTTGACCAGAGAAGGAGCGGGATCACGAATCATCGGACCAGAACCGATACTTAGCATATCTTTAAGTACTGCTAAGATGGCTATCTCAACCTGGGCTGAAAGGAAAACTCTCCAGTATTGGCAAGAGTTACCAGGATTAGTTTATTCAAAGGCGTTTATAAAATACCCTTTGAAATCAAGAGCTAAGAAACTTTAGTTAAACAGGGTAAACCTGAAAACTCTAACAGGCCTATATACCGGGCACTACCGACTAAACTACCATCTGCATAAACTCGGCCTAGCGGCAAACGCCGAGTGCCGTCTATGCCTGAAAGATGATGAGAAGGCAGACCACATCCTATGTCTGTCCCGCTGTGGAGAGGATCCGATTCTCAATATTTGGCAAAGGGCAACTACTGACAGAGGATCTGGACACATTCTCACCTAATAAAGTTATCAGTTTCGTTAAGAGACTGAACTTATTGTGTGAAATATAACTAGGTGTGAGCCACAATAGGCCTGGTGAGAGCCTCAGTGGAGAGTCCATAAGGACCCACTCACAAGAAACCTATCTACCTACCTACTACAGAAATTGCATTTGAAAAAAATTTTGCAATTTTTAAGTTTTCATTTTAAGTCACACTGTTTTCAAAGGGCATAATTGTTTTTAATAAAACAGTAATTATATCCACAGAAAATGTTGAGTCGCAATTAAATTTCTTCCACAGACGATCACAGAACACAGCTCTAAATAGCATTACTTTATTTGTCTTTCTTAGCTTAGTAACTAACTTGCAGACGCCGTTGGTTTTTCAACACTAATACCAATACCATTATTCCTAAAAACTATTCACAAGTTTATCACTTTGTATTTCAAAGTCGTCTCATATGGATAGGTGTTATTTAAGTAATAAATAGAAAACAATTATTTTAAAATTACCACAAACTGACTTACTAACAGGGTCATGGAACATTTACTTGCCTTTAACCTTATTAATAAATAGCTTATTTGCCTACTTTTAGCATCAAATTTACTTTAAGTTCTTTCCTCACACTGATAAATTTGTGGTCAAATTCAGATAAATTTGCCTGTTACCAAATTAGTTTAATCAGAATTCAAACCTATCAGTAAGACGAATTGACGTAATTTTTATTGACAAACAAAATGTGTTGCATAGTTACAACGTTTACAAGCAATTTTGATTATTACTTTCTTTTAAATGAAACGTAACAGATGTCATATTAATCAATCGTAAATGTCAATGAATTTTCAAATTAAATAACAGACTAGTAGGACAGTGAAGACAGACATTGAAGGCACCACGGCTTTTAGAGGATAGTGACGCCCTCCGTCAACGTACATTCTCTCGGGCCAGAGGCCCTCGGGAAGTACATCGAGCTCAGTGCGTTATTATTCTTATAACACCCTTGATACCTTAATAACTATTAATTTCGGGAATTAAATATTAACATTAAAGTATGATAGTTAAGATATACCACGTGTTGAGTCTATAATAACCGAATAGGAAAATATTTATTCCCCACATTATAGACCTAGCGGGAGAAATACATATGTGTCATAACTTTTTTTAATGTTTCTCTCTTAGGCCAATGTTGAGGAATTCTTTAGGGAAAGAAAGTTGGGATACGTTGCAGAATTGTTTCTTTACAACAAAACACAATAATGATACAGATAAAGAAGAACATAAAACTTTAACAAGTATCCGAAATCGATTCAGTGAACTGAATTATTATATTATGTCGTTTGAGAATGTTCTGCCACAGTATTTGATATAAAAAGAGAATGATTTATGTTAAGTGACTGATTATATATTTTTATGAATTATAAGATATGAATAAATCATACGGTCTTTTGGAGTAAATAATTTAAATTTTGTTAACATTATACGCATATAAGAGCTTTCACAATATTTTTAATAAATTTTCTAAGGAAATAAAATAAATTTGAAGATGTATCAAAACACCATTAACTTCCTTTTATATTTATTACTTTTCATGATTCTTATTTTAAACATACAAATAAATACATTTCCTCTAGTTGGTATCGATACAGGGTATATCAAGAATATCCTAGGTGGTGATTGTAGCCAAGAATTAAAAATATCCGTGTTGGCAAATTTCATGAAATTTATAACTTTTGCAAGTTTTAATTTTCATCTGAAATTTATGCAATTTATGAAATTTATATCTGCTTATAATTTTTAGTATGTTTCAGCTTCCTTCACGTAAGAACAGACAAGAGGTCGGATTTACAAATCGGATATGACGTAAAACCAGGGTGGGCTTTAGGTGGTTCTGTTTCAAATTTGCGTGCATATATGAAACGATATTTTACCTTGAAATTTTTTTAGCGAATTTCGTATTATCCAAAGTTGATAAAGTCAATTTATTATAAACACTCACTGGATGAGAACGGGAGGTATAGGGGGATGTACTTAACACTAAACTAACACACGCAAGTATTTCTCACTGCCGATTACAAGAATAAAAGTATATTATTAATATCTGTCCTAAATGTTTTGAGGTTAAACTTCGGCGTCTTTAGTTGAAAATCCATTTATATTGCGAGAGGGACCACTCGACGTCGACAGAGATTTAACTGGGACATATTTAAAATATGTAAACTTTTGCAAAGTCACCACATTCATGCCCGGTATAGCAAAGTCTACTTCTTTGCCATTTAAAAGGTCTATTACACCTGTCATTAACAAATCCGGGATTTTCTTTTAAAGAGATTGGAATTTTGTTTGTACCCTCGCAGCAATTTCTGCTTGTAGTTGAAAAATATATTGCCGAAGATCGAACACAACGTTTATTGCATCAATCGTAGTAAATTCTGATGTTGGCTGATATTGAAGATCCCGTATGGCTAGAGGAATTCTTGAAAAACTTTGATTCATAAATGCATGTGGCGCCCGTGAAATAGCAACTGCGTCATTTTGATTTAACTGCTGTATTAGGTATTTCATAGCACGATGCTGCCTCTAGCCAAGTTTCCTATTCTGTTATAATGGGCTCTAGAGGTAATGGTATATTTGGTAGAATTTCATGAAATAACTGTACACGACTTGGTGCTTTAAGAAAAACATCCTTTACACTAGATATCAAATTAGCAACATTAGGGTAGCACCCCTATGAAGCCCATGTGTTAAACATGTTACATGAAGTATATTTTGACATGTTTTCCTCAAAATTCTTCCAGATGCTTTCATATAATTCACTCCATTGGTAAGAAATAATAAGAACTTGTCTTTAACTTCTGCATATTTGTCACCCCAAAACTTGAATTGACCACCTCCGCTATGGTCTGAGAATTTGTAGCGTCTAAAACTTTAGAGGCAATCAAGTGTCCGCTCATTAAACAATTTTCCTCCAATGCACCCACTAAAACATTCGCTACCTTAAACCCGCAAGCATTGGTGGTTTCGTCCACACTAAGCCAGATGTACTTCCCACTAAGCTCAGAAGAAATTTTCTGTGTAATATTTTCACACTCCGTTGATAAATATTATTTTCTTAGTGTAGTCCGAAAGCGCGTTAACATTGCTATATTTGCCAATAATACATTTTTCCAATAATTGTCTAAAAAGTGAATTGCGTAGTTTCGACCACGGTATGTTACATTCTATAATAAATTCTACTAAATCGTAAATTAAAATTACTTTGCATGTCGCTGTAACTAAAGCCACCTATGCTCCGTTTATGGTTTTCTGAGGAAATATGTCTATTAATATTTGTGTTGCATAACCACGAAATTGCTTTGTCACATCTAGTGTAATACAATTGCCTACTACTAAATTGTAAATCGGCAATATCGCGAATCCAAGAATTTACTGTAGCTTCCGTCAGTTTAGTAAGTTGTGGCATTAAAACTATACCTACATCGGCATGAATCTACATTATGCAAGATACTGTTTGATCGCGTTATGTTTTCTCCCCTCCACGCTAGGGCCAGCCGTTGGCCTTCAGTGATGTAAATTACCAGTATACTCCAATTTAACAGAATCTAATACGCATTACGTTTTTATTTAATATAGTGCATTTTCCGACAAAACTAAGTTACGCATTAACATTGTAAAATTAAATAAAATACACATAATATGTTGCATGACTTTCTTTTTGTAGTTTGAGAATGTTTCAGTAGGTGTTTACAATATGTTATATCTGTAAAAGCCATCCCTGGAATCCGATCGGTAATTCGACGTATGTTGATTATTGGTAGCCCAAGAAGACTGGTTATTCAACACGCCGCGGAACGCCAAAATGTTAAGATAAAGATCCGTCCATATAAAATCTCTAGTTCAGTAGCTGAATATTAGATAACATTGACCGACTTGATTTTGTCAAAACTTCATAAACATTCGTAATGAATACTGAAAATTATCTGTTCATGAGTGAAGATTACAGGCAGCGAAAATATTTGTCATTTATCAGGCAATTATATCAAATAATCCTATTTCTTAAAGAGCCTTTATATGATTGAATTGATTGATATATAAAGCATTTATTTATACAATACGAAGGTGCAAATATAGTCATTAGTATGTGCAGTTTACTTTTATCCGTTGAATATTGGCCGATGCGACGCTGTATTACACATCCGAGCATTACCGAATCACTTGACTAAAACAGCCAGCTAGACTCACATACCCGAATAATGTATGTGACGAGACTGTACAATATCGCATCAGCTGTGCTGAATCGCGCACACCGAATTGCGACTAGGGGATCTTCCGTCGCGGATTGGTGTGCTGCTAACGGTCAAACGTAAATTACGCATACAAATGACCGTGTTCGCCCCTTCGTGATTTTATCTGTATACCTGTAATATACGCAACTAGTATTGAAGAAATAGAGCCAGGATAAAGTATAATATGCATAATTAAGCTCTTGATGATTGAAAACTATGATGACCTTACAAGAAATGGGTCACATATTCTGTGTACTCCTGAATCGACGTTTCTTATTTCGTACACGCTGTGATTGTGAAAAACCTTAAATTTGGCTAATCATCGACAGAATATTACCGGTATAATTACAAAAGAGGAATTTTTTTATGACTTGTGTGTCATGTTCTGTGCATGTAGTCTGTCTTGGAAAATAGTCGACAATGCTGACTCTAGATGTTTCTTTGCAAAATACGTAAGTACCAGGTTTTCATTTACCAAGTAGTCACACATGGCGTAAGACATATCTACCAAATAAGTATAACAATGTTTTGGGTTATTTATTTCGTACGTTCTCTATAATATTTTATAGAGGACATACGAAATAAATTTTTGTGGATGACATCGGATGGCACAACAGACTTTCGGTGTAATAAGACTATCAATGTTATACTAAAAATTTGAACGGTAAACAGCTTTGTTTCCGACATTATTAGTCAGTAAACGAGTACAACAAATAACATAGCACACACTGTAGAAGTAACAGTGACACGCGCATTATCCAGTATAAGTGTTCAAAATAATTATATACAGGTGATTTCCTCATATTTTAATCTATGGATACAGACTTTATTTTTGAGGATACAGAAAAAAAATTAAAAAGCGCAAAGTTGTCGGATATATTATCAACTATAAGAATATGCTTTCAAAAATCATTTTCAGGCCGGTCCTGGACTTTGATCGAGTTTCCTCTCCCAGGTGATGATGCATATGGTTATATTCGTGGGGATGTATGGTAAATAAACAAAACTATCATTATTGAGCTTCCAATAATCCCCACGAAATTCATCTTTACATAGTCCTAAAGTAACAGTTTGGGGTGCCGTTTCATTGTCTAAGATCATTAATTTTATGGAGAGAATGGCCAAACGGTAATAGTTACTGCTGCATGCTACAAATATTCTTGCCATAAATCCAAGAAGAGTCGAAGGAATATTGGTTTGAGCAAGTTGACACAACTAGCCATACTGCGAGTATGAATATTTTTAAGTCATTTTCGAATAGATTGATTTCATTTCAAGGAATGGTACCCGATATTTCAGTTTCAAATTAATTTCTCTGTGGTTATGTAAAGAGTAAGGTGTATATGAATAAACCCAGAAATCTAGAGGAACTGAAAAGAAACACAAGAGATAAAATAAATACTATTCCACGTCATATCGTCCATGCTGTTTTGCCAAATTTCGTTAGGTATTTAGAAAAGTGCATTTTTGAAGATGGTGGTTACTTACGACACACTATTTTCATACTGTAAAACTTCCACCCTTAGTGTTTATAAACATGTATTTACTTCTTTTGTAATTACAATCCACAAATGTTTGTAAGATGTTTACTATGATCAATACATTTTGCCAGACCTTGTATACGTATATATTCTAAACTTTGAAAATTAGGTAGATTCTGTTGAAACTAAAATTAAAACATAACTATTCATGGATATAGTAAACAAAAATATTCATATTTCCTAAACTTTTGAAGAGTTAATTAAAACCTTGTGTTGGGGATAGTATTACAGAAGTTTGGATTAAATTAATCATAAGAAGTCTTGAAGGTAGATATATCGGCATTCTAATGAAATGCATACATTTCTGTATACATATTTTTATTTTCAGTAGATAGCAACAGGATATAATTCATTTATAATAAAGGTTGTTTCTGAAAAGGTGCGGGATAATCGACAAGAAGTTGCATATATTTCTGGTGAAATGAGTCTATTTCGTGCAATTTCAAAGTTACATATCAAAGCCTGTTTAGTATTTGGTTTTCCAACACATATTAAATTCTTCAAGTAAAGTTAAATCTGGTAAGCCTAGAGGGCGTTCCATACTTAACGCTGCTTAAAACTCAAACTCGATTCTGTCATTTCGAACGTGCACAGTTTCCTTAAATAAATTAAATTGCTTAATTACGGAATAGAGTACTAATATACACAGTATGTTTCATATTAATTGTTTTTATTTCATAAGTCAATGTTTCGATGGAAATATTCATAAAGTACGTGATTGGTCCCAAATTTTTTGATACAATTTGAGAGTAGAAAAGCTATCTCAATATGCACAACGAGAGAAGATGGATGCTTTCACAATATTAGTTTAGGTTAGAGAGTACCTTGATCACAGGTACCTAAGTAAATAAATAAATAAATCGGAGGAGTGATATAGGATGGCCATTTAGATTTCCAGATCTTACTCCTCTAATATTTAAAATCTTTGTTATACAGTACAATAGCAAAACTAAAAATTTACCCTGAGTAATATGTACATGTTTAAGATTTTATAATATTTTACCAATCATATTGCCGATGGTGAGAAAGAAAAAAGTAGTAATTAGAAGATAAATTATTTAAAGATTTCCTGGAAGTTAAAAATAAATCGGCAGAAAAGTTTTCTTGAGCAGGTTGCTTAAACTTGTAGAACTACATAATGCAAATAAACGGTACGGGATTTAAACTTTTCAGAGCTGTACAAAATTCATTGTGGTATATTTTTATTCCAGTAAGCTTATACCGGTGTAGTTACGATAAACGTATATAAAGTTTTCGAAACATTAGTGAAATATTTATAAGTGTATTTCTAACCAAAATTTAATTAAGGTTATAATTTGAAATAAAGTAGGTTAAAAATGTAATACAATCTTTATCGAGTTATAAACAGCGATAACATGAAAAACTTTTTTAGAGTGAATAATTGATATTTGTTAAATATTCATTACAATACCTTTTAATTTTTAATTATTATGCAATGTTTCCTTCGACTGGCTGTAACAGAACTGCTCCTGAAACATTATCTGCATTTCTATTATTATTAAATAAACAGTGGAATAAAAAATAATATTAACTGAAAATTTTTGTTAATTATTATTTACTAACTTTTACAAATCCGGCTATTTGCCAAAACGCTGAAACTTGGATTACAAAAAAAAGATAATATGCACATTATGTTCAGTATTACTGACTCAACAATGTTATTTTTAATTTCAACTATTCTGTCTAATAAAACCAAAAATAAATAAAACACAAGGTACTCACCAGTTGACACTCACTTTAAAAAACTTTAAAATATCTACCGACACGTGTTTCTGCTTGCCTTAGCTCATCAGGGCAGCCAGCGTATTTAAAGAATCCAAAGCAAAGAAACTTGTAAACCCCAATGTAATAAACATTAATGGCTTCAGAGAACAGAATAATTGAAATTATATAGTGGAAATACCCCTTATTAGGGTCAATGAAATAATTTAAAAACAAATTAAGTTCCTCTTCTTGATAAAAGTTTTGGCAAATAGCCGGGAAAATAATTGTTTAAAAAGATACCTATATGTTATACTTATCTGTGATAAGATTTGTAAAAGTTAGTAAATAATAATTAACAAAAATTTTCAGTTAATATTATTTTTTATTCCACTCTATATTTTAACTTTTATCAAGAAGAGGAACTTAATTTGTCTTTAAATTATTAAATAAACAATTTGTTGTTTTTCAAATTATAAGTTACATAAGAGGAAGAAAATGAGTTATTGTAGTTTAACAAATATATTTGTCAGGAACGCAACATAAAAGTGTTCAGTGCAATGTTACAGTTGTTATTATAAAACGAAAAATAAGTTAGGGCAATAAAATTAATTTGCTCTTATGGCCTTAAAGCCCGTTTGCATAAACGCGTTTACTTTAAATCGTTGTTGAAATTTCAAAAAGCAACAGTTTCTGAATTTTCCTATCTAATCAAATGGTAATCAATCACATGGGCTAAATAATGGCTTTGAATATAGTTGGATAGGGAAGCAACGGTCCTATTCATTGACCTCTACGTAGACCAGGGGTGAGTAATTTTCAATGGAACTATAACAAGAATGTTACACACAATGCATATATTGAGAATCTCGCTCAGATTTTCATGAAAAAAATTAAGAAAGTGTTTCGTTCCGTCTCTTTAAATAGCGACAGTGGGTATTTTTAACATTTAAATTATAATTTCTTACACAAATATATATACACTTAAATGAAAAACTAAAAATTATATTAAAAAAAATATTGACGTTTAAAATGTCACTTATTTAGTATCATTGGATTTTTAAAAGCATGCAGAATTCAAAAATGCAATAATGTACAGGGTGTTATATTTAAAAATCGAAAGTTAGTGTCACTTCTAGCGAAACCGGAAGTGAAAAAAAAAATAACTTGTATGTCAAAAAGTGCCGCTTATTATGTATATAGGTCAAAAAGTGCCGCTTATTATGTATATAGGATATCCCTAATTTCAATCAATTATCTTCAAAACTAAAGAAGAAAAGGGGGTATACCATGATCCTCTTACACCCCGTATATTTATGATGTATATTTAGTTATATCGAAAAAAAAAGTTTCGCGAAAGTTTTTTGTGATGTATATATTATATTGTATTAGATATCTTTGCTATTCTTCAAATATGTAGATATTCTGTATGTGTGTGTATATATGTGAGTATGGGTGTATGCATGCATAACACTAATGCCGTATCCAGGTGGCACGCCGAGTTTTGGTTTGGTCGCGCCAAAATGGTGACATCTGTTGGGGTGTTGGCGTGATCGGATTGAGGCTTGACGTGCCACTTGGGTAATACTTATCCTGTAATTGGGCTCTTGCCCGTTGGATATTTCATTGTAATAAATAAGTATATCTGACCGTTGTGCTAATATTTATAGCATTTGATTGGATATTAAATTGCGTTTCTGGATCGACCTGATACGCATTTAAATAGTACGAATTATAATGAGATTTTTCTTGGTGGACAAAGGACACTAAATACTATAAATTTTTTCTTTGAAAGTTTAAATTTAAATTAATTGTTTTTAAAATAGAATGGAAAAGAGTTGTTTACAATACAGTTACTCTGTTATGTATAACCATTTGTTATTAACGTTATTTTTAAAACAGTTACATAAAATAAAATCTCCAGTTTATGCGATTGACAGTTTCAATAACTTACAAAGTAAAAACGTATCGTTTGGTTTGAACTAAAAGAAAATGGAAAATATACAATTCAAATAAGCATAAGGATGATTTAAGACATCTATTCAAACAGTAAGTGACAGTCACTTTAATCGATAAAATCATATCATAAGAAAGAATCATGAAACTACAAAAGTAAGAAAAAACATAAGAGTTTACAATAGAACATTTTGTTTTTAAAATCTTGAAATCCTTTAAAAGAATTGCTTTTTGCTCTTTGTTTTACTTTATTTCAAACTTATATCATTTAGTATTAGTAATCCGAACTCTGCAGTGTAACGTAGTGCAGATTGTAGAGACGTACTACGTACTAAAATGTGGTTAAGTGGGGCGTGTTCATCAACAGAGGTTTCATTAAATATATTTAAGTAAATTAATTTCTGTTTTCTGATTTTTGTTTCATTCAAATCATTATAATCAGTAAATAAAACCGCTATTGTAAAATAAATTTTAAAATGATTATTATGTTACCAGAAACTAGAGGGTTGCGAAAATATTTTAGAATAATTAGGGGTCTGCGACTACTAAATAGTTAAGAACCACTGGTGTAGATGATATAAGTATATCACCTACACCAGGAAAGTTCCTTCAGAGAGAATATAAAACTGTCGATTTCTTGTCTATTAGATGTTTGGCAAGTAAAAAATCCCTATTCTTCCATAAAGGACAGGTTCGGCAAAATGTACAGATTGGGAGTTAGCTGGTCGTCTTGTAGCGGAGTAAACCGACGTTAAAAAAATGATCAAGAAAACATATACGGACAAAAACGTCATTAATGGAAGCTAAAAATTATGATTGTTTTAAATTTTACTTACGGAATTTTTAACTTTTCAAACAGTCTTTCTCGTGTATTTATGTCTTCACTATAAATTAATTACATTTATCACAATTATCTTGACTCTTTGAAAACAACATTTGAAACAGTTAAATGAGGAGGATACAACATTGGAAGAATATGTCACAGAAAAAGGTTTATCTAATGAAGGTAAATTATGGCTGATATGATCTTTACCAAATAAATTGACAAGACAATTATATTTTTAATATTTTGGCGTGTATGACATAAGATTTTTACTGTACAGGTACAACTAACTGCAAACTCTAAAAAAAAATAATCGTCGACGGTGAGAACATGCAACAATATAGTGAGTGTGTCAAAAATGAACGACCATACAGTAATTACGGATAAGAAATTCAATTTTGAATAAACGTGTCTAAATATGCTACCTAAGGGCGCTATGGCCCTTAAAAGATGGCCTCCAGAAACGTGTTTTTGTATTGTACCTCTGGAAAGTTAACCATTCAAGTATGCCATGATTTAATTTTCACATAAAAAAAGTGTTGCACGTTGTCAACGATAGAAATCTTGCAACTGTCAAAGTTGCGATATGTAATGCTAATGATGGAAAGTAATTATTCAAATGCCATGTTTCATATTTGGGAATAGGAAGTATGTCGATATGCATTTAATTTATAGTTTTTGTAGCGGCAACTCGAGACTTGAAATAGCTGAATAATGGCGCCACTATCTAAACAGAAGAGTCCCTGATCGTACTGGTTCTGAGAGAGTCCGTCGACAAATAAATTTCAGTAAGATGAATACTATCGGATGCAAACATTAAACATGAAGAGAAGATCAATTTTGACGTAGAAAATAATCCTCAGGTATTCGCCAAGTTTCGCAATATATCTGAATTCCCCAAAAGCCAAGGATGACCCATATTACCATCAACGAGTGCAAGCTTTACAAGAGAGGGATTTTTCAATTGCAATTAGACTTCAAGAAATCTGGGCATGTGCTTTAAACTGACGAAAGCTAATTTACTAATAACAGGAATAAAAACTTCGGTAATATGCATTTTTGAAGCTATGAAAATCCAAACGTAATTTATAGGTCGCTATAATTAATAATCAATTAATTGAACCATACGTGTTATTGGATCCTCTAAATGCCAATAGCTATTTAAATTTTCTACAGAATCATTTTAACAATTTACTTGATGATGTAGCAGAAAATGTTAGACAAAATATCATATTTCAAATGAGTAGTGCACCAGCTCACTTTAGAAGAAATTTTTGCAACTGGCTCAATGAGAACTACTAAGGAAGATGGATTGGGTAAGGCGGTCCTGTGATATGGCCCTCTAGGTCACCGGATATTTCATGTTTAGATTTTTACCTCTGAAAACATGAAGCAACTGGTATACCAGCATGAAACTAGATGAATTCATTCAACGGATTTATGCTCAATTAGTGTTTCACATTTTTTTAATTATTGTATATGTTAATTTCTTTTAAATTTTATTCTTTTTTTTCTGTACATCGCATATAAAGTAATTAGTTCATTAAACATTTTTTCTCATAACAGGATTTTTTATCTACATGGTTGACGTATGAAAATGGCTTCTGGAAAGTGCTTCTTAATTAATATTATTCTAAAAACCTATGTCTCGAGGTCACCTTTAAGAGGCATAGCGCTCTTAGGAATCTTCCAGACACTAGTGACTCTGATGAAAATTTAAATTCATATCCACGGTAACCGTTTACTTTTGGGATATCCTCCAGATTTATAAATAAATAAACTTGTGTTAATACAACCCCATGTATCTCTAAAGGTATAACCTGTGCTTTCAGTTGATTTAGTGAAAAAATTTAAGTGTTACAGACTAAAAATTATCATTATTTTTCTTTTCTATTTTCAATTCCATACACAGTTTTAATTTTAAAAAGAATAAGTACACTTATATAAAAATTGACATTAATTAATTCACTTAATTTTTATATTGAAATCTAAAGAGCATAGAAATTGTAATACAAATAAAATAATAACAAAAAAATAAAATAAAAATGTAAAAAGCTCATGTAAGAAGAGGGCGTGCTTCTATTTATAACCCGTAATCTTCTACACTCCCCAGAATGGTCCGTCATATTTTACTATTGCAAGAGAAAAGTAAGCTCTGAGATTTCACACGGTTTTCCTTTTCTTCCATTAGACTTGAAATGCAGCGATCTGTATATTCTTTAGCTTGAATATCCTTATTTCCTACGTTGTGGCATTGATCGTATCATCTTCTCTCACATTAGCTGCTCTTAGTATACAACATTTATTTGAGATAATCGTTGACATTTTATTTGTACTATACTAAAATTTTTGGCGAATTTACGTTTTTACAAGTTCTTTATCAAACTATTTTCTGATTAAATTTATTATTGTAGAAGATAATTTTTAATATCAATATTTTATTTTATAGTACAGGATTTCTACTTTAAGTTCCATCAGTTATCTTGGTAGCTTCAACCGTGTTCTTAGTTTCTTTGTTTAGAATTTGGAGTAAACGCAAATTAATTATCTTGTTTTGTTTATGACTAGACTTAAGAATTTTGGATGTCATCCCAGGGACGGATTTTTAAACCTAACACTATATTACGGAAAACGCGCGATAAAGTAGTAATCAATTAAACTGCAAGTTTTGACAGTGTACTTACACATTAATTAAATTAATTAATTAGCTTTTGCGTGTAAGCCGGCACCGATGAGCGGTCGTCAATGGCCGCAAATTATACTGGCACCGATGAACCGCCGAGAATTATAATATGTATGAATGTATGTAGCGTCGAAACGTGAATATTTTTTGTGTCTCTAGGCGATTACCTGCTTATTATTGACCTTCTATTTAGGTTACATCCTTGTTCTATGCAGTTTGTAATTTGTTCAGTTCGAAAGCACTCTAGCTAGCAATCTGTTGTGAGTACGGCGAGCATAAAGATATTTTTTATTTATTTGATATATATGATAAAAATGGCGAACAAATCCGCGTTTTCAGAAAGAGTGATGTTTTGTGTGTTGTTATGTATACTGTAGAGCTTTAGACTGTCATGCGTAAATCCATTTCAATCATTGGTAAATCCGCTGTGATGAAACATGTGTCGACGAAACACCAAACATTAATTGGCTTCCACCAGCTGGAGGTGGAGGATCACTGATGATGGTTAGATGATAGACGAGAGAAGAAATGGAGTTGTTGAATAATATCGGGCACCCCTCGTTGTTTAAACTGAAAAAAAATTGGAAAATATAATAAAATAATTTAATTATGGCTGTGATACTGGCAAACTGATAAAATTCATACAGATCGCTTGGCGTCAATAGTAAAATGTATGGGGGAGCGAGCGTTAGAGTGGATAGAGATGTTGATGTGAAAAATTAAAAACTACAATGTAAGCGACGTCTCGGGCGCGAAGGGCGGCCAGTAATGGGTTTAGTGACGGAAATTACTAAATTCCGGGAACTTCTGCGATTGGAGGCGAGAAAGCCCTGAAATTTTAAAGTCATAGAGAAGAATTCCAAACTACCATGAAATTCGGAAAATTGGCTGTATCGTGGTTCTTGGGCTAGTTAGGGATCGGTGATTTATGAGAGCAGTAGATATACAGGGAGAGTCAGTTTTTTGTAGACAAACTTTAACAGGAGATAGAACACATGTTTTTAAAAAGAAAAGTTCCTATAAACATATGTCGTAGAACGCTTCGTTTCCGAGATACAGGGTGTTGAATATAATTTTTTTTTCTCGAATTTTTTAAGTATGTATTTGTATGTATTGTATTTGAGTATAGCTTGATATAACAAATATTTATTTTGACTACATTGGAAAGAGATAAAGAATAAGAGATTTCGGCTTTTTAGAATCCTTAACAAACCATATTTAGGTAGGTTTCGTTGAAAGAATTAAATATTTAGCTGATAATAAATAAATTACTTAATTTAGTACCACATCATACACTAAAAATCAAAATAACTCGGAAACGCACAGGAATTTCGAAACAGAAGAAGGGACATTATTTTTGTTAAACTGTATGTAGATAATGAAAATAACAGTTTTTTAAAAAAAATAGTCATTGGTGTAGAAGTTCTGTTTAAAAAAGGGGTTGAGCACCCCCTCCACTCCGCCACTGTGCAAGTTTTTGAACAGTCTTATCGCTTGTTTTATGCCCCTTAATTAATAGGTATTATCCCCCAAACATGGAAAAAATCTAAGCATTCGTTTATAAGTTATAATGAAAATTCGAGAAAAAAAAAAATATATTCAACACCCTGTATCTCGGAAACGACGAAGCGTTCTACGACATATGTTTATAGGAACTTTTCTTTTTAAAAACATGTGTTCTATCTCCTGTTAAAGTTTGTCTACAAAAAACTGACTCACCCTGCAGATTAACAACGCCACCGGACGTGGTCTGAAACCGGGAAAACGCTTGACAAGTTTTGTTTAAATTTTTAGAAATTATTACGAATATAGTGCTCGAAGAGCTGATAGAGCATCGTGATTATCACATTGAAAATAAGTCTAAGCTCACTTGAAAGTTGGTGAAATACTCAGAAAATAAGGGTGAACAATAATAAAATAAAAGAAAAAACCACCGTAAAAGGAAAGATAAACAAAGGCGCTGAAACAGGGATGAGCTGTTATGTAAAGGTAAAATAATGTATACTGTACTGTCTGCCCCTATTTTGCAGTTCGCCCCTGTTATTTACGTCATGACATCCAAATTCCCTAATTACATTTATTGCATATCGGAAACAAAAAAAATATAAATAGATTTTTTTCTCATATTTCATTTAAATTATTTCTAAAGTTACTTGTGGTGGTTTGTTTTATTTTTCTAAACTAATATGCCTCAATATATCGTTCTTTTAGGATCATTATCAGTTTAATTTTTTTTTTGGATTCGAGTTTTATCAGAAACAGAACCGCATTCGGGCACTTAGACCATATTATGTATTGATATTATGCATGATGATTCTATTGTTAGAATAGTCAGGATTCAACAGTAAAACTTACAATGCATATGGATAGTTCCGTAATAATCATTAGATACGAGAGAAATTCTCAAGAGTTTTTCAATACAAAATTTGCAGGAGTTTGTATTCTCTCTTAATGGACTTTTATTTATCTAGCAAAATTGTTGAATCAGCCTCTCCACAATTTTGTTTAAACTGACTGAAAATGTACTAATAGTTTACCATTAAATGTCCTAGCTGACCTCAAACGTTTTCAACAAGATGGGGTACAAACTATGGAATTTACATAGATTATCTGTATATCCACCTAATAAGTGAATAAGCACGAATGGATCAATTCAAATATAGGACGATATCAGTATTCCAGAGAGCAAGTTATGTAGGGAAGGAACAACTGAAATAGGTTATTTGATTGTAGATTTTTATTTGTTAAAACTATTCAGTTCTAAAAGTTTATTAACTTAGTTATCGCTTTATTATTTTTATAACTTTTTCTATGTATTGCAATTTAAAATTACTAATAAAATTAAACTTCCATCAACAAACAATTCTTTTTTAATGTGATTTAACTGCACTGAAAGACAAAGGCATCTCATTCATTAAAACGAAGTTTTTAAATTAATATTTGTAGCAGTCAGATTTAAAAAATAAAATAAGTAAGTAATATTGTTATTTATCGCTAAAAAATGAAATTATCTAGTGAATATGCAAACATAGTACATGCAAGATATGCATTGCATATCTCACCTAGTCTGAGCATTCTAAGTTTACTGCAAAAAGCTGCCGCCATTAGATTGTTTCAAATCGCTGACGTACATCAGCCCGCGTTAGTAAAGCTGGACACATCGTTGCTGGCAGATTTGCCTTGATGAAAGCTAATAAGTAGAAAGTGTTGATGGATGACATAGGTGCGCAGTGAAAAGTCAATGATAATATAATAATAATTAGTGATGGGCTAATGGTGATTTTTAAATCACACTGAGAACTGCTACTGTGATTTCTGAATCAATAGTGATTGTAACCTGTGACTGTGATCACAGCTTCGGAGCAATCGCAGAGGAGTAGTGCCAGTAGCAGCGTATAGGAAATTATTTCCGAGTGTGCCAAAGCTTGACTCGTGATTATTGTGACTGTGACAGTGTCCCAGTTCGATCTGCGACCTGAACTGCGATTAGCTTACTGGCTGCGGCAACGATTCTGTACTATATTGTGTACTATACCGATACTGCATCTTGAAAGTGTAAAATCACAGTCACTGTTTTGGTTACAGTTGAGTCACAGTGACTGACTGTGATTGCTCAATCACAGTGAAAAAATCACCGACTGTGAAATATCGCCCATCTCTAATAATAATTGATAATTGTGTTGCATTTTTAAATTATTTTATCCTATGCATATCATATGCTTCAAAAGTATGTCTTTGTTTTAACTGTAAGTTCAGATAACAAACTAGTGTTGGGCATTACTGACTGATTTGAATAATCGAGTACTCGGTACTCGAGTGATTTCAATAACCGAATGATCACTCGAGTTAATTTTCACTAGAATCTCGGATTGATTAAATGGAAGGTAGTATTGGGCATAACCGACTTATTTGATTTGAATAATCGAGTATGGGTATTCAAATAGTACCAACGTATCGGTAATATACAAGCAAGTAGTTATACCAATACACCCACTACTTGGTCTCAGTCTTGTCAGTACGTAAAACCGATAACGGTGATAACTAACGGATGCGAAGGATCGAAAAACATCTGTTGAACAATATCAAGTGATGCGCATGCACGCGACGATGCAAGCTAAACTACCCTCATAAGTCACCATTGACATCCATTATCAGTTTGTCGATTACTTGAATATTATGAGTTATGAATGTTATGATTTATGATTTATGAATTATGAATAATTAATTTCAGTGACAACGATTTCTTAAGTCGAATTTTATAACTCGAGTACTTTTTCAATAATCGAGTATATCGGTTTTTTCAATAACCGAGTACTCGAGTACTTTTTCACTCGAGTGATCCCAATACTATAACAAACAAATTCAAAAATTTAAAGTTTTATAAACTCCTATTATACAATTTTAAATTTAACATACAGTTATGTAATTTTACGAAATTAACCTCAATTTTATTTACATCAGTTTTTAAAGTTTATTGTATTTTATATCAGAAATACTGTTTTGTATAACTGTCTTATTTTATAATTTGATCCAATAATTTCAGAGCATAATCGAATGATTTCGGTAATCGAATGATTGGTACTCGAGTTATTTTGATAATCGAAAGATCATTCGAATGATCAATCCAGTACTTTTTTTATTAAAATCTCGAGAAATATGGAATGTGTCATTCGAATTATACAACACTCGATGCTAAATAATAACGCAACGGCAGCGCTCTCTGTTTCTTTGTTTATTGGGCGCATGCCATGAATTTCGTGCCTTAAATTTAACGAATGGCGATTGGTGAGCATATCTCCCTCCACTTACTTTATTTGTCTGTAATCTCTAAAGTCCCTGCTTGTATCCTGCGGGTATAATTTTTTCTTTAATTTTATTTTTAACTATAGTTGTTTTTAATATATAAACATTTTTTAAAATGAGACCTGAAGCTTAAAAAATCCTCAGATAACAAATCAGTAACTTGTGTAAAAAAGAGTTAAGATTTTTTAGTAATACCATTAAAACAATTTTTAATGAGGATTTATCCAAAACAGTTTTCCGAAACTCAAGTACCAAAATATAGTCAACCTGACAGCAATACAATTGAACACACAGCAACACCAGGACCGTCAACTTATTTTCGTTAATATCAGATACATTTTAAATAAAATCAATATATTTTTTTTATCACAAATTTACTTCAATATAATTTTAGAAGACGGCCCTGTTTTATTAATAATCGTAGCTCTAGCAAATTTGAAATTTAAACTAGCGCCGCCAAACGCCACTCATATCAATTACCATCACTGGATTATTTTACCTAATTGAGTCACCGTGCACCGGTTACAGTTTTAGTTCTCGGTGCTCGTATATTGTGCCATCCGAGATATGAAGTCTCAAATCATTCGAATGATTTACGTTTTGTGGTAGAGTTGAGTGTCGGTTGTTTTTGGGCTCGGCACACAACTAGTTATAATCGAGTGATGAGAAATCTGAAATCATTCGAATGATGACCACTGGTTCTCGAGATATCAAAAGATATTGTAATAATCGAATGGTCGATTATTTTTCCTCGAATTATCCCATCACTACTCTGAAGATCTAATAAAAATCGAAACGTCAAGGGGTGCCTTTATTTAGTGTAGAAATTAAATATTAAGGGCCAGTTTTCCCTTTCCCATTAAATCTATTTGATAGATAAGTTTCATGGAAACAGTTATTGATACATTTGTATCCACCGAATAAATTTAGTAGGACATGAAAAATTGGCACTAACAACACAATATGTATAATATGTATGTAATAAATTGTCTAAAAGCTAAACACAAATAAAATTAAAGCGACGTGTTTTTGCCTAATACAAGACCCAGTAATTATTTCCAAATAATTAATTAATGTTAACGCCAGTACAGACCATTAAACACTAAAGATCAATAATAATTGGAATCTGTAATGTTGATGAGGTTAACAGCGACCACAACGACCATTTACCTTCTGTCAGCAACAATGTTGACCACAACCGTAGGTCAACTATATCCGCTCATCAACTTTCAACTTTATAACAAAATATCCCGTTTGTTAAAGTATTTTTTTAACCGCAATCGAAACACTCTAAACCAAATACCCACATCGCTGTTTGCGCGTCCCACCAATTTACATAACGCCACAAACTTGCACTTTAAAATTTATTCTGGCCTTCTCTTTGTAGGCACCTGATTATATTATGCTTGGCTACTACTCCCTTATTAAAATAAAGCATGGATTCGTTACCTCGTCTCTATGTTCCAGGAATATCTACACAACCGCCGGCAGTTTATTTTAGCAAGGGTTGGAAATGTTAAATAACTGTAATGCGAAAGCATTTTATTTTCAAAAAGTTATATTACATACAAGTGAGGAGCAAACTTTCTATATGAATATTGTCCATTATCTGAAATTTTCAAAAACAAACGAAAACTGTTCCAGGTTTGTGGTTTAATTTATCAAGAAAGTAATTTCCGCAAAAAATGCAACAAAAATCACATAATCATCGTTCCTAGATGAAAAAAATCTATCTAGGACCATTTTCCAAAAAAACTCAGAAATGTGTTGGACAAACTGCATTTAATTTGTCACTCTGGGACCAATTGCATTTTGTTTGGCTACACAAAGTAACTTTATTGACTTGGTAATGAGGCTGTAAAAAAAACGCGCATGAAAATGAAAATGAAAAAAATTATCGTATATTACACATCATTAAACTTCTGCTGTTAGTTTGCCTTTCAACGTGGGATATAATACACATAGAATGTCCAAGGCGTTTCATGATTTATTTTATAAGGGGCAAAATGCATTTCTTACGTATTTTTCTGCGTAAGATTGTCTCCTGCTATTGACAGTTTGTCGCGCCACCTTTGGTTGAAAACTTCAAATAATAGACAGAATACATAAATAGAAAGTCTGCTACTCAAGTATGGGTGTAAAAACTGGAAATTACCTAATAAATGTGAGTATATACTCAATATTTTTTATAAAAGAAATATTGTCTGTCTATGGCTATTAATTTATTTGTGGCAGTTTGTAAGTTTTCTACCTTTTTTGGGTATTAAACACAGTTCAATAAAACGTTTTTAGAAAAGAGAAAGAAATTAGCGTCTGATTAATAATTTTATGGTCCAAAAGTCTAAGTTAGACACGAGCAGCTTAAAAATTATTCAGAAAAAGCAGAAAAGATTTCAAGTAGCAGTGGTAAATCTCTGAAGGTTGCCATTTTATGAACTAACGGATTAATGAATGAGTTATTTTTAATTGTAACGGTAAAAATAGCCTAAATAGTTCAAAAATTGCCATATCACATTTTACCAAAAGGACTGCTTTTAGCAGTTATTTTGTGGTGCGGTGCATGTTAAAATCAATTTTATGTCCTTTGTTCAATTCAAAGAGCGTTAACTGAAAAAAAATATTTTAAGAAAGGGATATATTATGGTGTAGTATTTAGTGCAGTATCAAAATTATTAGGCAACTCAGTAAAAATAATATTATTGGACATAATACGACACTGAATTTTGAGGGATACTTTCTGGAGAATCATAAATAAATACAATAAAAAAAAATTAAAAAAAAACTAAAAAACTCGATTTTCTTAGTCGTACTAAAAAATTAAAAATAATTTCTTTACAAAAAAAAAACAAAAAAAGCAAGGCGTGTGCACTTTGTATGATTGTACGCAGATTGTACAAAGTGCGTACGCCTTGCTTATTTTTGGCTTTTTTTTTTTGGCAAAGAAGTTATTGTTTACTACGACTAAGAAAAGCAAATTTAAAAAAAATATTTTTTTTTCTACTTTGTAGTCATACTTTAATTAAATTATTATCATACTTTTGCAGATTTTTGAATTTTCACCCCCGCTCCCCTACCTGGGTTTTGCAAAAGTAACGGTGGAATATTTTGTTGTCATCTGACCTTAGTAACTGCAAAATTTCATCAATTGGTTGTCAGGAAGTGTGTTAAATGAAGGATGCAAGATTTGAAGCCAAACATTCTGGAACAAAAAACTACATTGTGAGATAAAGAAAAGCAAGTAAAAATAAATCATATTTTTCAAAGAACTAATAGCCATAATCATGAGCAGTGTCACTACAGGATGCGGAAGATGTATCACTTTCTGTTAGCGTTTCTGAAACTAAATAATCCGTTGGCTCTTTTTACTGATGATGCCATTTTAGACGGCTTTAACAAATTTAGAACTTCCGAGGGAAACGGTGCGAACTTTTTTCTGGGTCATTTTTCTGACTGACGACATGAGGGGAATTCGACGAAATCAAGAACTTCTACAATTAACTTGTATATATAAACATTCTTGAGGATTTCCTTGTATATATTTCTTTATAATTTTTAAGGTATTTTTCTTGTAATTTTGAACCTTTGCCGTTCTATGCCTAACATTAAAAGAGGTAATAAAGACAAAATGTCTTGCGATAAGATAGTAGACTGAGAAACTTTTAGTTTAGCACAAAAGTGGACATACTTTTTTCTCTATCGTTACCGGCAACTGAGCACATTGTCCTGAAATGGGTTGGAACCTTTGATGTGAAGATAACACTTAGATAGTTTTCCACGAAACACTAAAACACCATATATTGCACGTACATTTCGGCAACCAAATTGGCATCACCTGGAGATGATTAAAACTAATTTTGTGCTAACAATGCATAAATAGAAATATTGTTAGCATAAGGTTAGTTTTAATCGTCTCTAGATAATGTTAAAGTAGTTGACGAAACGCGCGTCGTGTGCAGTATATGGTGTTTTGATGTTTCGTGGAAAACTACGTCAGTGTTGAAAATATTATTATTAATTTCATTGTTTAATATTTTTGTGCTAATTTTTCTGTTATTTTTATTCATTAAATTATTATTAATAAATATATAACAAAATTTAAAAAACCAAAATACTTCAGTAGGAAGGTGAAATTAATTTACAAATAATAGTAAATACTCAAAGTGACACCTAAATACAAGGTAACAAAGTCGCAATCCTCTCGCTTTATTCAATTGAAAATTAAATAAGTAGAGTACTAACGAGTTAATGATAACTCCATCTACCAGTGTCAACCACACTGTAATAAATTGAAAATGCTTTACAAATAATAAAAATTAAAATACCAAAATCTTTATTTTCGTGTGCTTTGACATCTTCAGAACTGTTTAAACTAGGTTTTCTTTGTAAAAGTAAATCTTAAACGTAACCACAACTTGTGTTCATGTTTATATTTAAGTTAAATATGATTAAGAACAGTAAATACGAACTAACATTATCAACTACTAGATTTTTAGTCACTAGCGTTTATCTGATTCGCATACCATTCGATACTATTGACTGCTTAACGCTGGTGCAAAATCTATAGAATGTACGTCCGCCTTAACTCCTGAATTCAATGATTCGGTTTATTTTGCGTGATGTAAACCTCTTTGAGAACGTTTGATTTGATATGTTCCTATTATAAAAGGAAAATGACTCCGAACACTTTGGACTTACTTTCCTTAGTTTTAGAAATATTAGACATTTCATAACGACGCATTTCCTACTCACCATTAGTTTGAACGTAACTACCAGGACTGACTGACAGACAGACAATAGTAAAAATATATCGCAGTTCCTTCTAGACTACTGTTCTTCAGAATTTTATGTTAATACGTAATTTTTTAATAGATATCAATAAGTATAAGTTTATAGATGACTATTTGGATAGTAATATTTATTTATATGTTTAAAAAAAAATCGTTATGATGTACATAATCAATTAACTTCAGTAGGATAATGCCCCATCCCATCTTGCATTACTCTTCGGCAACGCATGCTTACCGTGTAGGTGGATCGGAAGAAGATGACCTATAATGCGAATAGCGGGGCCACCGGATTGGATCCCCCTTGATTTTTCTCATGGGGATTAATGAGAATATAAAATCGATTTTTGTTTTTCAGACTTTGAAAACTAGGTTAGTTTAAGGTCATTATGTTAGTATGTAAAATATTGGATACTAAAATTAACACACGATCATTATAAACATATTAAGACTTTGAAATAGTAATGGGATCGCAGAAGTAGGTACCATGATTTAAAAAAAATCTGTATTTACATTATTTGCACGACAATAAATTTTTTAATCATTCCTTAACATTTTTAACTTATTTACATTGTATTTAAAGTACTCTTTTAAGATGTGCCATACCATACTTAATACGATAATAATATTGGATTGTAATTTTAAAGATAATCTCCGCACAGCGGCTATTATTGTATTTATTGTGTCTAAATTGGATTCTCTTAAATGAAACGTAACATCTTAATAAATGCTAGTCTAGAGACCCTTTTTTGTACGTGATTAGCCCTCTTGATTATCTTAGAAGTTCAAGTAAATAAAAGTAGACGGAAAACGATTTTTTAGCCTGTATAGGAAACACGACCTGCTGCTGGCTTTCAGTGACTAATAGAAAATATATTAACAACACAATATATCTACTAATGAATTTAATGACACTATAGATATAGATTTATTAACAATTTCTTTACAAATTAAAACGTACGAATTATTGTGTTGTAATTATTAATATAACAGGAATTATGTGGCTCACAGAGATTCTTCGACTTCATTTTTGAGCTAGGGAAAAAATTGAAATTACTTTTCCCAAAGAATCCGAATGCAGGAGCAGAAAAACAATTGAACACAACTAAAGCAAATGTGAACAAGGTAGCAAAATGTTTAAGAATAAAATCAATTGAATTGAAATAATCATTCTGTAGAGGAGGATGTCAATGATAGCAAAACTATTGCAAGATCTGACCTTATTTTTTGGTGTCCAACTGCATTTGAAGTTAGTTGGAACATTGTATAAAATAACATTTATGGGATAATCCCTTTTCTGCATCTAAATTTCCTGTGCACTTTTCATTATTTGTTCTATTAGGTTCTTAAGAACGCAGCTCTTAACTCGTAAGTTTTTTTTAGCCCTGAAATAGTTCTTATCAGCTGGCACATACTACTGCTGCCCCAAAATACTATAGTGTCTACAAAAAATTAATGTAAATTAAAACTAACAATTTCCATTAATTATTGAATTGAGTAAAAACTGAAATATTGCTTGTGATGAAATCAATTGTTTTATCATTAAGAAATGTACATGGAAATATAAATAGTTATAATAACTATCAACACCACAAAAATCAGATAACCCCACTAGAAAGGCTTTACACTTAAAAAAACTTGGACATTCAACCACTTCCATCGACATTGTCAGTGCCGGTAGTGGAATTCGAACCCGTAGCTATGGTAGAAAGATTTCTGGTCACGCTTGCCATCGTGCACTCTAGAAAACTACACCACCTGGCCGGTATTAAGTACTTCTTTTTTTTGATGAAACAATATCTAGTTATAAATAATAAATAAATAAACACTACAGAAATTATAAATTATTGATGATAACTTTCTTATTTTTTTGCGAGCTATGTCACCACTCTTAAATAAGATTTATTTTTTGGGAAAATATCTTGTAATCAAAGCCACCTTCTGCAAAAATTATAGCACAGAATAGTTTTAATTTTTCGTTTTTTCTCATGAACTCCCCTAATGTTCTGAAATATTGTTGAAAATTTTCCCTCAAAAAAAAAATTCGTGAAACAGTTTCAAAATTATCAGTTCCTATCAGTTTCTATTTGTAAATATCTTGCACGTTACTACAACTTACCAACATATCCGGTTGTTATAATATGCACGGTGCAATTTTTTCCTTTGTATTTATTATTGACTCTTCTTTTTTTGGTATACAACTATTATCATCTGTTACTTTTTGGAAGTCACAATATTGTAATAATTGTAACTTAATGCATATATGCAGATCAACAGGAAACATATAAATGCGATTTCGGCCCTCTCCGTAGTTAAAGAAATCACATAGTGGCAAATCTGGCTAACATGGCGGTAAAAAAATAAAACTAGATTGGCTAGAAAGGAAAAATGAAACTAGAAATATGAAACAATATCCTTACCTTGCTCTGCCGGAAGAAACTGCAGCTGATGCATCCGAGGCAGATCGTTCCATTTGTATTTCCTTCTAAAAATAAGTTTCGATGAGACCAATAATTTCTAGACAAATTAACTCGAGCAGCGAATGAAGTCATTGGTCAGCAAATCAATGTAAATTTTGCGCATCAAACCGATAGTCTTGTTTATTCACCCAGCTGTTTAAAGGGAAATGTTTTGATAGAGAAATTTGCCTGGTTCAAACAAGTAGCCGTCATCTGATCCATTACTGCAATGGACATAATGCTCGACATATTCTACGATGCAGTCATTACATTATCTATTTGGTAGATATTTATATAATATTATAGTGGTGAAATTTGACATCCCTTAAAATTATCTTAATGGAAATATCTGACAAGATTCCTCCGATATTAAAGGCAGTCACTTTTATGTGAATTTTCGTTAAAATATGACCATGGTGGTCTTTCCTGTAGTTCAATATAAAATATGCATGAGGTTCGAGCTAAAAGTTGTTAATATAGCCTCAATCTGTATCTCAAATCATTAACAATAATACAATTTTCAAATATTGGTGCTTTTCAGATGTCAGCAGAGTATGAGAGCGCAAATGAATTAATGTGGCTAACTTTAGGTCATGGAGGAGTCAATTTGGAATCGTCTGTAACAATAACCACATTTCAATGGAACCGATTCAATTGGACAAAGCCATTATACTCGAAAATGAAAAGAAAAAGATAATGTTGTTAATATTATTATATCTACATGTGTGTACTCACAATCAGAAAAAAATATATCAAGTATAAGTTCTACTAAACACATATTAATGTTCATCACATTTACGTCGAACTGAAATACTTCAGTACGTCAGTTCCAATCCGATCGTGTCATTATATATCTGCCTTTCTCCATGTGACGTCAGTGGTTCTATTAACTCACTGAGGCCGTAATGAAGACTGCACCGCGATGACGTCACGGATAGCAATCACTCGTTGGTAACCATGACGACGTCGCGGTGAATGCATTTCTATGGATTTGAGGGTGAAGTGGCGCTGTCCTGGTTTACTGCCTCCTGTGACCCTCTATATGATTGTACCCGAAATCAAAACTGATGAACTGTTCTAATTTTGTTGTTGTTTCATTTGTTAGGTCAATAATTATAAAATGATTTCTAAATGCTTCTTAATAAATATTTCTTGCAGATAGTATTGAAAATTTTAAATGAAATTTATCGAATGAAACTTTGCGTTTGCTTATAATACCCTTTAAACTACTTGATTATAAAAACACAAGAATTGCATTGAATAACACAGAAGTATTCTTAGAATTAGAGGCAAAAAAATATTGAGATTAAAAAAAATATTGACAAAAAAATTTACACTTAAGAAATTATTCTCTCCAGTTACAATACAAAAACGAAAACCTCTAGCCGATATATATCGTCTTTCAATCTTTCGGTAACTCCTCAGGGGGCTGGTTAAACACAATATTAAGTATTTGTAAAAATATTTAAATTACATAATTCAAAATATGAACATATGTCATACTTATTTTGACATTTTAAATTGAAAAATTAATTGTAACTTTGGTAACCACAATGACATTTATGAGGATATCTAACCTAACGTAAATAAGCCCATTCTTTTCATTCATTTTAAATAAACTGACATTTTATGTATACATTTGGAATGAAAGACGATATGTTATTACCAATTATAAGACATCTGTGTGATGACATTTTCACTTCCTAAAAGTATACAGGATGGCCAAAAAGGATTTTTAAATTTACAACTTTTTGAACTGTATTTTCTAAATTTTTTTTCAAATGAAACACCCTGTATATTTTTCAACGATATGATGTAGGATTAGAAATCGAACACTTTTTGTACGTACATTCCTATGGTTGTTTGTGATCATTTTCAATTTATTGAGCAATAACTGCAAAATTAAGCAATAAAAATTGAAAATAAGGGTTTTTTTCAAATAATTCAAGAAGGTATTATAATAAGTGTGTTACATGATGCCCATAAAAACATCACATCAACAACAATCAAAAATTTGACCTAAAACTTTTATACTAGCGCATTTAACAAAATATTAAATTTTTTAAATAATTTAAATTTTATTTTATACACAGAAAAGTCCGTTTCTGGAATGACGACCTAAGATCCGATGTCTGGTAATAAAATAAGACAATTTTACTGATATAATCTAATTTTTATTTCCAGTGCTTTAATACATCAAGATTAAAAGTAGTATATAGTATGGGATATAAGATGGACATAGAAATTTTGGTGTTGGTTTTCAAGAAGATTTGACATTTTACAACTCAATATAAAGAATTATTAATAGGTACTTCGAAACTACAATACTTTATTTAGTAGAACCAAACTTTACTACAAACTAGTTCTGTATTAAATTATGTTTATGTTCTATTTTTATTGCAATAAATCTCGAGCAACTCGCCAGAAGTAAACATAATCTGATTGAAATTTCAAAACGTAGCAAGTACGAATACAACTTCCATAAAGTTGTGCTCTCAAAACAATTCAGCGTCTTGTTGGTGTAGCATAACAGATTCAATTCTTCTGTTGTAAAAATTTAGCAGTCAATCGAAGGATGTTTTATTTATAATGTTATTTTAAGTCATAATTCAAAATATTTTTAAGTGAAATGCACAATAGAAATTTAAACTTTCGCACATAATTACATCATAAAACAGCAATGAACAAGAGAAGAACATATGTTGTTATTTACATTTATTTGAGGAAGTCGAATGGAAAATATCCCATCACTGTCTTATAGAGGGATTTCCAGAAGATACCACTAACGGCAATACAGGACAAATATAACTACTTTATATATAACTTAGTTATATAAGAACAAATTTGACTTAAATTTACAAATGTTTTGCTTAGTATGTATTAGTCTGCATTTAGGGCTGCTCTCAACGCAATCTCTGATTATGAGATCATATTATTCCTAAATCTTCAGTTCTGTATTCAGTTGACAGTTGTCACTTCTTGTCAAGTACGGGTTATGGCAATTAGTAGTTTTTTTCGGTCCTTTCCTGTCAAAATTAGTGTGTGCTGTATTAATCGAGACATGGAAACAAAATCATGTTTTGTGCCTTGTTGTTCAAATACTTCGAAAAATTCATTAAAGTTATTTTTGTCAGTTCCTAGAGAGGAAAATCGCCGAAGTCGATGGCTAAAAGCAGTTAATATTGAGAGAACAACAAAAACAAGCAGACTATTCTGCCGTGAGGACCATTTTGAAGTGAATATCAACAAAATGTCTATTTATTCAGACACAGAACATAACAGGAATATATCGCGGCGTTGTCGATTCTTGTAATCAATTAAAATTTAATAATTTGAAACCCAATTATTCGCCATATTTGCCATTTATTTTGGCATCAATAAAAAGTGAACTCATAAACATTTCAAGCAGATTATGTTTACTATAGGATAATTGTAATTAAACGGCAATTTAATGCAGGTAAAATCACCGGGGATAATGACGTCACGACCACCAATTTATTTAATTTTTACCTAATCCAGGTATTAACAAATTAGGGTAATAATTATTTTGGCATTATTTAGGCCTCACCGATCGGACCATATAATTAAAAGATAACAAAATTCCTAAGTGTATTAGTCCATTTTTACACTATTTGCAAAATACATTTTTTTCAAAATCAGGTGGAAAATATATCGTCAGATTTCAAATTTTATTAAAAAATATTGATTTTTCATAAAGTTACACCTTTTTGAAATTTGCACAGTGAAAAGAATTTAAAATAACATTTCATAACGGTGTAACTTAATAAAAAAGCATGATGAAATTAGAAATGTCGCTATATATTTTCCTCGATTCTGGAAAAGTAAATGTTCTGCAAATATTTTACAAATTGTTAAAAAAATAACCTGGGAGGTACACAATTTCTTCAACCTTTTTTTTTCGCAAATTTCAATCGCAACTTCTTTTAGCAAACCTTCTTTATTTAATCTTGATAGTTATGCCATGACTGAATGAATTGCTTGGGTCCCATGCTCTAGTACTAAGATAGGCCATAATCAAATTTCACCAGCCGTCACTTGTATATTATTATTTTGAACACTTGTAACTGTACCGGCAATATTGTTAAGAGCGTTTTATGCGAGAACGTTAGCGAACTATAAGCCATACGTACACGGTCGTGTTGGTAACTGAGGAATAAGAGTCCATTATATAAGTTTATCCTGATTCAGTACTGGTTATACTGGTTGAATACATGTAAATAAATAAACACACCACATAAATTTGTATGTGGTGTGATTATTTATATACCTGTAATAGGACGTTTTATACGTATGAGCTGCCAGCCCTGAAAAATAGCAAATATTTCCACTGGCTACTGGATAACCATTAGTAAAGTTAAAAACATAATTAATTTTGAGTAGTCTACTTTAAGTGCGTGTACTTTTTATAATCTTAAGAAACCCCTAGACAAAAAAACCTGTGTCACCGTTTCAATCTCTTCGTTTATTATTTATCTTCTACGATTTTTTTACCTCTAGGTTTATACTTCTTTTTTAGTGAGTGACTGCACTGCTAATGGCTCAGACCCAAAAACGCAAAGAATAATTTATTAAGTTCTTCATTTATCCTGACAGATATATAATACTAAATTCCTGCCTTTTATATTAAAAAAATATATTTTCAACGACAGTAGGTCAAAGTTATGCTTAGAAACATAGACATCGAAGATTTGTATAGCCAAAAAGTTCTGAAACTGGAATATGGTATATATCATGTAATTTCTTCTCGACATTCATGTAAAACAAACGGACGGAATGCATTGATTTATTGAAAAGTACTCTAAAGTGTTAAAAAGGCATGTTGAATCGACGGTAGTTTCTAAACTTGCTGAGTAACAGTAGTAAATCTAACAATTCGTATCCAAACACATTAATTTCAAATGGTCGAACTCACGTCACTCACTGACTCGCTTGTTTCATAGGCGCACTGAGAGAAATATTTTAATGAATTTAATGAATATTTTTATAGAAGCGCACCTGTTGGAAGACTTACGATATAAGCGCAGTGAGTGCAGGAAAATTGGTAAAAGTTTAAAGTCTCATGGAAAAAAAATGATTGTGAAAATAATTCCATAACTGTGCTGCTCATTTAAGAAAATGTCACACAACACACGCTGTACAACTGTAAAGAGTAGAGGTAAATATCACTCAAGGTAATAGATCTAACCACTGGCAAACATTCTTCATCAAAATACCATCAAGATGACTGAGATTATCAAAAACATGTCAGTGTAAGAGGGAGACGCTCCTAAATACGACATTGTCAAACACGGTAATGTTTGATTGGTTACATTTTTCTGTAACCGTCTTGAAAATTCGTGGCAGGGAGCGTACTTTCCAAATACGATTATCTATCCAATCTGTATAAATTCAGCTGTAATACCAGAAACCAATATATCTTTTCCTTTCACTAGCAATTATTGATATTTATAGTTAAAGGTTTTATACTATGATTGGTTATATTCAAAACAAGCGTTTAAAATCCTCTTTAAATATGTTATCGAAACGGAAAGTCATCGGAGAAAAATTCAAAACCCAATAATTAATTATATGTATTATTAAACACAACTTAAACACAACTAAAACCCCTTTCTGACGCTTATGGTATTAGTCTATCTCCTGCGCAATACGTTAACAAAGAGTTAAATTGAAATACTCCCGATGCTATCGGACGTTTTCTATAAAACAAAGCTCAGAATAAATTACAAAGTTGGTTACAAACGGTCCTTTTAAACATGAATTTTTATTTCGACACCAATTGAAATGGCCAGAAAATTATAAAGGTAAAATTAATTACAACTAATTCTCGAATTTATCTGAGACATCAGATATAAAGTATTTAACAAAATTGAATCTCAATAAAGAAATGTATAAATATGGCAATAATCAATCTGGTGATAAACTGGAATCCGCTGCACGATTAAAATTATCAGCTCAAGGACTTTTCCTTTCGAAAATTGTATCACTTATGTATCAAACCAATCTGAAAAGCTGTAATTTTAACATAAGTGCATTGAATTTTGACGGGTAACCGATCCAGTGTTCAAGCTAGAGCCAGTACGGTTAGTTGTAAAATGTTTAATTTCAAAGAAGAGACGGTTTATCGTATGTTTTTTGTCTTTGTTAATTATGGTCATTTCTGCTTTGTGTTTTAAAATACTGTCAAAACCTTTACATCGAACTACCAGTTTTGGTCCACACTAATCAATCACACAATGATTTAGTATAAGAAGAGAAATTCGTTGAAAAAGTTAATGTAGATTTTCCTGCTCACCAATTCAGTCTAATCGGTTCATTTCAAATGAATTAAGTTTGACAAAGCCGTTGATAAAGCACCTATATTTAATCTTCAACATTTCTTTATTCGTACTGATCGGTTCAGTTTAGATAAACCAGATGTTTTAGCTACCTAAAATTAATGTTTATTTCTCACTAGAACTATTAGATAAGATATCTACTCGAAAATCTTAAAAAAACAAACTGATCCTTCACAATTAATATGAATCAGCCACAAAAATGATTAGAGATTCTGGCATAAAACAATTGTATTATATTTACTTGCAAGTATTGAGATCTATAAGTGAGACCAAGAAGCAAATATTGGAATGCTTAGAAAAAATGTCGGAAGTAAAAAAATGTTCCACCGACTCCATAACTGACTTACATCAAAGAAAGTATTAAGCTACAAGACATTTTTAATCACACCGTTAAAAGAATTTTGAATATTGATTCTGTGAATGTATCAAATGCACAAGAAATGGACTTATACGTAAAATGGAGATATAACGGCAGGTCAATCAAAATGTAAACAAATTTTACCTAAAAAAAGTGTGTTAACTTCTGATGAAAATATTTGTATTGCTTCAGTTGTACCTGTAAAAGAAATTGAGGCCCAACACAAAGGTATAATTTGAGAAAATCAAACCCCATCTTGAAGTAGACACTGTCGTCTGATTTCCATTAAATTTGCTAAACATTACAAATAAAACAAGAATCGTGATTCCAGGGTTGGATAGACAAATTTCTAGTTTATTGTCAATAGTGTGAGATATGAACTAATTTTAACTATGACAGTAGAAAAACTAACAGAAGTTGTGACAGAGGGATCTGTTCAGTCTCCCTATGGGACCTCCTATGTACAAGAGGGAAGAGGGAAGGGAAAACATATCTAAGGTAATTCTAATTCTATCATGATATGGGTATAACTTTATATTCTCTACTCTATTATATATAATAATAATGATTTGAAAACTGCTTGTGTGAGATGAAATAATTTTACCTATGACAGTAGAAAATGTAACTTAAGTTGTGACAGAGGGAACTCTTCAGTCTTTCTATGGGACCACCTATGTCGAAGAGGGAATGGGGAAGGGAAACATATCTATACCAATTCTAATTCTATCATTATATGGGTATATTTTTATTTTATATTCTGTACTCTGTTATGTATAACAATAATGATTTGTATATAATAATATGTATTTATGTGTGTGCATATTTTTATTAATAATTGAAAAAGTACTTCTTAACCTAATGTGACTAATTAATTAATAAAGCGGACTGTATGGGATCGGCCCTCCGTCACTATTTATATTATTATTACGTTTTGTAATTTCTAAGCTTTCGAATGCATCCAGCTGTCAAGTATTTGGTACACTCCTATTAATCTTAAACTACTAATATGTTTTATGGTTGTTCTCAAATGCAAGTTGGACAACAGTAGACATCTGCTCCATTATATTTGAGATGAACCATAATATGTCTCTTGAATCTAGTTTGAACTGGTTGTCTAGTTTGTCCAACATGCCTTTAATAACAGTCCACAGCTAATACCTGACTTTTTATCTGTTTCAATTTTATCTTTTGGATTACCTAAAAGTGATAAATGAACCATTGTCATGCCTATATCTTCAAAAATCTTACCAATATGGGTGAATCGAGGTTCGTATGGAATAAATTCAAATTTCTAATTTTGAAAGGTCGATGTATTTCGAACTGTCTCTTTACGTTTCCCAATAATTTTATCAACTAAATTTACTGAATATTCATTATTCATAACTACATTCTTAATTAATACCTTTTCTTTTTCAAACCCCTCCTGATCGAGGCGAAAGCTTAATGATTAACTAGAAAATTAAATTTGGCAATTTTGTGCTGAGCACAATGTTATGTTAAATTCTAACTTATTTTTGTTATTTCTAATTATTAATACATCTAATAATGGTAGTTGTCCACAGTTTTCAACTACATACGTGAATTTAATTGATACGAAATGACTTAATTTAGAAGCAATAGTTGTGTTTACAATGATTTTTGTATAAAATAGTCTAAAAATAGCATTTATATACGTAAGCCAAATCTGAGGAAACACTCGAATTCTTATTTGCTTCTGTTTCTGTTTCGAATCTGTTCATGAACAGACTGTCAGTGAATGGCGACAAAGAGTTGTGCATTGCGGTTCCTTCATGTTCGAGGAAATTTTCAATGAATCGAAAGCTATTTTGATCATGCAAAGTTAGTGAGATATTCTACTACATCTTGACTGAGATTGATTCTTAAGGTAATCCAAGGTCTGTGGCATCAGAACACATGGAAACCATGAAGAAACTTCAAAGGAGATCTTAGCTTCACCTTCTCGCAACTGAATATAATTCACCTTATTAATGAAATTATTGGAAATAATCAAAAAGAAACTAGATGGTGCAATGAATAAACTTTCGAACTTCTGTTAACCATTTTGATAGGTGGTAAAATGGCGATCCAATTGCTGAAACAATGGACACACCAACTTTCCTTGTTTATGAATCTTAGGCAGGCAATACAATCTAGGTACACTTAGATTAGATACATGTAACCTACTATTTAAAGCTGGAGTAACAAGGACTTAAGTATATATCAACCAAAATTGAAGAAAATGTCAGGGATGATACCAACTTGGTTGGCGGAACGCGCGTTGACTGCAGTACGTGGTGTTTGGGTGTTGTGGTAAACTACGTCAGTGTTAGCCTCACATTAAATGTTTCAGCCCACTTCAAGATTACATCTTCTAGATCAGTTTTACTCTTTTTTTTTATTGTTTATTTTCCGCAATTAAAGACAGATTACAAAAACTTATTTATTCATTTACATATATAACAAATTTTAGCTAGACATCTAAACCAATTTCAAAGATATTGAATTTTGCGACGATTCAGACGGCCCTGTCCCATAATAAGTCCATACGTAACCGCCTTTTAAATGCATATCTTTGAATTACTTTTAGTGCCATACAAGAGGTTACTTTTGAAACACCTGCTATCTATTTGCAAATTTAAAATAAATTTATACTGCAGAAAAAAATATAATTTGGAAAATATTCCCTAAAATAGTTTTGTATTTTTATTGACTTTCTGTGAAATTGTACTCATGAAATATTAATAGTTCCAATAAAAATTCACTACTAAAAGCCAAAGCGAACATCGAATCCAAGCAATTAAAAGTAAAAATTGAACAATAAAAACGAGTGAAACAATGGATAACAATATTGGGGATGGTTATGTTGCAAAATTTGAAAGTAGAATCTCCCGTAGTGTATCATTAATCAGGGATGTATTCAATTAGACTCCGCTGTCGTACAAAAGACCTAGTAAATCTGGCAACAAAGGGAAGCCATGGCTGGCACACGCAGTGGTAATCATGTATTATACCCGGCTCTATATGTATGTGTAGCCATGGAGACAGACGTATGACATTCTCTTTGCTGTGACCGGCAACCCCTCTACCTAAGAATATCTGTTATTCGAAATAAGATATTATTATTATTATGAAAAAGGTAAAGAAATGATGCTTTCGATATCGTTCATAATTCATTCATGGATCTGTTTGTATAAAACATCTACCTTGAGGATAAGTGACATCTCGCTTCTTTGATTACAGTTCATTTTTGTTTTTATATGTCGGCATTTTCTCCATTCGCTTTTATGAAAATAATACGTGAGTTTTTCTAAGATGTATTTAGTAGAAACGTTATACGTCTTGTCCAATATGTGTACAAAAATATACAGTGTGTAATGGTATTTTTTCCAAGAGAACTAAACTTTCATGGTCGAGTCATATTTTCACAATAGGTAAGAGATTGATTGACAATGGTAATTTTTCATAGAAGAATTTGGAATGAATTTCCTAATACTATTTTTGTTTACAATACATTTAGATGTATTCTGGATCGTTCTATTAAACTCTTCTGTGAGACAAGCAGTACGAATCTAGTCAGCACACCTCAACTTACAGAAAATATAAGAGAAATCAAGGAAAATGCCTTTAGAAATTCTGTGCATGTTTTGGCTTATGTATCTCGAATGTCAGTTAGCACATACCATACTGTTTTGAAGACTGTTTCCATATATCGCCTTATTTGAGTCCAAGAACTCCATGAAATCGACTATCTACGTAGAACGGCATTCTGTCATTGACATTTGAACAATTTTGATGACGTGTTCTTTGGCAAAACCTCAATCTCCAACGAAGCCTGGTTTCATCTCAGTGGTTATGTTACTTCTCCGAATATGAGAATTTGGAGTGTTGAAGTGCTCCAAATTCTTCTTTATTCGCAGAAAGTTAGTGTTTGGAGTTTCATTAATAAGAAAAAAACTATTGGTCCAGTTTTCGTGACGAGGTTCTGATCACATTAATCATCCTGATGAAAATGAAATGGCTTTTAATTAACATATTGCAAGCCATTTCAGCAGATCGCTTAATTAGTCTTAATGCTGCACATGAATTTCCTACAAGATCATATTACTCCATACGATTTTTTTTATTGGCATTTTTAAAAAAAATTGTATTTCAAGTTCCTATTCCTGACACTGATCATCTTCAAGTCAATATTGCAGAAGCCGAAGAAATCAACAACATCTCCATTCCACAATCAGCACACAGTTTTCCCGTGGATATTACGAGGACGTAACACTTGGTTTATCAATATATCCTCAGGATAACTTAAAATTTATTCAGGATATCCCTAGAATGTACAGGTGAGCCTGCTGCAATTGTCCTGAGAACAATCGTAAAACTCACTTTCATATGTCCTTGTGAGTTTTTAGGTAGAGGGTATCCAAAATGTAACTGAAGTAGAACTAATATGGATCAAACTGAATAAACGAAATATTTAAAAAATACAGTGTGTTTCACTTTGAGCAGCACTTTGTGCCCGTTTCATATTTCGTAAAACCAATTTCGTTAAAATAATTCCTAATAGCGTTTCTTGATTTTTAGCATTTTATTTTAATTATAGTAGGCCGTGGATACACAATATAAAAAAAATGTTCATTCAGGAAGGTAGATCTCGTCAAGTATTATAATTTGAAAAAAAAGAAATTTTCAACTCGTTCAAATACAACCGAAATACAGGGGTGTAGTGGGACACACTGTATATATGTTTAAAAATTTAGGAAATTAACCCCTTTCTGCATTATTTTTACAAGTTTGTTGAAAAATTTATATTTAGTGTGACACAACATATAACAATTTCGGTCTTTATTTAAATGTAAATACATTTGGCACTTTCTGCAGAATACAAAGAACAATTTTAATAAGTGAGGACTCTCAATGTCCTCATTTCTAAGAAATTTTGTATTATCCTCAAGATTAAATTTTTCCCACTTTGGAAGATTCTTTTTTTGTTTTGGTTCGTTTGGGCGCCTGTACATGATGAATGTCATCTACATTATCAGTTTCCAAGGTCGGTTTCTGGTATTATAACTTCTTCTGACACATCTTCCTCTCTTTCAGCTTCAAAATCAGTTTTCTCAATAAAGCCGTTTTGAGTTATCGGATGATCATCGTCGGACAGATTATCCTCTTCAATAATATTTCCATTAGGTTTATCTACCACATGTCCATAGAACTTTTTATGTCTATTATTTCTGAAATAATAATTTGAACAAAAAATTCTATATTTTTTACCTGGTAATTTCTTTACTTCATGCTGTGCCATATGTGGCACATACCTAATTTCGTACAGATAATAGTGTCTAATTAACATACCTGCTTTATCTCACATGTACACCACTTAATAATAGTCAAACTTCCCCACAATATTTTTATTATATTATTTTTGTTAATAAATTTCCAATAACAATACCGACAAATCGACGGTTGGGAAATATCAGCTGTTACTGAGGTAGCCATTGAACAAGTGATCCATAGTTGTCTATAGAATATATTTCAGTTAGTAGTAATATTCACAGATGTCACTAATAGCTTGCTTGTTAATCTGGGCAGGTGATTCTAATGATATTTCACAGATTGCACCAAACACACGAAAAATAATACATTGTGCCATATATGCAGAAAGGGGTTAACTCCATACAAATATAATGAAATATAAAATGAAAGCCCTCTATAACTATAACATGGACTTTTCTACAAAACTCAAATATAGAAATTAGATAGTTATACACAAAAATTACCTTAACTAGCTCTGAAGGTAAAATTTCTAGGATGCGGGCAGGTGGAATCAGAATTAAATCTATTTTTTATTTGTTTTGTGTTGAGCGCCACCAGTTTTATTGGTTTCCAACTAATAATACTAACAAAAACTATAACGTAGGTATATCCCTTGCTAAAAATTGGAATAGCAATGGAGTTGTTTTAAAACTGGGAATATTTACCTTTCTCGTAATGTCCCACATAACTTTCAATGTACTACAAAACCCTACATAATTATTACTGATACTCATTTTGAGTTTCACTTAAATTTCGGTATTTACCACATACTTATTAAAAAAAGCCTTTTGTAACATTAATTTTCATATATATTATCTTTCAATAATTGAGTAAAAGTTTACAACTTGTTCTTATAACCATAAAAAATCTGGTCCTTACAACCATAAAAAAATAAACAGTGTCTATACTAACAGAAATATAACTAAAACATTGAGACAGCAAAGTGGAATGTATTATAACAACTGTAACATTTAAGTAAAAGTAAAATCTAATCAAAAGTCATAGTCAATAATTTGGTAAATCGATTTCAGACTAATTTATTATACTGATATTAAAGGATTCTTTATAGCACCAACCAATTTAGTCGTGGTTAATGCTATTTAAAATCAAATGTTTTATACGTCGGGGGATATAATTAGTATGCTATCCTTTACAAAATAAAACAGATAATTAAAGCACAAAGAGGTTTTAAAACGTTAACGTTAAACTGCTTCATTACACATTCAAACATTTAATTGAATTATATCGTTTTGTAAAACTTTTAAAAGGTACAAAATTTACATGGAATTTAGGCACACATTGAGTCAAGGTAGGCTTTGGACATATTAGTAATCGATATGTACATTTATGCGCATATACAGGGTGATTCAAAATTAAGGCAATATACGTCCGCTGTTGAACAAGCTGTTCAAGACCTAAAAACAATAGGAAGGGTTATACATTTTTCCTGAACGATTTCGAAGCTGTTCGTCGAATTTTATTAAAATTCTAATCGATTATTAATAGTAAGACACAAATTCAGTCGAAGACGGATGTACAGATATTTTTTACTCTTAGATATATTTTTTATGAATTATATTATTGAGGTTTGCTTTATAAATTGTTATAGAGCATTTAGTTTTACATAAAAAATAGTACATTGCAATGTAGGTGTGAAATGGACTTCACAATTCAAAAGCAATCAATACTTCTGTACTAATTAACAAATGAAGTAAATTACAATTTTATCCGGAATTATTTTCAAAGCAACCAAAAACCAAGTTTATACTTCGGCAATACCAAGTGTTCTTTATTAATTTCTTGACAGAAAAGAAGGGCTTTTTCGAAACTCACTGACTATTTAAAGCCAACGAAGTTAACAAAAAACAACACGATTGACGTCATTACACCAATTCAACAACGTTAAAATTACTACATATTTGGAATTTGGACATTTCAAGCGTGTGGTAGATAATACGTTCACCAATTCAAGTTGGGAGACTAATATTCTTTTTACTGATTTTTAGGATGTAATAACATTTTAAAATTTTTTAATAAATAAATAAGATGTTAAAAAATCTTTTTTTAACATCTTAACTGTTCGAATAAGAACATCTTCATAATGAACAACCTATCGTCTACTGTATGGTTCTCTTATGTTTCAACTTTTGTCTCAAGTTTAGTTGGTGTATTAATTTAGATTTTATATTATCCTCGTATATTTGTTATATTCAGTATCACTTGTTTATTTCTGTTTTTTTTATGTATATATTTATATAATAAGTGATATGGTTAAGTGGAGTAGCCGTGGCTAGACTTCGCCTTGTATTGCTAATTGTAAAATTATATTTACAATTACTTTAATAAAGACATTATTATTATTATTATTATTATTATTATTATTATAAATAATTATCGCTTGCCACTTTTTGTTAAACTAGAGAAGCAAGAAAAGTCAATTTTAATGACAAACGTGTATTAGATTAATTTTATATAGAACGAAATATTCGAGTATGAATAAGTCAAAGTTTAAAATATTATTGTATATCAGAGTTATACATTGTTCCAGTTACACGCTTTTTTCACGTATTATCCCCTTAACTTTATTTACGACCGCAGCTATATAATGGATTACGACATAGATGGAGAGTGCAAAATATATATGTCGACATAGGACAGAAATTCCCTAGGTACAACCCTGCACGTTATAATGGTTAATGATCCTCGTCTTTGACGGATACATTCAAATATTTCCTTGTCTTTGACAATGCATAATAATGATGTATTGTTAAAAAGTATTTGAACATTACAAAGAGAAAAACGAGATTTAGCAACTCAGATAATGTGAACTTCAATATTGAGATACCTACAGAGTATAAGGCAATACGTATCAGCTTATTCTGTAAGAATCAATAAGTAATTGTCATTTAATGGTTATTTTAAATGACAAATATAAATATGTTCCCAAAATTAAAAAATAAGTTAATTATTTTGTTTATGCATGTGTTTCAGCTCTAATGTATATCAATTATTTTTTTTTGTTTTCAGGTAAAGATGATACGGATCGTCATGGTGAGATGAAAATGCCATTTAAGTATATATTATTAAATTATCATACTGCCTAACTACACCCATAAATTTGAAAAATTTTAGATTTAAAAAAAATGCATACCTCTCAACTAATAAGTTTTATGTCAGATCAATGTGACTTTATTTTTTAAACGTCATTAATAGTAATAATATAATGTGACTAAATATTTTCTTAATGTAATTTCCACTTATTTCTACTTCTATTAAACAATACGTTCAGTATATGTCCGTTTTTTGACTAATGAAATAATGCGATTCGCTACTCATGATAGTCATGACCGTGGCTAATAAATAATAATTCATTACTCACAGGTTGTATCAAATCGCACAGTTGCAGCATTATTGAGGATGCTATGACGCGGCGCCATAATCAAAATAATTTTCAAATGTCATAATTTGTTGTCACCAGTAGTTCACATATTTTGATTACAGCAAATACTTATTTAATCAGGTCAACAAAATACAAATACCTATACATAAAATTTTTTAAGTACAAATGAAAATATTAATTTAACACATAAATTTTCAAAATTGTTCCAACCCTCCTATTAATTTTTGTAACCTATAAGTAAAATAAAATTATCAAATTTATCTACACCTAAAACTGAAACTTTCTATTGAGTAGTCGTAAAAAAAGCATAGTATTCTACTCACGTGTAATAGTTATTACTTATTCGTCTCGTGTTGTAAATTTCATCCATATGAGTAATAGCCATCATTACGTGCTCGTTGAATAATATACTATAACCTGCTGTTTCTATATCAGCAATCAGAAGAGAACTTCAATATATGGGTACATATAAAGAACTAGGTAATTTCTTATACTAAATACTAAAAGGAAGCGTTTTGATAAGTACCTAAATATTTTTTAACTATACATAAAAGCAAATAATAAAATATCAGATTTGTAACAAAATTGAACACTTTTCAAAATCACTTCTTAAATTTCGACATTCGTCACTTTCTATTATTTCGAAGGAATATTTAAATATGCTAAAAAGGATATTGACAATTCCACACCAGTGGCGGCAGGTGAATTATAGATTTATGCCCATATCCAACAACTGGAGGATGGGACCCATGCCATATTTTAAGATATAACTACCAAAAATAAATGAAGAAGTTTTGCAAAAAAAGTACGATTGAAGTTTGCACAAAAAGTTGTAAAAAAGGCCTGCTAATCTAGGTTATTTTGTAGACCATTTGTAAAATATTAGCAAAACATTTTTTTAATGATCAGGAGGCAAATTTATTAAAAACGTTTTTTTGTAAAATTTTTCCTCTTGATTTTGTTTTGTTTGTTTTTTTTTCGAAAACTTCCTTCGTACTTTTTTTGCAAAACTTCTTCATTTAGTCGTGGTAGTTATATCTTAAATTATGGCAAATCCTATAATTCACTAGCCGCCGCTGTTCCATACAATAGGTTAGATTGGGTTGTTCCTGTAAAAAATATGCCAGGTAGATAGACAAATGGAATACATCTAGTAGAAATTATCTAATGATCTATCGTAAATACCAACACACGGATGTATTTTAAATTTACCTTTTCCTTCAGTTTTCTGCATTGTTGCAAACAAATGAAAAGTGCATATTTATCGCACGAGTCATGAAAACCAAGACAGACAGCGCATATCACAATTGTCACATGTAATGTCTCAAATTTATATCCTCAATTCACTCGATCATCTTATAAATCCCCATTGATCATGTAATGATATGTAATATGTTGTCGCGATTACTTTCATACAAAAGTGCTCTTTACATTAATAGAATCGTCTAGATTTAAATTTTTGTATAGAATTGCATCCCCTTCTACAGGTTTCATAATAAAAGGATTATTCCTTCAAAAAGCTCATTCTTCCTAATCGATGTCTACACCTAACATTTTTTTTAATTCGATAATTTCCTCGAAGAAAAATAAATATTAAACTACCAATAGCTTTCTTTGCTAGAATTCATTTACACTTAATTCACAATTCAAAAATATGTGAATGTTGCAATGGACTCCATTATGGGCATATGGGCCACGAAATATGTTAATATCAAATTGTCATTTTTGTGTTGCTCAGTTAAAATGATGAATATTATAATTTGTGGTTTGCGTATGAATTAGACTTACAGTTTTCGAGTCCAAGTCCGGGGTTAATAAATTTCAGTTATTATTAGGTATTACTTTCACGAAGATGACACAATAATTGTTTTTAATATTTTTAATAGTATGCTTTCTGCTGAAAATGTTTCTTGAAGGGATATGACACCTTCCTAACGGATCTATGTATTTTCCTTACCTTCTGCCAAGGCTATACGAGTCAAATGGCCAACTGTTTTTCACTTTACTTACCGCCACAGTTAGATATATGTGTTCAGAATATTGAAAGGCTGTCGGTTGTCTAACAGATGGTGCCACAAACACTATTTCATCCAAAAGTGGACTTATGTGATTTGCGAGTTAAGCCGACGTTACATTATTCCCAAAACCAGTCTTTAGGTTAATGACACCTCAATTTGTATCTAACTCTAGAGAAATTCGGTATTTAGTTTTGGTTACTTGAAAATTTCTAGATACGAGGAAATGAGTTCTTAATTCAAAATATTCACAACATATACCGTACAAAAAATATATTTATTCCGTACTTTTTATCCTTTGGGTTGTAATTTTAGCATAATTAATTCTTTCCACATTATTAAACAATCTAAAAAACATTTTATATTCAATCATTTATCGCCTTTTTCCTCTCACTGTTCCTAGTTCATGAATATTTATGAACAAATAGACAGTTTTTTATAGTTAATAAAATTAACCATATACAGGGTATAACAGAATTTGTCTTAATAACCTCGGTGTCAAACAGTAGAGTTAAACATAGGTGTAGTCTTTCGTATAAACTTAGGTACGGAAATGGTTCGTATTTGAGATACAGTGCGCAGAATTTTCAATCTTTTTTAATTTTTTTTGTGTCATTTCTAACCCAGATAGCAATAGATATTCTTAAAATATGCTAAGAATATGAATTTAAGAATAAACGATTGTTACTGGATCGATCTATAGATATATTTGTCCTACATAAAATATTCTCAGAATGTGGACATTGTAAAATCGTAGATAAACTAAAAATAATCCGTTTGGAATATACAAACAGGTTACGATCATCCCAGGAATATTTCTGGAATACCTATAGAAATAAAGCAATAAACATTTTGCATATATATACAGGGTGAGCCACGGTGGGTGGAGTATTAGAAGTATATGGAGAATGGATCAACCGATTGCTTTGAAATTTTGGTTACCAAGATAATCGAGTATGATCTCTCCAACTAAAATATTTTCGAAAGTGCGGTGTTGCCACTTATATGTAAAACTGGCAACATCTTCGTTATTTTAAATGGAATGCTCTGTATATTTTTGCATTTTTTGGATCGTCGTCTCTTTCTGAGTAACATTTGTTAATATTTCCCTATACCTATCTCAAGCCGTTTTCGAGATAATAATTCTTTTCTGAATTTATTGCCAAAAATTTGACTTTCAGTAAATCGTGTTTTCTCCTACCTACGCAGCAATTAAAAGATAATTTTTTAGTTGCGGCTAGTCAAGGCCTGGGGGCATCTCCTCCATTAATCACATGTTTCGAATATCATACAGGGTGAGTTAGAGAACGCTTTCTACAAGTGACTTAGAAAAATGCACGAAAGTCAATTTTTTTAAATAGAATGCCCTGTATATTATTACTGATTCGGAAAGGCGATACATTTACCTCTTTAAAAAGGTAATATACTCTATACCTAATGCACACCGTTTTCGATTTATGGGCACTTTTCTGTAACCTTACCAAGAATATTAGTCTTCTGGTATATCATAACGGGTGGGCCATGAAATTTTTGTTTTGTCATTTTGTAATGACAACAGATGTTATTTTTCTAAATAAATTTGACATTAGTGATATTTGCACCTAATTTGAATAGCTATGTAGCACCAATATGGCAGAAAATAATTATACAAACACGGTTTTAATTGATTTGTTTATTATCCATGGACAGTGCAATAAGATTATCAGCAGAACTTGTAGAAGATTTAATGAGAAATATCCGAATTTGCCGCAGATCAGAGGAATTTTATAAATTTAGGTTCATCATTAAGAGAACAATAACAGTGTCAGTATTAGGAAAAAATAATAACTAAGCAACAACAACAGTAACAAAGTCTAAGTAGCAATAACAAATAATACCAATAACAGTAATAAATATAAAAACCTTAAAAATATTGTTATAATTGTTCGAAATGTAGACCGTTAACTTCCAGACAATTTTGTATACGACCATGGACGACGTTTGTTGTAGCAGCTCTTATTTCAGCGGGGTCCAAGTTTTCAATCTTTTGAATCACTCGACGTTCTAATTCTCCTCTGTTGTGGACTGGAGTTTTATAAACTCTATCTTTAAGAGTACCCCAAAGATAAAAATCTAACGGGGTAAGGTCAGGGGACCTCGGAGGCCAATTCCACGGTCCCAAACGTCTAATCCAACGATCATCGAAAAAGCAGTCCAACTCCATACTAGTTTCGTGTGTACAATGTGCAGGAGCCCCGTCGAGTTGATACCAACAAGTTATATATTTTTCAATTGACATAATATCAAGGAAGTCTTCCACAATTGTTCTAAATATATCTAAATATTTTATGGAATTCAATTTTTCGTCGTATATGTAATATTTTATTTTGTCATCCATTAACATACAAAATACATTGAAACTAAATTTGACTTGAAAGCCAGCCTCTCTAGTAACGTGGGGTTGTCTGTGGCCCAATGGTGACGATTTCGTGTGTTACAAATCCCTTCCCTAGAAAATTTTGATTCATCAGTCCATATAATTTTCTTTAAAAAATTGGAATCCTCTTGCATACGTACAAGTAACATTTCATAAAATTCTATTCTCTGTAGATAATCCTGAGGCATGAGAAATTGGACTCTTGTAAATTTGTAATTATGCATTTTATGGTTTGCTAGTATTCTTCGAATGGATGAATATGGCAATGCTAAATCCCGCTTAGCACAACGTATGAAATACTGGGAATTTGCATGAAAATATGCTAGCACATTGATTTCATTTACCTCGTCAGATGTCACAGGTTTAGGTAAATTTCTTGCTTCTCTTAATGACGAACCAAAATTTATAAAATTCCTCTGATCTGCGGCAAATTCGGATATTTCTCATTAAATCTTCTGCTGAAGTTCTGCTGATAATCTTATTGCACTCTCCATGGATAATAAACAAATCAATTAAAACCGTGTTTGTACAATTATTTTCTGCCATATTGGTGCTACATAGCTATTCAAATTAGATGCAAATATCATTAATGTCAAATTTATTTAGAAAAATAACATCTGTTGTCATTACAAAATGACAAAACAAAAATTTCATGGCCCACCCGTTATGATATACCAAAAGACTAATATTCTTGGTAAGGTTACAGAAAAGTGCCCATAAATCGAAAACGGTGTGCATTAGATATAGAGTATATTACCTTTTTAAAGAGGTAAATGTATCGCCTTTCCGAATCAGTAATAATATACAGGGCATTCCAAAAAAATGCAAAAATATACAGGGCATTCTATTTAAAATAACGAAGATGTTGCCAGTTTTACGTATAAGTGGCAACACCGCACTTTCGAAAATATTTTAGTTGGAGAGATCATACTCGATTATCTCGGTAACCAAAATTTCAAAGCAATCGGTTGATCCTTTCTCCATATACTTGTAATACTCCACCCACCGTGGCTCACCCTATATGTATATATATATATATATATATATATATATATATATATATATATATATATATATATATATATATATATATATATATATGTGTTTTTCAGGTTTTCGCGGGTGGTGAATGTTAAATTCGTTTTCCGGGTATACTGCCGAAACGTCGTTCAGACAATCACGGTCCCTCTCGGGGCCTATCACCTACGCGGGAGTATACCCGGAAAACGAATTTAACATATATATATATATATATATATATATATATATATATATATATATATATATATATATATATATATATATATATATATATATATATATATATATATATATATATATATATATATATATATATAAAAATATAATCTAGGAATATACCAAGATTACTCTATGAACATGAGATGTATATGTATTTGTTTCGATACGTATACCAGGAATATTCTTAGGAATCTATATGTATTTTATACTTGAGTGAGTAATTTTTTTTCTGCAAAGGTTTAAAAATGAATAGAATAATTTGAAGTCATAGCAGTTTCTTTCGAAGAGAATTAAAAAAAAGTTAATGTAATTAAAGAAATTGCAAAAAACAATGGCTATAAGAAATCCTAATAGATAATCTAATAAAAAACAAACAAAAGAAAAATGTACGTAAAGAGTTTTATGCCGGTTCGTCTCAGGAATGCAATAAGAGATATAAATATATTAATTATAGACAATAGAGTTGGTAAACTAAATAAACTGCGATATAAAACAATTTCAATAAATAAAAATAATGTAGGTAAAATGTTAATTAATAATAAAGACAAAACTGAAAAGTTACAAAACCAATAGTATATGAGTTAAAATGTAACGACTGTGATGTATATATATTGGACAAATTGGGCGAAATGTAAAAAAGCGATTCGAGGAACACAAGAAATCTATTGAAACAATGTATACAGCACGGGCATGTCAACAAATTGCATAGAAAACAGTCATTTTATAGATTTAAATAATGTCAAATTGCTCCATTCGGAAAAGAAAGGAAAGAAGCTTTATCTATTAGAACAATTAGAAATAAGTAGGGCTGTTAAAAATAATAAAAATTTAACGAATGAACAAAAAATTTTAGATAAAATAATTTAGATTTAAAAAATAATGTTCAACTTATAAAAAGCATATTTTACAATAGTTTTATAGTAGGTACCAGATGTGGTTATATAAGCAATGAATACAAATTTTACTGTTCAGTATTCCCTGTACTCTTGACAAAAGGCCTATAAAGCAGAAACACATATAGTTTCTAATAAAAAAAATTTTGAAACATTAAAAATCAAATTCCCTTCATAGATTTAAAATAAAAAACATCAGTTAATCTATGTCAGTCCTCATCATTTTGGTTTTCATCATTTACTTGTGATTTCAGACCTTTTATTGCCTTTGCACGCCACATACTAGTCTTAATTTCTTTTTTTTTTTTTTTTTGGTTACATTGTCACATAACAGTACAGCATCTAAAAGAAAGTGAAATTATATTAAAATAGTAGCTGAAATTATATTGAAAGAACACATTTTCAATATGTTACCTGCCATTGCTTAAAACATTTTTGTACCGGCAAATGTATATTATGTATTGCTGAATTCTAATAGGAATTTCCTTTAAAATGAGTTGAACATCAGTTAAAGTTAAAAAAAGTTGAAGTAATTTCCGATTAAACGTAAGAAAGAAATAGATATGTATGTGATACGCATTTACAATCAGTCGAATGTCACATGTCTATTTCCGTATTAATTACAGTGCCAATTTTTGTATTTTTTTTTTTTAACTGTACCTTTTAAATCGGAAAAATTCCAATTAAAATCTAAATTTATTAATTTTTTAAATATATGAAAGAAATTTGCTTTTTAAATGTTTCAAAAATATTTTTATTAGAAACTCTACACGTGTTTCGGCTTATTAGGCCTTTATCAAGAGTACAGGGAATACTGAACAGTAAAATTTGTGTTCCTTGCTTATATATAACCACAAATTTCTTTCATATATTTAAAATATTTAATGATGTTTCACAAGGAGCCAACCGCAGAATCAGTTCAGTGTATTAAATTTATTAATAATTTCCAACAAACCAAACATAATCCTGCTGTTCATTCTACATAGAAAAACACATTAGTTACAAAATATTATAAGGTCTTTTGGTTTTCACGTTTTTGTCTTATTTTTTCTTAGAAAATAACAGCAAAAATTGAATATCTCACTTGATTGGTGAAAATTGAAATTACTCATATATATGAAAGGACTATGAAACCGCAAAAAGATACACAATTTTTGTATTTACAATAAAATTTATATTTCTCCAGTAAATTAAATCCAGTCCCTGCCCTTTTTTTAAACGTGATGTAATTTCAATTAGATTATTAAAATAATTATAGCCCATTGGATTATTACAGTCGATATTCATTAATAGGTACGTACATCATTAAATCAATTATTTAAATTAAATTATTAAATATTGAAGTGCTCTTGAACTGTTTGTAATCATAGAGTAATAATGATTATTTCGTTGTTATATAATATAACTTTTGTATTATTCAATTCCATGTAATCTGTAACCAACTAAAGTAATCAAACACATTAGCATTATTTTATGTAAAACTGTTAGTGATATAAATTTTGTTTTAAATTAACTGTTTGATATTACTAATTGAGTTGTGGTAGTGTCTCTTTTTCTATCTCTACCAATTAATAATCTTGATAATTGTGGAAGTTTCTCTGCGACTTTATTTTTAACAAAAGCTCTTTCATTATAATGATTTCCAGTGAAAATTAACAATTTGACAAAAATTCTGATGTTTTCTAAAACTGATTCAATGTTTAATGTTGTAGTACAGTATTCAACATATTTTTGTTACATTAAAAGATATAGTGCTTAAAACTTTTGTGATGTTACTGTTCCTTACCCTTTCTTTATGTAGCCAAAGATTACTGTATACAGTATTTGATATAACAAAGATGTTGAGAGTTAGTACCTTTCCTAAATACAACCTTTATCATTTTCGGCATGCAGGGTCCTTATCCTACTGGAATCACAATTATCTACTTATCATTCATAATTTTTTTCAAATGCAAATTCCCACTTTTAAAATTTAATTTAAAAGTGCATGGAATTTCGAGAAGTGTATTTACTTATACTCAGTATATTTAGAAAATATTTTAAATCCTCAATTCTCTCAATATTTAAATATCGATAACAGAAATAAGATAATAAACTAAATGTCAATTTAACGTACTGTTAACACTTGCATAGAAGAAATAGGATTCTTACCGAGGTTATCATTAGGAGCAACTACTAATCCAAAAATATAAGATATCTGATACAATGACTGTAACTAATCAAATTAGTTCAAACTATCTAAGGTAACGATTAATTGTAATAAATTTAAAATGGTGCCTTTTAGATAATATCACAAATTTTGCATTGCACATATTACAGTGAGAGCCTCCTATTCTGTTGTTCCATATTTTATATCTTGATAAATCAAATTCCTTGACATGAAGCATTAACCATTTTACCACAAAGAGAGATACATCATAAACAATCACTGTTTTATGAGAAACTTAGATTGAGCGAACATTATCAATCTCTTCTGTGGTCTTCAGTAAACTTCCTTCGCATTTTCAAATCAAGAAGAGTTTTTTATTTCGACAAAAAACTATTCTATGGGCGAGTGTAGATTTGCCTTAACAGTACTCGTGTTCAATATAAAGCAACGGTAGTCGCAGTCAGTAATTTTATGGTAACTCAAATGAAACTTAGCGACTTTATCCCGTCTTCTAGCGGTTTGTATATCAACGTATATGCAGAAGCTATGCAAAATTCAGATGAGGGTTGTGTAGGTGATATACCATCTTTCGGAAGGGATGTAAAGCAATTGGTCCCTCGTCTATTAAATGCCAGGCAAGTAAAAAATCCCTACTCTTCAACAGAGAAGAGATCCGGTAAAAATTCCAGGTTGGGGACAGCTCGCCTCCTGGCGTAGGTGATTGTCCCTGTTAGCGGAAATATACCGACGTTAAACAAATGATTAAAAACATACTATTCTAGTGTTATTGAATGTTCAAAAGGGAGACTGTTATTATTTCTTACTATTAAATGGATGGTATACCTATAAAACTATTTATTGTTAAACAAGTATAAATGAATTTAATATTTAGTAGTGAATATTAAGGCTATTGTTTTTAAATGATCTAAATTATTAACAGTCGAATTAGTAAATCTCTGATTATAATAATAAACAGTTTAAAAAAATTACTAGTATGTGGTGAAAAATGGAACAGGTAAATTTTAAGATAATATCATATCATGTAAAAAGTTTATTTTTTGAAAATATTCATGTCTAATTTAACCATAGGCGACTTCCAAACATTATATTATACATCTAAGAAATACATTTTTGGTCGAGATCTTTACGATACAGTTAAATTTTTAATCCATATTAAAAATAATCATTTAGTACAATAATAAAAATGTCTAGTTTAAATTCTATGTGAATGATTAATATTCAGAAAATCTATTGGTGCAAATTTAGTAACTGCAGTTTCTTAAGTTGTAAGTTAGTCAAAGGATTCGGTAAACTGTATTAAGTCTTATTAAATTATATTTCTGAATTATCAACTCATGCATTAAACACTTTCTGTACGGAACTTGGAAAGTTTTGAAAAGCTGGTTACGTCTTGTATTGTGCCAAACACGTTTATGCAAGTTTATAATAGTTATCCATTTACGACCATGGCAAAGCCCTTTCAGAAACTTATGAAAGGATAAATGAATGTAAGAGCAAAATTATGTCAAATTCATGAAAAATATAAGATTTACTCATTATATAGGGTGATTCAGTTTATAAACTTTGAACGTACAGAATTGGATCAGGACCTGAATTTATGAAAAAAAAGTACTTTAAACTGTACAATTTTCTGCATTTTCTATAAGCCAAGAAACAAAGCTTATTTGATCTATGTTTATATTTGGAAATTACAAATAAAGCAGTTTAATCGTGACTGATTTACTCATGCGTATATCCTGTATTTTTTAAAGCGAATACTATATTACTACAATTTTATTTATTAGTAATTTTATAATTTTGGGTTATTTTTGGTTGATGTTTTTGAGAATCGTAAAAATACCAAATTAAATATTTGCAAAAAATGGCGTCTTAGTTATAATCAACCTTTTGTAAATTATATAAATTTTACCTCAACACAGTTACAATAACTTAGAAAAAAGAGAAAGTTTTCCCTAGTAAAATATTAATTGCAAGTCAATTAACGGAACAGTTAGAATTGATAGATATTTTAAATTAAACTTGTATTAACAGCTCTCTTTCTTTCTTTTTTCTTTGACCATCGAGTTAATGACCGTAATCATTAATTAATTCATTTAATTATTTTTTTGATTTAAATAGAGTCTTTATAATATTACTGAGCTGGTGAGGCTGTATTTGCTGTTGAAATTGTGATAATAAAAAGCTTTTGCATTTTTTCAGAACAACATGAAAATCACATGTAAAAATTTATAACACAATTTCTATAAAATTTTATATTGTCATCCGATAATTGTGGGAATTCTGTCTGGTGACGGGTTAACATCGGCGAAGGATGTGCGTGAGAAATCCACCGACATAACGCGATATTAAGATTACTATCATTACCAACTAAGACACTCGTATGGACTAGATAATATTGTAGTTCTACTGTCTTACGTCCAGGGGAGATATTGAGTCCATTGTCGAGAACGACAAATGTCGTATACTGTGTTTTCATATTTGCACACTACATAAGGAAGCAACATAGTTCGAACTCATACAATCTTCGAGTAGAGGGGATTGCACAATTCCTGATCTCTGTGAATTGTGTGGCTGGTCAATGCGAGGTGGCAATGCCACGGTCACACTTTCCTATATAGTGTTTTGAAATAAAAGAACGGTATACTGGAATTCGTTCCCGAGTATTAGGCGAATCCAAGTCTGGCATTCCTTCTCGACCAACAAACCAAGGTGATGTACATCATCTTGGTTTTTAGCACCTGCCGACAAATCCTGAAGGAAGAGGAAAAGCGGACCAAATATCGCTATCTCTGGTACGAGCTCCAAGTGCTGCACCTAGGACACTCGGCTAAGAGGGTCGTCCTAATAGTTGGTATACTTGGGGAGATAAAGCCTACGCTGCTCTCGTTACTGAAAACTATGCCTGCCAAAAATCAGCTGTGTGGTTGGCAGACCAAATGCAGAAGGCGGTTACTCTACATTATCTTCGTCTTCTTAACTCACATGATTCTGGAATCAACGATCACTAATCCAGCGATATGCTGGGAGTGGCTGTGGTTTATTTGTAGGTGCAACTCCCTTGTAAATGAGAGCCATGGGGGAACTGTCCTATTTCGGAAAAATAAAAAAAAATTAACTAAAAATCTATTTTTGAGGCGTACCGAAGAGAAAAAGGAGTTAATGCCGAAAAACCGATTTTTTCTACATTTTCTGCATCGTAGTGGCTAACTTCGGGTGAGAGGGAAGCTAGAAAATTTTCAACAGACAGGCAAAAAAAGCATCAATTATCGGATGATCTATCGTACTGCAATTTTCACTTCGATGTAAAAAAATAATTTGGCATAAAAATTTTAGATTAAAATGCTTACCATTAAATATAAAAACTCCTAATTGAAGATGAACTGTTTTAAAGCACCAATATAAAACAATTTTAAAAGGATATATATATATAATTCCATACTCCATTATTTTCACAATCCAATTTATATTTAGCGACCGTCCAAAAATCAAATACTGAAATTTTTAACAAAAACCCATATCCTGTAATATCAAAATTACTTTTCTGTTATGGTTCAAATGCTGACATGTTAAAAGCTTCCGAATCTAATTTAAATGCACTTGTGTCGATACAAATGTATAATATGTGTATAATTATTGTGTTATTCAAATTCGACGCGAAACATGGCACGATATTTTAAATTAAATTTATTTTTAATCCAATTAATATGTCGCAGTTAAATCACATTTAATTTATTTTATGGCCTCGCTAAATATGATTTACTAAAAAGTTTGTTAGTAAACTTTACAATTTCGGGCAATACGATTGTGAAATCAAATTACAAGGCTCCAACTTAATCTATTTACACTTTTCGTAATTTATATTACATTTAGACTAACGTTACGGAGGTGCAGGATGTTAAATTCTCAATTTATTTCTTTAGGAAAATCGTAATGATTTGGGATGTACCCCTTAATAATTTAGGAGAGTATAACAATAAATATAAAAGTGAAATTGCTTTACATTTAATCCGGTCGAAAGTATTTATAATTTACACATCATTATTTTCTATCAAATGTTTATATAATTTTTTAAAAGAATTGTACAAGGTTGACAAAGTTGCATAACCTAAAAATTACAAGGATTTAAGGCTTGGATGCTAAGACTCTTTATTCTCATTGAATATTAGGTTTCATTTGACGCTGTCAATCACTGTACTTTACTAGCTCCAATACACTATATTAGTATGTCTAGTAGTGTAATAAAATTTTCGGAAACGATCTAGCACATAGAAAACAAATTGTTGACTCAATAATATACATATTTTCATGCAAGGGATATAAATACAGCTAAAGAATTAATAATCTGAATGCCTTTCTAAAGGATATGAAAGATAATAATAACCTGGGGAGGCAATTTTTTCGTAAACTTATATCGTAATTATTTTTTTCTGCAAAACTTTCATTTAGTCTTGATAGTTATTTTACCTTGAAGCATAGCTTGGGTCCTATGCTTCAATATTAAGATTGACAACCTAAATTTCACGATGACAATAACTTTTGAGGACGCGGTGTATTCTGTTACCAAAATCTACAGTATCCTTGATAATTTGAGAAAACATAGAATAAATAAATTTAAATTAGCGGTGAAAAAAGTTTTTGTATTCGTTATGCTTATTGGTAAATATATGTTATTATTATTATTAATTTATATAATTTTTCATTGTAATTATTGGTAACTAAGATATAATATAATAAGCGTATCGACCGACGATTCATTGATTAGTTCTGAGCACCTCTCGAGATTTTTAGATGTGACCTTTTATTCAGATGGAACAATATAATTAGGTATGACACTTTTAAAAGCATTTTATTTCACATTTATCAACCGTGAGATCTAAAAATAATCAGCATGTTAAAATAAAGCTAAAAATAAAAATCTTCATTGGATTTTAAAATATTATAGGAATCATTATATTATCCAAACTTAATTACCGTGTTTACTGCTCCATATTGTTCGCGTATTATATGTTTATTTAAACATTTTACATTATACTATAGTTGTGAATATTTTAGTTAATTACTATTGAATGAGTAAAAAAATAATTGTCGTTTTCTTCTTACAGATATAAACACGATTTCGGGAAAAGAAATCCGTCTGCGTGTCTGTATGTAGTAGCAACAATTTTTGAGATAAAGTTTTCAAATTTCACACAAATTTTATAATAGGCACGGAAAAAGAGGAGAATTTAATGAGCGAAATTTAATTTCTCTATAAAAAAATTATTCTTGAAGACAACAGGACAAATAAATTAGAATTAATCTGTTTGTGCTGTAGTTGCGTCTTGATTTTTAATTTTAAATTTCACCGTATTGTTTTAATAAGTGCACCTTAAAAGTAATTTTCAATTGTTTTCGACTTATGTACTACCTACTTATGTTACTCCTGTCTAAATATGACACAAATAGAAACTAGTTGAATTATTTTTAAGAAACATTTTGTGCAGAATATTTATTTAGAATTTTTCTCTTTCCATTTATAATAAACTATCGTGTTCAATGTTTAAATAAAGCAGTAAATTGAATTTTGTATACATTTTGACTACATCGTGGAATGTTGGGAAAATTTTTTTCTCAACATTTGAAACAGTAACAATGAAAATCGAGATTGTGATTTGCAAAATGGCAGCACGCCGACACGTGTTTCTGAGTTACTTCTCATTATCAAGATGGCTATAAGTTATAAGGATGGGCACAACTTAGGTTCAACAACACAAAGGAAACCACTGACAGGAAGCCAGCCGCTCATTTAAAGCTGCAATTGAGAGACCCTGTTTACAGGGCAATAGACAATATTTCCACGGAGGCAACTATATCTACCTGCGTGGTATTCCCTACCCAAGGTTTAAAGTAACAAAGTATAGAAAGTTACTGCGGGATGAGATATAATGGGAAGAAAAGGATAGGTAATGGGTAATGGTAATGGGCATTAGGTGGATTGAGATATGTGAGTGGCCACCATATAGTCCAAACTTTAATCTAGTTGCACATCTGTGTTATGGCTTGACAGGCAACTAATAAGTTCAATGAGGTTGAAAAACGTTTGGGAGAAATGTGAAACAACGTTGACCAGAACCAAACATGGTGACTAATTTGATACAGCAATTCGTAATATAGGTGAAAGCTCCCACTACTAAGTGTCTATTATCAAAGTTTTTTTCCTAATTGTTGTGATAATTTCAAGTTAATTTTATTCGGAAAAACAAATACAATAATCTATAATCAAACAAAAATTATTATTAAGCATGTTGTAGGTACTTGAAAAAAGGCACGAAACTTTTATTGCATATTTTTTTTTTATTTTAATTAAAGTTAAAATATAGTAACAGTTATTATTTTCCTTACTTTGTTTACAAAAAAAACTACTTTTTATTCATATTATCCATTCATTTGTATGTATATCAAAACATTAAAAATATTACTTTGGTATTTTCTTAGTTGAATTATTATTAGTGAGAGACCATACTAAGGCGCAGATGCCGAAACACGTTTCCTAGAACATTTTAAAGTGATTGCTATATGGATAGGTGCTATTCTTTTGTTTGTTTTTGGTGTTGCTGAGAAAAATGATTTCAATATAAAATAACATTATTGTTACAGCTGTGGTGTGCATAGTAATATCACACATTATTATGAATATTATATTATAATAAGCATGTTCCATCAGTGAATTGGGTGGAGCATTTGATAGAGGTGGCCTTTTTTATTGTCTACATGGATCAACTTATTCACTTACACTTACTAGTTTCCCTTTTTACACTAGCCGACACAATTTTTGTAACATAGTTCATACTACCATTTTTATATTATTAATGCCTAAGACCTGTTCCTCACAATGCACCAGACTTACCAGTGCCAACTGCGCCTTTAGATTGTTTTGGGAGGTAATGGAAATAGTAACAACTATTCAGACAGCCCAAACCAGTGTGCCGACCCTTTGTATAATCCAATTGTATATTGTATAATATACCTATATGTATACTCAAATAAAAACGATTATTATTATTATTGTTACTATTATTATTATGTATACGAATCTATGCCAGGAAATAAAAATAATGAATATAGCTTTACACAGTATAAATAAACTTAAACATATTTTTTCTTAACATATTTAAATGAGACTTTATGTTCGTATAAATTACGAACTGCTATGGACTAAGTAACACAAGATAAAAATAGAACATAATAACAGTAACTTCTAAAATGCAATTTTTAATTTAAACAGGCTCATAAAATTTTATTTAATTTTGCTTGGTATGTGGTCTGGCTTGCTTTAATTTAAGCCTATTTTTGGAAGGGTGCGTCTACTTCATAAGGATAGCGGTTGATAAATGCCGTCATCTGGCGTCGCCCAATGTAACCACAAATTCCGCCAATTCTAACAGCGGTGGACGCATCACATCGCAAGGGACTCGTAAACCCTGTGCTTTCTGCTTCAGAATAGAATTTATGTTCTTTATGTAGGCTATTGTCGGTAGGGGCAGTTGAGGAAAATAAACGAAATATTATTGGTAGCAATATAAATAAAATATAAGTAGGAAATACGATATAGAAATAAATTTACAAAGCAAAATTTAATTAGATAAAATGACTCAGTACTGCATAAGATTAAGGCTAATATCAAAATTATTAGTCGAAGAATTACAATCAGAAATGAACAATTTCAATTTGATTTTGCTTGCTTCCCGTGAAGGATTTAACTCATTTACGTTATATTGACGGTTTATCAAGTTATAAAAAATTGTTTCACAATATATGATTAACTTCAAGATCTTGGTCATGTTTCACATAAGAAAATCATTAACTAATGTATTGGTAATCCAACAGTTTTTGGTTAACTAAATTCTTATCTTCCAAATGTCATATTTATATCTGACATTGTAAGTGGTTTATTTACATTTTATAATGGATTACGGGAATTGCGATGTGAATGCTTACAATAGTGATAAGGAGGGTAGTAGAACTGTCAGGTACAGACGAAATTATTTTGAAGAATATGGCAAAAGAAACTTTTATATGGGGTCAGGGAAACTTTTTTTGCAGCCAGTAATGTTGCTATAGAAAGAGTTTAGACATCAAATCTGCAACCACAGTACATCAAAACAATTGAACATGACAAAATTTAATGAACAAATTAATTACTACGTTATTTTTAGATGCACGTTATTGAACAAAAAATTTTCAGTTTCAATCTAGCAACTGACAAAAGAAAATTCAAACTTAAAAGTGTTTAATAATAAGTGAACAATAAATTTTAAAAAATAATAATAATTTGCAAAGTATTGTTAACCATATTATGTTTATTATTATCCTACAATCCAGAAGTGGGTTGGAACCTTTGATGTAAAGTTAACATTGACGTTGATTTCCAAAAAACAATACACTATATACTACACCTGACGCGCGATTCACCAACCAAGTTGGTATCATCTAGAAGAAGATTAAAATTAACTTTATGCTAACAATGCATCATATTTATATCTAAACTATTGTTACGGTTCGGTGAACCGTGACTCACTAAACAATAGAGTGGGCTATATAAGATTGGCCCTCTATCACTATTCATACTATTTTTACACTTCGTAATTTCCAAACATTTGTTACATTCCTAATTAATCTAAAATTGCAACTATCTATTTTACTGTTCTCAAACACATATTGGGCAACACTAGACTTATCTGTTCTACCATATTTGAGGTGAGCCATATGCTTCTTGAATCTAGTTTGAATGATCATCTAGTTTGTCCAGCATATGTTTGATTCCACCCTGGTGGAAATAGTTTCTGCCAATAATCTAATTTAGTCTTGCAGTGTTCTGAAAAACAATTCCAGAAGAATGAGTAAGTCTAAAAAAATTCTGAGACATTCTGAAAAAGTATGAAAAGATCTATGTAAAACTTACTAATCATTTTAAAGACTGAATTTTTACAAGTTTTTGGACTCTTCTAGAATACTTTTTCAGAATTAATCAGATCTTTCATGAAAATTTAGCTAAAAATAAAAGTAAGACTTTTTCAGAGTTAATCAGTAAAATTTAAAACATTTCAGATTTTCGAAAATTATTTACTGAGGTTTTATCATATTTATTACTTCTCGTAAAGAATATAAAAACTTGATAGGAGGAGGGTTATTAGTAAAAAAAATATTAATGTTTATATTCTATACATTTTTAAATTTTATTTACAGATTTTTTTTAATAATTAATTATATACGGTTAAAATATACGAACTGTTTTTATTAAATAATTACAAGGCGATAATTATTATTATTACAATATATATAATACAAAGAAATACTTACAAATAAATATATAATACAAAATATTTCAAAAAGATTTAGGAAATACTTAATATAATACATATAATTCAAATTATTTCAAAAACATTTAAGGAATACACTTAATAACATGTTATATAATACAAGTGATTTTAAGAAATATTAACGAAATACTTTTAAGATAAATATAATATAAACTATTTCGAGAATATTTAATTAATACTAATAATAAATATATATAGTACAAAATATTTCAAAAACATTTAAGAAATACACGTAATAAAACATACAATATTAATACACAATTTATTCTAAAACCATAAGTCTATCGCGTCTAGCACAGACTACACAGAGGTTCTCTGTGGCGTCTAGTCAGTCATAATCAGGGGTTCTGATTGGCCATCCTAAATCGAATGATGCATTGTTGCGCATGCCATCACCCCACTTTCAATTTCACTTCTACGTTCCACGTATGATGCCAACTTTATCTATGATGACAACAGCTAATGTAGAAGAGGTGCCTTTTGTGTTCGTTTATAAAATAATAGTGTAGTGTTGATTGTTAGGATTATATCGATATAAACAAAAGCACGTATGTCCAATCGAAAATATTGTAAAAAGTACAGCTATATCCGGAGTTATGTGAACATTAATAATAATGCATGCCCACTTGTTTTACCAGCAACGGCTTTGGCGGTGCAAGATTTGGAATTTTTGGAAATGAAATGAATGCTGCTACTAATGATAGAAATCAAGAATGCTCTGTGCATCATGATCCAAACGATCCAACTTTATCTGAAATACTTTGTATTATATATATTATAATAATAATAATTATCGTCTTGTAATTATTTAATAAAAACAGTTTGTATATTTTAACCGTACATAATTAATTATCAAAAAAAATCTGTAAATAAAATTTAAAAATGTATAGAATATAAACATTCATATTTTTTTACTAATAACCCTCCTCCTATCAAGTTTTTATATTCCTTACGAGAAGTAATAAATATGATAAAACCTACAGTAAATAATTTTTCGAAAATCTGATGTTTTAAATTTTACTGATTAACTCTGAAAAAAGTCTTACTTTTACTTTAGCTAAATTTTCATGAAAGATCTGATTAATTCTGAAAAAAGTATTCTAGAAGAGTCCAAAAACTTGTAAAAATTCAGTCTTTAAAATGATTAGTAAGTTTTACATAGATCTTTTCATACTTTTTCAGAATGTTTCAGAATTTTTTAGACTTACTCATTCTTCTGGAATTGTTTTTCAGAACACTGCTAGACTAAATTAGATTATTGGCAGAAACTATTTCCACCAGGACAGTTCTTACAGCAATTTCGTAACTCCACGGGGACCTTCCGTTTGTTCCAATTTTGTCTTTTGGATTGCCTAAAAGTTGTAGTTTATTTCCCGATAAATGAACCACTGTCATACCTATATCTTTAAAAATGTTACCAATACCAACACCATTTGGTCACGCCAACGCTGGTGCAACCTTATTACAATTAGAAATGTTTGCTGGGAAGTATTTTCGCTCTGTGTAATTGACAGTTAATGTTTTTAGGGGCTATTTAAAATGCCGCCTTTAGAAAATAAATGCTGTATATTTGTCTTACTTCTTATATACTTAGTTTTTCTTTGAGTTTATTTAGGTCACAAAGATGCGGAACCTTTAAACATGTTTAAAATATAGGACAAAAAAATTGTTTACGGTACATAATTATATTCAAAATGACGTCTTACCTTTTTTTTAGTTCATATTAATATTTAAAATTATGCAAATGTATCCCTTTTATATATTTTTTAAATCACCGCACGTGTTACAAGTACTTACTTTAAGTGGCTGCCTGCCTATCCGTATAATATATGAAAATATATGCATAATAAAATAAGACTTCTAAGACCTCTGCGCAATTTTCATTTAGTGAAATTAAAATTTCAGTTCCAATTAATTTAATGGTTTGCACTACGGAATTCTCTAATTTAACTACTAAAAATATGAGTTGTGTATGAGAGTTTTTATTCTAGCATATTTAAATACTGTTAAATATAAAATACCTTTCCTGTAAGACTTTTCTCTATTTTAATTTTTTAAGTTAGTAGCATTGGCTTTTTATGGTATTGTACGAGGCATAGTTCTACTAGACTTCAATAGTCATCACGTCACGATGTATTCAACCTACATTACTTAAAGTTGTAACAAAAACATTATATTCGTGTTCGAATATGAATCTTGTACATTCGTCAATGAGGACCAAAATAAACAGGGATGAATATTGTTAACAGGTTGTTCCGGTATCCATCTTTAAAATTACATCAATTAACTACAGAAAATTTATTTGAGTTATAGTATGCTCTCCTACAAATTAAACGAAACATAAATAAAATGCAAAAATACCAAAAACGTATATAACAAGGAAGCAAATTACATCATATTAATGTAAAATGAACAAGAATAGTTGAAATTAATCTACCTAAAATAAATTCCTCCTTAATTCACCGTGGTTTAAACAATTAAGTGTTCCTAGTTGAGGAATAATAATAACATAGTGAAGAATTAAGTATTTATTGTTAACTAATTACTCCCTCACCTCTCAAAGTGAGGAAGTGAAGAAAATTTTGAAAATTTTTATTGCATTTTTGGACGAATCTCGACGAATTATGAAGATACACAAAATTTCAGACAGAAAATTTTTTCTGTCTGAAATTTTGTGTCTGTCTGTCTGGTTCGCGATAGCAACTACAGTTTTTGGGATAAAGCTTTCAAATTTGGTACACACATTCTAGGGGTCAAGGAAGAGATTGAGTTAGTTGATGAGGAAAATCGGTTCCAATTTTTGAAACGTCAAAAAATGTGACTTTTTTGAAACGTCAAAGTGACTTTTTTGAAACGTCAAAATGTGACTTTTTTTAAAATATAAAAATATTTGACTTTTTTAAAACGTCAGAAATTTCTTTTTATTATAAACTCTACCACACGTCGAGTTTTACTACAGTGAGGAAGTTCTGATCCCCAAGTAACTGGCATCGGTTTTTTATACTGAATTATTTTGAAAGTTACCTTTTCACTACAAAGTTATAACAAGATAATATAAATATATATAATGGTTCCTATTTTCTTCATGATGGTAATACATGTGTTTCAGAAAAAAATTATAGTCACAATAAATATACGCTTGGAGAGGATAAACTTGAAAATCACTTTTATTAATTTTTGTAAAAGTGTCCTCTGCATTTTGTTTTCCCCATATCTATTGTTAAAACTTCAAATCAAATAAAACTGATCTTCTTGACTATTAGCTAATTCATATCAGTCCTTAGCGATTTATGTCTGCCTGTATAAGCTTCTAATATTTATAACGAAATTTCAATATTAACAGTACTTTATATTAATGAATTAAATTCCTGCCTGATGTATATATTTTATATAAAACAACTTTTGGTATATTTCATTACTGAATAACACCTCCAGGGTCTTTTGTGACAGAACCACTACATATAATAACCAATCCTTTCATACTGAAATTAAATTCATTTTCATATTATACTGAACACTAACTTTGGTATATGTAACCAGTAATGCATGCAATCCCAAACCTTATAAAGGGTGTCCCAAAAGTTGCACAGCGCCATGGTTTTCTAGTGCTGGAAAAATATTTAAAAAAATTCTTTGTCCCTCACTTAAGGAACTATAAGCACTGAAAAGTAGAAATAAAAACAACACTGTTTAATAAATACGCAATACACTTTGACAATAGTACCCAGTACTTTGTTATAATAAATATTCAAAATTCTGCCCATTTGCACCTAGATATGCGTTGGCCCTTCTCACGATGTTTTCATGCACAAGCTGGAGCATTTTAGGGCTAAGTAGCAGCAGCAGCAATGTTTCTGTTGAATTGGTGACATGAAAATTTTGTTCATGAGCAAAGCAATAATTCAGTTATTTTCATTTCAAAATTTTCAGAAACAATAGAGCTAAGAGCGTTTTATACGACAAAGACCTTCACACACCCACCTGTATACTTTCTGATTGCTACGATTACTAAACTACTATTAGGTACACCAACATCACCAGCGGACAACTGCCAAGCTCAATATAATTGTATACGGAAAAGTCATTACCGCACAAAAATCCAACTCTCTGCCTCTATCCTGGTTCCACCGGTTGCATATGTTACATTGATATAAAAAAACACACCAGATGAATTTTTATGTGGCGTGTTTATTAATGTCTATATTTGTTTTATAAGTGCCGGCTCTCAAAAAATGGAATACAAATCTGGATCCTGCTGATGACTCTTAAAGGACATGGCACCCGAACAAGAGGGATCCTGGGTTTCAGTAGATTTTTCTGAAAATTTTTGTACATTATATGACCTAGGATGACACTTGTATATGCAGGAAATTTTTGTGAGCCTACCAGAAAACAGTCCGAAGAATCTTTTGCAAAGTTTAAAAATATTATTTTTCTTTTTGGATATGAATGTCCTTTGAAAACCGATTAATATAAGGATTTTGAGGTATATATTTATTTAACGAAGTGTTCTATAATCAAAATACATAAGGTGCTATGATTGTTAATGATAAATACTAACTTTTGAAGTTCTAAAAAAATGTATTTTAGATGCAAACTACTGATAAAAATATTGAAAGAGTAAAAATAATGATGATAACAATAATAATACAATTGTTAATAATACAAATAATAATAATAGTAATAATAATAAAATGTTTCTATTGAAATATTTTTAAGGAGACTGCAATAAAAAAAATTCAAGAGTAAAGTTAAGCATAACTGTTCTAACAGGTAATCATTAAAATTCATAATTATCATCCGATAATTAAACATTTATTTCTAAATTAACAAATAGTTCCAAACATACTAAAAATAAAGTAATTAAACACAAATTAGTTGTAATACAACCCGATTTAAAAAAAAATGTATCATTTTAGGACTTATCTAGTACACATTTGATACTTAACATAAAAACAAAAAAAATACCTGTTTTGTTATAAGTTAATGATTTTCCATTCTGAAAATGCAAAGATAGAGTATTTGAAATATCATAATACTATCCAGAAATACTAAAATAATTAAATACAAATCAGTTAATTACAACATGATTTTGTTCTCTATTGACCCCATCTAAAACAACTCTCAAAAGTATATTTGATGGATATTTCACATTTTGTTCATGTCTAGCATATCCCAAGTACCACAGCAAACTAGCTACATGAGCACATACTCCTAATGTGTTTGCTCGCATTTTGCATGTGCAATATATTCCTGATATAGGATCCACATTTTGATGAGGATTTTCAAGGTAGGAAATAAAAATGAAATGTCTCACCGACTGAGTAAAACGTGAAAATATTTCTGCTCTTAGGGCCGGTTGTTACGACGTAATTTAGCTAGGGTTCAAATGAACTTCGTTTAAAATTAAAAATTTTTATTGTTACAACAATCGTAACATTGGATTTTAAACGAAGTTTAGTTGAACTTTCGCTGAACCGGGTCGATACAACCGACCCTTATAAGTCCTGGTTCAAAGAACTGAGTTTGAAGAATAAATTCGTTGTTTGGGTTGCGATTTGTGGTGTCTTGAACATATCTTGGAGATAATTCGAAAATGGGAGCTTTTTGAAACTTTTAATTATATACAATCAGGGTATAAAATTGCTTTTGGATATTCTGGTTCAGGATTGTAGAGAATATTTCAAAATCTGATGACATGGCTATTTATGAATTGTTCTTTATTTTGAACTTCAGGACAATCAAATCCTAAGTTTCCAGGTACAAATGTGACCATAAGGCTTTGTCTTACAATGGTATTGGCTATACTTACATTTTGTTGGTACGAGTAATTCAATAGCATTTTTAAACAGGTATCTGATAATCCCTGTGTCATTTTTATCAAAAAAAATTATTAAATGTTTCTTTGTGACATTCCTTAAATGACCGGCATATTGTACAGGATTGTAAAATTGAAATAATTTACGAAATTGATTTTTATTTAAAGATGTAATGGACTTAGAGTCATCGTTATCATTATTTGCCTCATCTTTGTATTTTGAAGATGATACTTTCTGAGCATATTGCCTAATTTTTCTAAACCATTCACCGGTTTCTGGTCCCGTCATGCCTATTCGTACACTGTTATAAATTTCTACGGTAATTTTACAAAAAATGCATTGGAAACTAATAGGCAAAATATTTTGTCGAAATTCAAATACGGTTTTGTGAAAATGCAAAACTTTTTATTTCCAACTTGTTATTTAATATTACAAAATAAGTATAGTAATATTGCCAAACATTTTTTAAGAATTAGATTACTTTTAGATTACTAAATTTCCAAACAAGCATTGTGAATTTACAAAACAAGTCATTTTTAAAAAGTTCAGTAATACAACAACAAAGTATTGTAATTTTACTAAACAAGTTATTTTGAAAAAGTTCTGAAGTATAAGAACAAAGTATTGTAATTTTACAAAACATATGAGGTTCTACCAGTTTAAAAATTTCGTAAGACCGTTTTGTAATTTCCTAAAACATATGAGGTTCTACGAGTTTAACAATTTTAGAAGACCGTTTTGTAATTTTACAAAACATTTGAGGTTCTATAAGTTCAACAAGTTTGTAAAGCCGTTTTGTAATTTTAAAAGTAATTTTAGTTCAGTTTTAATTTGTAAAATTACCAATCATATTACAAAATTTTACTAAGCAATCAACAAACTTTTTGTTACGTAATTTCACAATAAAGTTTTGTTGTTTTACAAGCCATTTTTAATCTACCAAATTGGTAAAATTACTATACATGATATATACCAGTAATAATAGAACGTATTCAATAAAAGTAGTGTTTATTGAAAAATAAAAAAAATCAAAAACATTTTTTAAATAATATAAATATTAACATATATCGGTATATTAAAAATATTTACTTCCGTTAGTTGTCCTTTTGATCATACTCAAATCAATACTTTTATGATTGGGATACCATTCAGATCGTTCCTAAAATAATTATTATCTTTAAGATAATAATTGTTTTAGACTCAACTAGCAGCGAAAATTTTACAAAACATCTAAATATCATCATCTAGGACCAGGTGCTGGCTGATCTCTTCGATGAATTTAGTTAATTTCGGGTGTTGAACTGAAGCCTTTCTTTTACCGCCTCGCTTAGTGCCTTTTGGCGGATCAATTTTCAAAAACAATCTGAAATAAATATTTAATTTAAAATACATTTCGGTATAAATTACATTTTTAAGATTTTTATTAACATTATCCTCAATAAAATAAATTTATCATAAAATTTTATGAAAGCAAAACCGGCGATACTTACTTAATAATTATTTTATAAAAACTTTAAAATTAGATGAAAAAATATTTTCCCAAAATTTTTAAAAAAGTTATTAGTTATTTGTATAAGAAGTGTAATGAATAATATTTATTTTATACTCACCGTTGAATTGTTTCCAGTGTTCCCTCAATTTCCGGAGGATATACATATCCAAAAATGTAGTAACACAAAAAAGATACCAAGATTCCATCAAGGAATGAACTCACGCGAATAGCAACTTTTTTTTTCGATTACTACATCGTATAAATTGGAAGAATCATGTGTTTTTTCCTAAAAAAAAAAAAAAAGAACAAAAGTCAACACTGTAACTGATTTTTCTTCTTTTGCTGTTATTTAAAAATCAATCAGTGAAATGAATTATTATAAATAATTTTTTTTACGAAATTCGACTTGTAGAAATTTTATAAAATTATAAACGCAATTTTTCAAAAAAATTGCTTTATGATGTACGAATTTATTTTTTAATTAAACCGAAAAATAGTCAGGTGTCTGCTGAGTCCAGTATTATGGAATCTAAAATTAATTAAACCGAAAAAAAAAAGAAATAATATATTTCTTTGCCATTAGATTTGCGATACAGTGAAAAAGAATAAAAAATAATGACAATAATAAACATAACATAACCATAAACTTACATGTTCGGTTGATTTTTTTTGTCCATCCTTTGATTGTTTTAAAAACACCACTTCGACACAAAGTAGTAGAAGATGTAGGTAAGATTTCTTTTTCTATTCTTAGTGAATAGAGTGATAATTATTTAAATCAAATCAATTATTAAATAATCTTCTTTTATTCGAGCGTCACACTAAACATGCCGGTCACACTGCAAGACTTGACTTACAATAAACGCCAACCACGTCGACTGACGAAAAACAAAGCGCCATCAGTGCTTAACGCGATGAAATAAAAACAAGTTCAAACTTGTCACTGCCGAAGCCGTTACAAAATATAAAGTGTGTGTGTATTTATATATATATATATATATATATATATATATATATATATATATATATATATATATATATATATATATATATATATAATAAACAATATGAGTTAACGGGTACGCCCGCATAAAGAAAACAAATTGCACGGTGGAAAATGCAAAAATTGCAAATGGCAGAAAGATGCAAACCGTAGACACGTGTTTCTGACTAATTGGTCTTCATCAGCACGGTGTAGCTGAGTTAAAAAGATGGACAAAACTCAAAAAAGACACTAAAAGGAATACCACTGACAGGGAGCCAGTCGCACCTTTGTGGCTTCCACTTGGATGGCTCCGGTATGGGAGCATCGTCCAAGCATCGCACACGCGGGCAACTATAGCAACCTACCTGGGTCCTGAATCCCACGCAGGTTGCTATAGTTGCCCGCGTGTGCGATGCTTGGACGATGCTCCCCATACCGGAGCCATCCAAGTGGAAGCCACAAAGGTGCGACTGGCTCCCTGTCAGTGGTATTCCTTTAGTGTCTTTTTTGAGTTTTGTCCATCTTTTAACTCAGCTACACCGTGCTGATGAAGACCAATTAGTCAGAAACACGTGTCCACGATTTGCATCTTTCTGCCATTTGCAATTTTTGCATTTTCCACCGTGCAATTTGTTTTCTTTTATGCGGACGTACCCGTTAACTCATATTGTTTATTACTGTAATGTAATTAAACCCGCGTCAAATTCCTTCACTGTTCATAATTCTTTTCCTGGGTCCTGAATCCCACGCAGGTTGCTATAGTTGCCCGCGTGTGCGATGCTTGGACGATGCTCCCATACCGGAGCCATCCAAGTGGAAGCCACAAAGGTGCGACTGGCTCCCTGTCAGTGGTATTCCTTTAGTGTCTTTTTTGAGTTTTGTCCATCTTTTTAACTCAGCTACACAGTGCTGATGAAGACCAATTAGTCAGAAACACGTGTCCACGGTTTGCATCTTTCTGCCATTTGCAATTTTTGCATTTTCCACCGTGCAATTTGTTTTCTTTATGCGGGCGTACCCGTTAACTCATATTGTTTATTACTGTAATGTAATTAAACCCGCGTCAAATTCCTTCACTGTTAATATATATATATATATATATATATATATATATATATATATATATATATATATATATATATAGATAATAATTTTAAAAACTCAAATTTTCAAAATTAAATTTTTTGTAACTATAGTCAAAAATAAATAAAATATTATTTTAATAAATATTTACTACAAATAATAAATGAGTTCATTGTAATATAAATTACAAACAATAGTTGTAAAATTGAAAAGCTTTTTAATGAGAATTGACTAACAGTTGAGTGAAGTTACAAACAGTATGAGACAATTTGGAATTTTTAGTTAAAGTACAATACACTATGTAAATTTAAAGTCAAAGTTGTAAAAATAGTAAAAAAGATTTATAAACTTTCAATGACTTTATTGTAATTTCAATTACAATATTCTTTTGTAATTTTACGTCAAATCATAGTGAATTAAATTAAAAACAACATTTGTAAATTGGAGAAGCTTTAGATTGGAAACTGACAAACAGTTTAGTAAAATTACAATTCACTTGAAATAAATCAAAATTTTTGGTAAAATTACAATGCACCGTGTAATTCTACAGTCAACGTTGTAAAATTAATAAAAATATTTCCGAGTCTGTAATGATTTCATTGTAATATAAATTACAATATTTTTTAGTAATTTTACATAAATTTATAGTAAATTAAATTACAAACAATATTTGTAAATCTCTGAAGCTTTTGATTGGAAACTGACGAACAGCTCAGTAAAATTACGATTCCCTTTAGACAAATAATTTTTTTTTGTAAAATTACGATGCACCGTGCAATTCTACAGTCAAAGTTGTAAAAATAATAAAAATATTTCTGAATCTGTAATGAGTCCTTTGTAATATAAATTACAAAGTTTTTTATTAATTTTGCATCAATTTACAGTAAATCAATTTACAAACTATGTTTGGAAAGCTTTTTATTGAGAATTGACTCATAGTTTAGTGAAGTTACAAATAGTTTTAGACAAATTGGAATTTTTAGTGAAATTACAATACTCCATGTAAATTTAAAGTCAAATTTGTAAAAATGGGAATAAGACTTATAAACTTTTAACGACTTTATTGTAATTTTAATTACAATATTGTTTTGTAATTTTACATAGAAATATAGTAAATCAAGTTACTAATAATGATTGTAAATCTAAAAAGCTTTTAATTGGAATCTAAAAAACAGCTTTCTAAAATTACAATGCATATAGAATTTATACATAAAAATTGTAAAATTACAAAACTTTCTCGTAGGTTTCCTGACATGTCTCGGAAAATTACTCGAATAGTATGAGAATTTAGTATTGGTACACATTGATTTGCAATTTTATTCATATTTTGTTTTGTAAAACAATTGTAATTTTACAAAAATTTTTAACAGTGTAGCGGTACAGATATGAGATTGTCCATAAACTCAAGTTGTATTAATCCATTTTCGGTTAAATGTTGATTACAGCATCGTGTTTCCAAGGGTAAATAAATTCTAGTTTTTAAGAAAAAGTCTATTCTTGAATCAATGTTTACTCGAAATCGACAAATTCTCTGACAAACAAAACAATTCATTGTGCTATACTGTACTAAAAGTTCCATAGGGATTGCCAACGGATCATCTTCCATTTCAATTAATATATTTATTCTTCTTTTACAGTTTAAACAAATTCTGGACTGTTCGTTTAACATAAATTCATTAAAACGAAACCGATTTCTATGTAATTCTGCGACATTTTTCTTCCGCTCTTCATTAATATCATTTTCGTCATATATTTTGCAATTTGAGTTTTCCCGACCATAAGCAAACATTGTACCATTTTATAAAATTATAATTTTACAGTTATCGTATAAAATAATTGTTGACAGTTAATGAATTATTTAAGTGACAATCGTAATAACAAAATAACGTCAAGGCATACTTCGCAAAATTAAAAAGTTTTAAAAAAGTTGATTGAGGAAGCCGTTACGATGTGGTAGTTCGATATCACAAGGAAACGAGTGAAACACTATTATTCTCCAGTATATTAACAATAAAAATATTACATACACATTAATTATAGAAACTGAAATAGCTTCAAAAACGTACAAAATAAGTATTTATTCTTTCAATATTTTTCAATAGTTTGCATCTAAAATACATTTTTTTAGAATTTTAAAAGTTAGTATTTATCATTAACAATCATAGCTCCTCGTATATTTTGATTATAGGATACCTCGCTAAATAAATATATACTTCAAAATTCTTATACTAATCGATTTTTTTAAAGGATATTCATATCCAAAGAGAAAAATGATATTTTTAAACTTTGCAAAAGAAGGAATCTTTGGACTTGTTTTCTGGCTCACAAAAATTTCCCGCATATAGTGTCATCCTGGGTCATAATATATTGTACAAAAAACTTCAGAAAAATCTGCTGCAACCCAGGAACCCTCTTGTTAGGGTGCCATGTCCTTTATGTCTGCAATTGTATTCCTTTGAAGTCCGATAGCTTAAAAATAATGGACAGTTTTTTTTTAAATATTTTTTTTCGGTATTCCTAATATTATCTTATAGTGTGCCTACAAGATGGTGCGCGACTTTTGGCACACCTTGTATATGCATAGGTATATCCTTATTTTTATTTAGTATTTTGTATCTTTAGTAGAGATTTTTTATATTTTGAAAATATGTAACCTATACTAAAATTTGTAAAATAATCCTAACTACTTGCATCGAAAATGAGAGGTGAATGTGAATATTTAATCGTTATTCATTGCTAACGTATAAGGATTTGTTAGGAATTAAAGGGTCTAAGTCTCGACGCAGTTAATAATTAAGGAATGTTTAATATTGCATTAGATAGAACATGCCAGCGACAAGCGTCCTTGACATGACGGTTGGTATCTTACCATCAGGCCCTAAGTATCAGACTTGCCTTGGTTTGCACTCCCTTGGGCCCTTAATCCCTCTTTATTTGATTTCGGAGCCCACTCACTGTTTCTACAATTCGAACAGAACCCCTAATTAACTAACAGGAAGCAATAAATTGATCTTTTGTCGTGTTGTGTCCGCTCCATTAAAAAATAGAAAGAAATTTTTTTCTTAAGGATTTAAAGATACTTAATTTTGATGTCATTATTTTTAAAATAGTTGTACAGGGTGTTTCGAATTTAAAGTGACATAGTGCTTTGGAAGGAAAGCACCATTAGCTGAGTTCAAAACACTCCCCAACTTACCATTGAATGTGAACTGTTTTTGAGATACAGGACGCTTGTGTAATATTTCTTGGCAAATGTCAGTAAACGCTTAAAAAGTCAATGGACCAGAATATAAAATAATGTTATAATATTTGCTGGCCCGTTTGTGATTATTCTCCAATAAATTTTGATATAAAATATTGATTGATCTTATTTTACATTCTACAAATAAAGTAGTCAACTAAACAACATCACGATTTCATTAATTTTTACTTAAATACCCTGAACTAAATAAACATCTTCATTTTTTGGAAAAGAAATGTATATTTATTAAAAAATTAATGGTTCGTGCGTGGCTCGACTCGCTTAAAGTTCCGAGATTAAATAAGATTTGTTATTTACGTTATGTACATACATCAGTTTTGAAATACAATATTAAGAAATTTTCCTTTGTCGCCACTAAATTGGAATGCCCTTAAAAATATCGTGTAATTTGGTATACGGCGACTTGGAAAACGTCCACAAACATATTATCTAAATGAAATTTGCTTAACTTTTCTTAAACAACTTGCCAGATTTATTACAAGGCATCAATACTAGCAGCATGTGATTTCAGCATGATGGTGCCGGACTCCATTATTCTGTACCAGTCAGAGATCATCTGAATCAGCATTATCCCAACAGATGGATCGGTCGAAGGTTTCCGGCCACCAAAGTCTCCTGATCTTATACCTATGGACTACTTTTTATGGGCCACCTCAAGTTAGACGTGTACAACGAAGAATTCGACGCACAGGAACAGTTACGAGAAAAAATATTACTGTATGTGATAACGTTAGAAATAACTCAGAAATAATTGATAGATCAGTGAAAAACCTTTTAAAATATTCTCAAAAATGTATTGACTCTGGGGATGGTTATTTGGAAAATCTATTGTAATTTTAATTAATTGCATCGTGCTGTTCATTAATTTGATTTTTTTAGTTGTTTGTGTTATAAGTTGTGGCTTAATAAGTTCCATTTTGACCTTATTTTGTCAAAATAAAATTGTCAACCTTCGTCTTTAATATTTATATATTACTCTTTAAATGTGCTTGTTGATGCAAGCCTCATTATTAGCATTACTTTTTTTTCCACTATGAGAAATGGAATGTACAAATAACAACCAGCAGAAGAAAACAAATAATAAGCTCCTCTCATCAATCTTAACTTTTTACTCTCTTATTATGTATTTCAAATATGATTTACATAATGTGAATAACAAATTTAAATAAAATATATTTAATTATTGAAATTTAAGCGAGTCCAGCCCTGCACAACCATTAAATTTCCAATAAATATGTCTCTTGTCCAAAACAATTAAAATGCTTAATAAGTATATTGTATTTAAATAAAATAGTGATGGTCGCTAGTTGATTGCTTTATTTGTCGAATTTAAAATTTGGTCAATCAATATTTTTAATAATTTCTTGGAGAATAATCATAAACGTGCCAGTAAATATTATGACCATACATGGGATTTACCGATTGGTTCCCAGAGATGCTTTTACAGATATAATATAACATATTGCAAACACGTACTGAAACATTCCCAAACTACAAAAACATATTAAGTACATTTTATTTAATTTTACAATGTTCATGATAACTTAGTTTTGTCAGGAAATGCACTATATTAAATTACAACGTAATGCGTAATAGATTCTTTTAAATTACAGTATACTGATAATTTACATTACTGAAAGTCAACAGCCAGACCTAGCGTGGAGGGGAGAAAACGTATAACACCATCAAACAGTATCTTGCATAACATGGATTCATTCAGACGTAGGTACAAAAAATGCGCAGTTAAAATGTCACAACGTACTAAACCGATGGAAGCTACAGTAAATTCTTGGATTCGCGATATTGCCGATTTACAATTTGATGGTAGACAATTGTATTGCTCTAGATATAACAAAGCAATTTCGTGGTCATGCAACACAAATATTAATAGACATATTTCCTCAGAAAACCATAAACGGAGCGTAGGTGGCTTTACTTACAGTGACATGCAAAGTAATTTTAACTTAGATTTATTGGAATTTGTGATAAGATATAACATACCGTGGTCGAAACTAGACTATCCACTTTTTAGACAATTTTTGGAAAAATGTGTTAGTGGCAAATATAGCAATGTTAACGAGCCCTCGAGGTCTACACTAAGAAAAACATATTTATCAACGGAGTGTGAAAATATTAGACAGAAAATTTCTTCCGAGTTTAATAGGAAGTACATCTGGCTTAGCGTGGACGAAACTACTAATGCTTGTGGGTTTAAGGTAGCTAATGTTTTAGTGGGTGCATTGGAGGAAAATTTTCAATGAGCGGGCATTTGATTGCCTCTAAAGCTTTAGAAGCTACACATTCTCTCACTATAGCCGAAGTAGTGAATTCAAGTTTACAAGAGTTTTGGGGTGACAAATATGCAGAAATAAGGACAAGTTCTTATTATTTCTTACCTATGGAGTGAATTATATGAAAGCTGATGGAAGAATTTTGAAGGAAACATATCAGAATATACTTCATGTAATATGTTTAGCACATGGGCTTCATAGGACTGCTGAAGCTATTAGGGAGTGCAACCCCTAATATTGAAAATTTGATATCTAGTATAAAGAAATTTTTTCTTAAAGCACCAAGTCGTGTACGGTTATTTCATGAAATTCCACGAAATACTCCATTACCTCCACAGCCCATTATAATACGATGGGGAACTTGACTAGAGGCAGCATCGTCATTTTGAAAATGTGAAATCCCTCATACAGCAGTTGAATCCAAATGACGCAGTTGCTATTTCACAGGCGCAACGGGCATTTATGGATTCAACTGTTCAAGAAAGTCTGGAGACCATACACGGAAGTTTTTTATGAACTCCTCAAGCCATACGGGACCTTCAATATCAGCCAACATCAGAATTTACTACAATTGATGCAATAAACGTTATGTTCGATCTTTGACAATATATTTTTCGATTATAGCGAAAAATTGCTTCGTGGCTACAAACAAGATTCCAAACTGTTTTAAAAAATATCTCGGATTTGTTACGATGACAGGTGTAATAGACCTTTTAAACGGCAAAGAAGTACACTTTGCTACACCGAGCATGAATGTGGTGACTTTGCGAAAGTTTATATATTTTAAATATGCTCCAGTTACATCTGTCGACGTCGAGCGGTGCTTCTCGCAATATAAATGGATTTTCAACGAAAGGCGCCGAAGTTTAACAACAAAACACTTAGAACAGATATTAATAATATACTTTTATTCTTGTAACCGGCAGTGACAAATACTTGTGTGTGTAGTTTACTGTTAAGTGTATCCCCATATACCTCTAGTTCTCTCTGAGTGAGTGTTTATAGTAAATTTACTTCATCAACTTTGGATAATACGGAATTCGCTAAAAAAAAACATATCGGCTCATATTTGCATGCAAATCTGACACATAACCACCTAAAGCCAACCCTGATTTTACGTCATATCCGATTGGTAAATCCTTCCTCTGATTATGACACTAGTTTATACTTTGGTCCATTGATTTTTTGAACGTTTACTAACGTTTACCAAAAAAATGATATACACAGGAAGATGTTATCAGCACTGAGAGCAACATTATAAAAATGGAGTTTGGTCATGCTGTTTTCAAACCAAATTATGCTTTTAATTGAACTAAAGAGTATAATATTTTATTTATGGCTCCGTGGTCTAGAGGTAACGTACTTGCCTCGAAACCTCGGGGTCCCGGGTTCGATTCCCGGTCGAGGAATTGGGATTTTTCTGTGAGAGAGATTAATCGTAGTATACTCGGATATTGGGTGTGTGTCCATTGTCTCTAAATGTGTAGCCCTCTCCCACACAAAGTCATTTCAGACCTTCAGGGATAAAGGGGGTTGTAATTTCATGTGGTGTTATTATTATTATTATTATTATTATATTATTTCTACTAAACATTCTCCAAATATTTAAAGCAATTCCAGAAATATGGCCGACTACAGTTTTAGTCAAAACCATAAAACGCCATGTAGATCAAAAACGGTTAAAATTCAAGGGTAAGTTTGGGGGTGATTTGAACTCAGTTAAGTGTGCTCTGTCTCCCAGTACACTATGGTACTTTAAATCTGAAACGCCTTCTATGTATCGCTAAATACATTTTAGTGTATACTAATTAGTCTCTTTATCAATAATAGCTTGTGTTGAACCATAATACCTGTTTTAGTACTGATCGAAACAAGCTAATAATACAATATTCATACTATAAAACAGTACGAATTAATAAGTATTTAAATGTATATTTTAAAATAGTTATAATTAAAAGGATGCACACATATACGTTTTGTTATTTAAAAAAAAATGGGTTTTCTACCTAAAATTAGTTAATATATTTTAAACTTCAGAAGGAAATGTTATTATAAATATTTCGCTAAATTACGTGTTGATGGGTCTCGTAATCTTACAGATAATTTTGCTAGTTTTTTCGTGATAAATTTTTTGACCGTGATCCAAACTGTATTGAAATTAAATGTAACACCAAAAACATATGTTACACCATTAGGTCTCTGGTAACACAACAATACCCCATCTGAACACTCAAATTTGAATCATTGCTTACTTTCTGTATTTGTTCTGAAAATAAATTAAGAAAATATTTCTAAGATGTTAGATAAGAATGTTAGATAAGTAACTTTTTCAGATACCGAATTAATTGAACAAAATAAACTAAAAAACACGCATCTTCTATTACATGAAAATTTCAACGAATTTTTCTCAAATATTACATGGGAATCGATGGCGCTTATTTTTTCCAATAAGCTTCCTAAATGGCAGCATAAATAGCTATAAAGTTATTTATTTTCATGTCTCCTACGAAGCTTGTCAAACTTTGTTAGCAGTGCAGGTTCATGTTTTAATAGTTTCCAAAACAAAGTGGGTGGGGGCCTAATTTTAAGCTTTAACGGTGCAGTCTCCCTCAGCAAGTTGTCATCTCTATAGTCTTGCAACGTAAACCAAAACCTCAAAAAGACATACTATTTCATATTATTGAAATTTAAATGTCGGTAAATAAATTACTCAGGTAATTATTTTTCTTTGAAAATGTACTGTTTGCTTATACATTAATTCGTTATTATTAACTTAAAAGACCAATTACTTGAAATTTATAAGATATAAATTATTTATACTATGAATGTTTCAACAGCTCTAGCAAAAACGTTTTATACGGCTTGTGTCAAATTCCTCTGGGAATATTTCTGTTATTTTAATTACCCATAAATATGGTCAATTCCAGGGTTGACTCTGTGTGATGTGTCACCGCGCAAATATATTCATGCATATATGACACAATATCTTACCTTGTGGTTATTTTGGAGTTCAGTAACATCCAAAGTTAATACAAAGAGGGCTGAAAGTATTGGTGAATGTAACACTAACGTACACATGTATTTTTAACTGGCAATCTCAAGGAAAAAGTATATTGTGACTAGTTATTTATTTATGGCATCCTATAATGTTTATTCCCGCCTTCTTTGGGTATCAAGCCATTGTTCTATAAATTATTTAAAAAAAAATAAATATACCTTTGCGCCAAAAGGATTAGTGGAAATATATGAACAGAAAACTGTCATGTTTGACATTGCTAAACAATATGCCCTCACGAAATTTTTCTCTAATAACTTCCTCACCCCCTCAAAATGAGGAATTTATGTATTCGTGAAAAAAATTTTGAAAATTTTTATTGCATTTCTGGATGAATTTCGACGAATTTTGACGACACACAAAATTTCAAACAGAAAAAATTTTCTGTGTGTGTCTGTTTGTGTAGTTCGCAATAGCAGCTACAGTTTGTGAGATAAAGCTTGTAAATTAGGTACACACATTCTAGAGGTCAAGGAAGAGACTAAGTTCGTTGATGAGCAAAATCGGTCCCAACGTCTAAACAAAATGTTAGTGACATTCCACCAATGTGACTTTTTGAAACGTCAAAATGTAACTTTTTTGAAACGTCAAAGTGACTTTTTTGAAACACCAAAAAATGTGACTTTTCTGAAACGTCAAAAATTGTGTTATAAACTCCACCACACGTCGAGTTTTACTACGGTGAGGAAGTTCTGATCCCCAAGTAATTGGCAGCAGCTTTTTGAGAACATAATCAGAGAAGATCCCTAAACGTCAGTTGTAAACCATCTAAAATATCCACGATAATCCCGAAGTATTTGTCGTTCAGTTCATTTTTTTTTTTGTTTAATACATCTTTGCAATAAATATGTTTTTTAGTGTCGTTTTCGAACATTACTATACTGTCTACCAATACACTTTAATGCCTAGTGTAAGCAGTTGCTGAGCCTTTTTGTGCACAATTTGGTTATGAATGCATTGCTGTGTCTTTATCCTGGTATGTTTCACCAGTATCTATTGTGTTCTTCTTTAACCCTAGCCACCTCCTTGCAGTGCATTTTGAGACTGCAAGTACTGTTTCTCAGTCAAAGAATGCTGTAGCTGATTTTTTGTTTGGCAAGTTCGTCCGCTTTGTCGTTTTCTAATACCCCACTATGTCCTAGCACCCAGATCAGTTTGACTGTATTCCATTTTGCTAGGGTCTTGAGTTCTTCTAGGTTTTCTCATACTACTCTTAACGCCACTTTACAACATTTTTTACATTTCGGTCTGGAATACTGTGCTCTGAATTCCAAGTGCATAGCTAAGGCTTGCTCTTGGGTTTTTACTATGTATATCATAGCCTGTGATTGTTCCAGACTTGGACCAGTCTGTGTACTGAGTCACCCCTCAGTTAAGGAAGTTTTGTGTACGTCTCTTCCATTACAGTCGATCTGCTATGATCACCTCGAAAGTATTGTGGAAGGAGTATTTGGGAGACATGTGGTCTAACAACATCTCAAAGGCGGAGTCTGCCACAGTTTTGTCTGCCATAGTTTTTTCAAATGTCTTAATATCACCAAAATGTTAGCAGATATTTAAGGCCAAAAGATAAGAAAATAAAATCCTCGAAAATGGTTTCTATATTTTTGACTAACACCATACAATCTATACACTGAATATAAGAATATTACCCTTCACTATCTATATTTATATTTTCTAGAGTTGTTTAAAATGATATTTTAAACAACTCTACCCAGCTGCAGTAAATATAATTTAATTTCTTCGTATGTATATTTACTAAAAAAAGTTTTATCAGAATAAGAAATTAAAAATGAATTAAGAAAATATCATACAATCCAAATGGAATAGAAGGCAGAAAATTTAGTATATTTCCCTTTCTAAATATCGGTCCGCAGAATCTACGTGTCTGTATGGAAATACGTGACCTGAGATTCAAGTGTTGTACTAAAAGCGGTGACTATAACGTCCAATTACGCCTTAATTGAAGAATGCAGAACGATCAGATAATGAATTTTAATTTATTCTTTGATTACAAATTCAATTTGGGAATTGGGAGTTCTGCATTTTTCAACTGCAATCATTTGCATAAGTCTCGCCTCTGCCTGTTTATCCTTTCGAGTATTGTTGCTTATTCTAGATTGATAAACTAAGATTTTTAGCATGGTCTCGCTGTGTTTTATGGTAATATGTAAAGCTTGTAAAGTATAGGACGCAATGCTTGAATAATAAAATTTTTATTCGAATTGTGTTATCTCGCCTAAAAATTTAAAACTCATTATTTGAAGTAAGAAAGAAGAGTATTCAGTTATTTGCGTTCTTATAAATTATTCTATACGTCACCATCAATTACTAAGAATTACGATTTACTTGTAGTATTTATTTGTAAAATTATTTTTTCATTATAATTTAACATTTCTTTAAATATTGAAAATTTTCCTCACATCAAATTGTGCCATACGTTTTATAGTTTTTCAACTATAGTTCCACAAAATAGTAACAAATATGAAAATTTAATATGAGCATAATTTGCCTTTCTTTTTACCTAGTATTTTATATGACACCTACAATATCGATGACGTCAGCAGTTTGGTTTCCACCTCGCATCAGAATATGCTCCCCTTATGCAGATCGCTAGGTTAACAATAAGTTTCATGTCACTTTTTGCATATAGCAGTTCAGCTAGCAAAATGAGCATGTACTAATATTGATGCGATGACAAGTTGTCAGCGGGTTTCCTACATAGCTTTAAATCACAACGGAGCAGTTTTTATTTTGAAATTTTTAGTCAATAGTATTCAGTGACATATTCTATTACTAAGTTTTAGCCAATTTAACTTGCTTAAATGGATTATTAGTTAAATAACATTTGGGTATTTTATAAACAGGTTAGTGACATGTGTTATATTCATCGTTAATGTCAAAGTTCAGTGTAATTAGTAATTAGTAATTATTCCTATTTTTTTAGGTGCTATTTTCATTTCATTCCATAACATTATTAAGCTATAACGCACACCTTGAAGTCCGAAGGAGAGTAATGATTGCGTCTTGTACAACAAATATTTTTTTTGTAGATTCTTAGGTTCTTTAATTTCTTTCCCGTGTTTGGTTAATTCCAATGATTTCAATAATAGTTGTGAAATATCCGGTTACTAGAAGGTGGAATTTTGATCTGCTATGACATTTTTTTAATTATTTCCAAGTGTTAGGATACCACAGACTAGTTTGAGGATTTACTCTATCAAATAATCTCAGTCAAGATCTAGTAAACTAAACTAAACTTTGCATGAAACAAAATTGTTTTTACTCAATGATTTCTTTTTTCCTTACGGGTTGCGGTTTTGACTACCCGCTGTACTGAAGCTTAAGCTTATTGTACCCCATAATCTCATTACTCCATAAGACCCGTTCTATTCCAGAAGGCGAGTATACAGTTTATGAGAGCTCTGGCTATCTCTTCCGGGGTTAAAAGTGATCCCTCGAAGTGTGTTAGTCTCATTGCCGTTAGGGCTGGGCATTCGCATAAGATGTGGTGGGGACTTTCTTCCTCTTCACCACACATCCTGCAATCTGGATTGTCTTTCACCCTTATATTGGTTAGGTGTTTGTTTAGTGTGCAGTGTCCTGTTAATATTCCCACTGCACACCTCAGCTGTCTTCTGCTCAGCTTTAGCATTTCGTTGGTTCTTGCTCTAGATATTTCTCCGATGAACAAGCGTGACTGCCTCATTCCCGGTATCTCTATCCAGTGAGTAGTGTTTCTGTCTTAATAGTTTCTTTACCGATCCTTTCGCGGTGCTGTAAGATACCCCGCAGGTCGGTTCGGGACCTGTTAGAATTGATTTAGCGCCTTTTCTGGCTAGCATGTCTGCTTTTTCGTTTCCCGTATTTCCCTGGTGTCCTCGTATCTACTCCAGTTTTACACTGTTGTGTTCTGTAAGTTTCCCCAGGGACTCCAGGCAGTCTTTTACTGTTTTAGATTGTGTTTCTACTGCTTCCAGAGCTCTGAGGGCTGCTTGGCTGTCAGTGATGATGCGGATTCTCTTATTTTGTATGCCCTCTGTATCATTTCTTGTGCACAGACGTCTATTGCTGTGATTTCGGCTTGGAACACTGTTGCGATACTTCCAAGGTTTAGGCTGATGTCTGTCCCTGGTTGTTCTCTCGCAACTCCTGCTCCGGTACTGCTTGACGTTTTTGATCCGTCAGTATACCAGATGGTGTCATTTTGTTGTCTCTGCATCCTGCCTCCTTCTCCATCGCTTTCAGGTATTTTTTACCCTGAAAGTTTTTGTGAAGTTGTAGGTTGTGCTGATTCTGTCTGACTGCATATTGAGTAGCCGATTTCTTCCTACATATTGGAATACTTCAGTATGATATCCTCTCCTTGAGATGGTCCCATACCCAGTTGTTTTCAGCCTGTATGCTGTCATTAGTGCCTCATTCTCCACCACTAGGTGTAGTGGAGTTAGGCCTAGCAGTATTTCCAAGGCTGCGGTCGGCTGTTTGATAGTTTCTTCCAACAACATGAAGGGACAGCAATGGGTATGTAACTCTTTGTCACCATTTATTGTCAGTATGAATAGATTTGAAACAGAAGCAAAAGATGAATTCGAGTAAATACTGAATTCATCTAACGCTGGGAAAATCCCCAGGGTTAGGCTTAGATATGTGGATGATATTTTTTTGCAGTGTTTGTTACAAAAGTCACTCACCGATATTGACAACTGTTTGTTTCTAAATTAAACAGTTTCAAGTCAGTTAAACTTACATATAAAATTGAAAACTGTGGACAATTACCATTTTTAGATGTATTGATAAAAATTATAAACAGTGAAAATAAGTTAGAATCTGATATATACAGAAAAGGTACCAATAGTTTAAGATATATCCCTAAAACCTTTTCGCATTGTGCTCTAAACAAAATGGTGAGTTTCAATTTTCTCGCCTATTAAGCTTCCCTCTCAATAAGGATATATTTGAAAGAGAAAATGCATTGAATAAGTATAAAGCTGTGAGTAATAAATATTCTGTATGTTTCGTTGATAAAATAATTAGGAAACGAAAATTTTTCGAAATTCTTTGACCTATCAAGATGAAAGAGAAAATCTGAAATTTGATCCTTGATCCATCTATGGTATTGGTAAGATTTTTAAAGATATAGGTATGACAGTGGTTCATTCATCGGGAAATAAACTACAACAATCCTTAGGCAATTCAAAAGACAAAACTGAAACAAACTAACAGTCGAGAATGTACGAAATTAGCTGTAATGATTGTTATTAAATTTATTGGACAAACTAAACGATCAGTTCAAACTAGATTCAAGGAGCATTTAGCTCATCTCAAATATGGTGCCCAACCTAGGTTTGAAAACAACCATAAAATAAGTATTAGCAATTTAAGATTAATTAGTAATACAACAAATACTAAAAGCTGGATGCATTTGAAAACCTGGAAATGGCAAAGTGTAAAAATAGTCTGAATAGTGACGGAGGACTAATCCCATAAAGTCCGTCCTATTTAGGGGCATCTCTAATCTCATTCCTCGAAATTTCTACTTATTTCTTACAGTAAAAAATATATTATGTACACCAATCGATTATTAGAAAATTTCATATTTCCTAAATTAATATAAAGTAAAAACAAAATAAAACATTTAAAAATAACCTATGATCAAGCGGTGAATTAACTTGCCTCAAGCCGTAATTCCCGAGGCCCATCCTGCAATCGATATACATAGATTATGCAAAATCGAACACGCTTGATGTGCTAGCTACAATGTAATGTGGAATGTTCTTTGACAACGTGTACTTTTATACCGCTGTATCCTGTGCCACACACCATTTGCATTCTCAAATGCATTTAGGAATTTCTAACGCAGTTACATTCTCATCAAATGCATCAAATATACATCCAAAGTAGAACAAAAATATAATACCAGTGAAATACTAGATACTAAATCAATTTTTATTAACACCTATCAAAAGATAATTACAAAATATATCCGTTTTAAACAACTACCTCGCTGGCCATTTACCACGATATATATATATATATATATATATATATATATATATATATATATATATATATATATATATATATATATATATATATATATATATATATATATATATATATATATATATATATATATATATATATATATATATATATATATATATATATATATATATATATATATATATATATATATATATATATATATATATATATATATATATATATATATATATATATATATATATATATATATATATATATATGTATATATTACATATATATATATATATATATATATATATATATATATATATATATATATATATATATATATATATATAAAAAAATATATATATATATATATATATATATATATATATATATATATATATATATATATATATATATATATATATATATATATATATATATATATATATATATATATATATATATATATATATATATATATATATATATATATATATATATATATATATATATATATATATATATTGGATTATAAAAAATATTAGATAGGCACGCACATTATGTTATTTTTAATTAAAATTGTGTTGTTAAATCAAACCAAAGTGAAAATCAATCCATCCGGATATAGATATCTCCGATTTTGTGCATTAGAACATATTTTGTTATATAATTTTATTAAAATAAAAATGTCAAATTTTGTAGTGAAAATGTATCGAATTTCCACAACAATTGAATGTAAATAAATTGTATAAAATTTATACTAAATATGGAATTTGTTGATTTTAATTATTAAAATATATGTCACAACCGCATTGTCCAAAAATTAATTGAAATAAACTATACATTTTGTTCTAAAACTATTTATGTTATTTAGGTAACTGACACGAAATGGTAAAAGTTCTGATAGAATGTAGGATTTGACACGGAAAAGAAGAGGAACTACCTATATCCTGCAAAGGAAATTCTATCAGGCACGAGAATCGTAGAGATTTTTTTGGTGGAACTGAATTCTTCAATTTTGTTACACTTGGCTATCTTTGAATTTAACTGTGAAATTAAATCGTATAAAATTGGAACAATCTGAGAGTTTTTATCAAAGGTATAAAGTATGCAGTGGCGTTGTTCAAGGTTTTTCCTATTATTGGATAAGTAGACAAAAATGTGGGTAGGAATTTGACTCAACTTATGAAACTATTTTTTTACAATACACTTTTTTTCGTATAATTAATATAATTTCGCTGCCGTTTGTCACTCTTGATTTTGTTACGTACTGTTTGCATGTATTTATTCATTATGTACAGGGCGTTTGTCGTTCTTGGTTTTATTATGTGTTGTGTGCCTATTGTTTTATTTCGATCAAGATCATAATGGCCAGTATTGTTTATGTGTGTGTGATTTATTGCTACTGTTGTTAATTGGTTTCTTGATTTCATTCATCGAATATTACCCACTGTTCATATGGGTTATTGGTCACTTTTAATGTAATAAGTGTCTATAATGGTATGCGTATCGTATTGATCGATGGCGGCTCTTTAATAAGTTGAAGAGCTGCCTAATAGAGGAGGAAATAATAAAAATGTATACAGTTATTATGCTATTTTGCTTCTATAAATTCAGGTTTACCATATTTTTAAAATCGAAGTATAACAACTGACAACGCTTCACCGCAAGAGAAATAGAACAATTGGCATCGCTGAAAAATACTGTAGGGAATGACATCATGGCATATATCCTGTATATCCATCACGATTACTTAACGCCCGCATATGCCATGCGTATTATACCTTTTAGGTGCATTTATTTTCCGCCCCTTGCAATACAGTGATAAGCTAAGTGTGGTCGACATAATTTTGTTTTTAAATTTTACATGTCATTGTATTACTATCGATTTTCCACGTCAGAAGTGTTTAATGTATCTGTCATTGACTTTCTTTAAATTGCTCAACTAAGTAAACAGTAACTGATATTGGATGATAACGGGGGAGTTTAACTGTGGATCTCACTAATCGGTAATCGTGTTAATTCTGCATACTATATAAATATTGCAGTTACGGAGTACCCTAAGTAACATTTCACTGACTACCGACTACCTTTTTACTTTCAACATCAGAATTATTACAGATAGTAATCAAGTAGCGCCTTAAATTTTATAGTTATGATACAACCTCGGAGCAATGTAGCTTGAACCTCGCAAACCTAGTATTTATGTCTATGACTAAGTAGGTTTAGGTAATTTTTGGGTAACCTTCCAATATTGATTAGACGTTGCTGATTGACGTAGTCGTCTAGCAACGTTGACTGGACGTTTGTGTGAGACTTTTGGGCCTCAGCTTTACCTATCCTCAAAATTAATGTCGATATTGCACGTATTGGTTGATATTTAGTAAAGATTTATACACCAACTGCAACGCACGGTCAATATTAGTTTGATTGTTTGGAATGAACGTTACTATTAGTGCATATTTTTGCACCTGAGCCTACTAAAAGTTGGTACAGGTAAAATTATTGAACCTTGATGTCGCTGTTAGTAAATGTAATTGCATTTATAATAACGGAAAATTGGAATTCGTGAATTTATTTGGAAGTATCACAACAAGTAGTTGTATAATAAATAGTTCCCGACTTCGCAATGTTTTCTAGTTTCACAGAAGGAAAGAATGGGCGGCCATGTTGATTATGTGTTTACAATTATTTTGAATACACAAAATATGCATCTTTTTTAAATAAAGTAAGCAAACAATATTTTATTTATTCGTAAAATTAGTTATACAATATTTCAATTGCGTTTTTCGTTTCAAAAGGAAAATATTTTTTAAACGCAAAAAAAAATTATACTTTAATTCTTAAAATAAACATTTTTCTTTATGGATTTACAATATTTTTCGACCTATTTCATATATATTTATCAATAAACTTTCTTTCGTGTCAATTTATACCCCACCAGATTTATTAAAATTTTATTCGGACATAAGTATTTGGTATATAATACATACCCAATGATAAACATACCATTTTATATACGAGGTAGGTACGATAAATTGAATAATATACAAAGTTGGTTAGTTTCACGACCTAAACCCGACTTTGTAGGTCAGATTAAGGGCAAATTTTAAATAAGGTTGGTAATAGCATGACAACCAACTTAAACCGACGCAAAATTTGGCGAACATTTGGTCGGAAATCACAACGACTAAAGTCGACTCATATTTTATTGACCAGATTAGTACAAATATGGGTCAGCACGACATTTTACGTACTTCGCACATCGACTTTTAGTTGCGAACAGCAACGTCGGTTTGTTGTCAAATTGTTACTTGGGCCATAGTCCTAAATCTCATTATGCACTGATAATGTGTCGGGAAATGTGTAACAAGTCAAAGCAGAGCCTTTGATAGCCTTGCTTATTGTGTGTAATCTTTTTTGTTGACACTAAATCACAAAACAACACAAAGAAGATTTAGAACTATGTTTAACAAGGAACCTCCAACAAAAAAATTCAATTAGAAAATGGTATATAAACTTTTGGAATTCAAGTTGTATTGACTGTAAAAAAGGAACTCCAAATAATGAAAATAGGCTTAACAATGCAACTGAAATTTTGAAAACGACACAAAATAATCCTTCGTCTTACAAGAAAAATTTCTTCCATAACAGGTATTCCGGAAACTAATGTTCATAGTGCTATAAAAATGTTCTAATATTGAATGCTTATAAAACTCAGATTCATTAAGAATCAGGAAACTGATTTTCCAAAACGAGTACAATTTTGTAGAAAAATTCTTAATTTACGTAGAAGAGATAGGCATTTTCTTGATAAGTTAATCATGTCAGACGAAGCATCATTTCACTTAAATGGCAAGGTGAATAAGCATAATTGTAGAGCTTGGACATCAGAAATTATCCGCATTTGAACAGGATAATTTGTTGAGGACAGTCTATTTTCAACAAGACAGTGCTACGCCTCATTATGATAACTAGAGATTCCCTGAATGCCACCTTTGGAAATCGTTGGATAGGGAGGGAGGTCCTACAGCATGGCCCCCTCGATCCCTAGAACTCACAGTTCCAGATTTTTTTCATATGGGGGAATGTGAAAGACAGGTGTTATAGCCCTATGCCACAAAATTTAGAACAACTTAAAGAAAACATTCGAAATGTCTTTAACAACATTACCCCCAACAATTAAGTAGAAGCTATGATAACTTTGTAAAGCAAATAAATAAATGCATCCAAGTTGATGGGCGGCAGCATTTTGAACACATTTTATAATTAATGTGTATTCTTTTGTTTATTTGTTATTTGTTTAATAAACATCCTGTTACACTTTGTTATATCGAGTTTCGTATGTACATTTTCAATATTAGTAGTAATTAAAGTAACATGCAATTGTTAATAAACTAATTTGACGTTCACAAGTGATGTTGTCTTTTATTTCTATAGTCTACTTTGTGAATTATTATTTTTTTCGTCTCATTTGGATAAAACGCAGTATGCACTTTAAAAGCTTATAAAACCATCACTCTGTATAATTCCCATGACAAATATGGAATTTTTGAAAAGGAAAAAAAATGGGCTTTCCAACTGTGAAAAATATACAGGGTGTTCCATTTGAAATAACAAAGTTGTCCTATCCCCGAAAATATGATGTCATTTCCGGTTAAACCGTAAGTGAGCAAAAAAAGACGGATACTCAGGAAAAAACTTATCAAAATTAGAAGAAGACTGGCAAAAACCGCAATTCATTATCGCAACTAGTTCAAAAATTATATAGGTTTAAAAAGGGTCAAAATATAATGGGGTACTCGGTATTAATTTAATATACAACAAATATTTAAAGTAGTAAATTACAACTGTAAAAAATTATTATGCGCTTATATTCAATTCTACATAATATCAACATATTCTTTTTATAAAAAGTTATATCTGTATACGAGCTGTGCATGAAGTGCAGCACAAATATATAAATACAGAATTATAATTGCTGCATGTCAGTTATGAACAGCAGGCACAAAGCTTTGATTATACAGTGATCGGCGATCGCATTTCATTAATATTTGTACACGCTGCCATTATTTTCAGAATATTCCACTGAACATACTTGACATTTTTAATTTGTATCCATTAGTGTTCGTATTGTTCATAAGAATCGATTTTTTTAAATTGTATTGTACTCGACAAATTGACTGGCACGACGCTGTACAGGAATAGGTGGATGGTTGAAGGACACTATTCGTCCTTTGAGTGATTTGTAGCAGAGTGTCACCAAATTGCGAGTTTCTCCAGGATTACACTTTCTTCGCTTTCCTACATTTCCGATTTGCGATCTGCTTAAACTATATCATGTGGAAAATACTGAAAATTTACATCGGTCCTTTCTGAGATGCGTTTAGGGGAGGAAAGTAAAAAAGAGTTATGTATGTAATATTTCATGAAAAACTGAATATATTATTAAAGATTGTTTTTGATATCTTTTCAATATCGGTTTCAATATGCCACAAGGATTTATCTAAAATTATTGTGGCACACATATTATGTAATATGTAAAGATTGGGAGCGATAAATGATGTTAATTCCAGGGCTGAAGCTAGTTGATGTGTCACCGCGTAAATATGTTTATGCATATATAACATAACCACATCCCTTGTGGTTATTTTGGAGAGTTCACTAATATCCAAAGTTAATACAAATAAGGCTGAATCCAGAAATCAAATTTTGGGACCCTTTTCCAATTTGGAATCCTCAGATACTTTAAGAAGAAAAATATTGTTTAATTTTTTTCCTAGGTTGCTCGGTTTTCGAGTAAAGCTGAGAACTGAGAATATCAATACACACTGCAATTACTTAATCTCCAACAAAATTTCATTAATATTATGTGGCTTTGGCTACAAAATATTTAGATTATCAATCATTTGACAGAAGTGAACAGTGTTTTTTCGCAGTTTATTTCAGTAACTTTAATTTAAAAACTTTTTGGCAATTTTTGTAATTTATTTTGGTATTGCGTTCATTTTTAAAATGCCATTTCGATTTATCAATGAAGAGTAGATATTCATTACGTGTATAGATCATGCGGCGGAAATTCTACAGAAGCTGCACTGGAATACCATAGGTGATTCCCGAATTCAAGACATCCACATCAGGTGCTTTCCGGAGAGTGCAACAGATTTTTAGAAAAATGGACTGGTAAGAAGACAGGAGCAAAACAGAAACTTGAATAATGTTGTGAGGAACAGAAACAGGACGATCCTTTGAATGTTCGATAGGGGCCTATCTATGAGTATACGAAGATCCTCAAGAATTATTCGCATTTCTGTTACTTTTGTATGGAAAACTTTACGAAAAGACCAGCGACGTGAATATTATTTGCAACCTGTTTAATGTTTACATCCAGATGATGGTGAACTCAGTTTAAATTTTTGCCATTTCTTGTTGAATTTTGTGAGAGATAATCCAAATTTTTTGAAGAAAATATTGTGGACTGATAAATCCTGCCTCACCAACGAAGAAGTAGTTCATTTTCACAACCTCGATGTTTGGGACCACGAAAATCCACATAGAATCAGGCCAAGAAACTTCCAGAATGAGTTCAGTTAAATATATGACTTGGTTTATGGGGAAACAATATTATTGGCCCCTATTTGCTACCTCCCTGATTAACATCAGTATTATTTCTGGAATTTCTTGAAACAACGCATGCAGATATGTGGGATAATTTAGATCTTGGTTCAAGGCGCAATGCTTGGTTTCAGTTTGACGGTTGCTCGACTCATTATGGATAAATAGTTCGAGAATGACAATGCAACTTTTCCGAATCGACGGATCGTACGTGGCGGACCAGTTTCATAGCCGCCCCATTCCTCAGATATCACTCCTCTAGATTTTTACTTGGGGTTTTATAAAAGATAAAGTTTATTCTCTCCCAGTTGGAAGCAGAGAAAAATTAATTGAGAGAATAGAAACTGCCTGTAATGACATATGATGAAATCAATTATTAAGATTTCGGCAGTCTATTACAAAGCGATGCCTAGTTTGTATTAAAAAAAATGGGTCTGACTTTGAACATCATCTTTAGTTTATAAACCAGCTATTTGATTTATGTTTTGTTTAGTTAAAATGTTTTAATTTCAAGTTTTAATTTTTTATGTTACCGTAAGTTTTTGTTAATAAATGATTAAGACTGACGCTATTTATTATTGTAGTAGGCCAAATTCGGTTATTTTCCTTAGTTTCATATCGAGTTTCTCTTTCAGGTATTTTAATTTCGTTCAAAGAAAGGCCCATATCTTACTCTAATATCGTCTATTGTAGCAGTTACTGCAAAGCTATTAAATTTTACTCGAAAACCGTGCAAGCTAGGAAAAAAATTGAAGAATAATTTTTCTTCTTAAAATATCTCAGAATTCCAAAAATGGTGGAATATTGCCATTAAGACATTATCGTCTCATTATTTATTTAAGAAAATAGTAAAATAAACCCAGTAAGTACGCCACTGGTGAATTTATCAACGTGAAAATTGACGCGTTTGTAAAATCAAATCAACAAATACTTCCTCCAAGCAAAAAATTATTCTTTGTTTCCATTCATAAGATAACCGAAAGAACAATTTTTTTTTAGAAACGAAGAGGTATAAAGAGTATTATTAAATACTATTTGAACGAAACAACTACTCAGCGGGCAAATACCCGGACCTGCATTGAATTACACCTTCAAATCATGATAGATCGGTAGCCAATATCATTTGTCAATTCCTAACCAGACATAGACCGGTCTCGAACTTATTTGTTCTCCTCAGTATGTCGTAGGTTATGGAACAGACAAATGATAGTGGCCAACCTGCTAGTCATATACTAACTAAGGTAAATTGAGTAGTGGTGAGAGGTATGAAACTTCTCGTATGGTCTAAATGCAATTTACCTTAGTAAATTGAGTAGTGGTGACTGCTAGTCATACCTGCTGTTGGCCACTATCATTTGTCTGTTCCATAACCTATGACATACTGAGAACAAATAAGTTAGAAACCGGTCTATGGCTGGTTAGGAATTAACAAATGATATTGGCTATCGATCTATCATGATTTGAAGGTGTAATCTAATGCAGGTCGGGGTATTTGCCCGCTGAGTAGTTGTTTCGTTCAAATCATATTTAATAAGAGTAGGTTAGTCCACCTGGGCTAGAGGTCGCCACTCTCGGTATTTACTTCGCAAGTTGCTATCCGCCACAGAGGCATCTATGATGTCTGTCGGATAGTAGCATTTAGACCGTACGAGAAGTGTCATACCTCTCACCACTATTTAAATAGTATGTTCATTGAGAATATTTTGCTTAAATATGACCTTCCATTATATGCTGGTAAGTCCTGCTAATTAAAACGGAAACACCCTGGATATTGGTGTACAAATACAAAATCACCCCTCTACAAAAACACAAACCATTTTGTAAATTTCGTCAATAAATTATAATGTTTGTATTTAATTTATATATGCCGACTTGAACAATGTTCTCTAAAAAAAAATTATAGAATTAGTTTCCTTTTTATTCAACCATGCTCCAGTTTGCCGCAACTTGTGTAAATATTTTTGATATCTGCATATATTGTTTCAAATATATTCTGTATAATACAAATATTTTTTATTGAAGGTATTTAGTTAACTTTGACCATTGTTTACCAACGCTTTGACCATTTGATGTATACATTACAAAATTCATATTAACTGTGGTATTATAATTGGCATAATTATGTGTTATACGTCCTATATCTAAAAACAAATGAATATTTTATAATAATTAAAATTTAAATTGTAAACATTTTGCAGGTTTCTATTATCAATGGTCTAAATTATTAACGATATAATATTTGCTTTGAAAATGGTGTATACCCTGAAGGAAAAATTAATTAACATCCATGATGGAGCGACCAATATTGACGTCATAAAATCAATCACACTGAACACTAATCGGGTTGTCCCATATAACTCTATTAAGGCCCTAATTGCACATGGCGTTACCACTCATCATCGGGGGCAACAGGATAAGAATATTAATTCGAAATTTATTTTTAGGGTATGCAAATTAGGGTCCGTAATATAGGAGCAACGCAGTTTAGTCTTTTTCATTGGTTCTTAATATATTTCAGAATTGTTTCCGGATATTAGGTGAAGTCGGATTTAATCTTTATTATTTCATGATAGTATTTTGCGTATTATCTCATTTGTATGTCTCTCTTAGGGCTGGCTTCACAATACATGATTGAAATAATAATAGATTACAATTACAATAAAGTATGTGGCTTATAATGTACATTATTAACACTAGATACAAATAAAAGCCTAGTCGCGTAAAACTCGTAGAGAGATTTGAGTGCGATTTTTGCGTTTATTTATACTATGTTTCAAAATATATATATATATATATATATATATATATATATATATATATATATATATATATATATATATATATATATATATATATATATATATATATATATATATATATATATATATAAAGAATATATAGATATATACATACATACATATGTGCATACATAATACACTAATTCATGCATACACACATATACATACCCTTGCACACAAACCCATATGCATACATGTGTTTACACACATATATACACAGGTGAAAATTAATACTTAACTTAAAATATTTTCATAATTTCTATTTTATGAGTAGAGAATTGTATTATTGCATTTATTCATCACGACTCACGCAACCATAGGATTTTTTTATTTTATTAATAATATTTTTAGTTAAAACACCTGCTGAACAAACACCTATCTTACGATATAATCCATTTTGTTATTTCTTTTTTAAATTTCACTATATTTGGCATATTTCGTACGACTAGTGGCAACATATTATACATTTTTGGAGCTATGTATCCATAATAACATTGTCCTTTAATCTCTCTCATTTTTTCAACTTTCAGATTTTGCTTCTTATATCTTGTTTCGTGAGTGTGTGATATGTAGCAGTTTTCGTTTTACATCTGGTGTTGCAAATTTAGAATAGTGTAGCAGTATATATCTCGAATGTCAAGTAACTTCGTTTCATTAAAAAGCTGTTTTGGTGGATATAACATACTTTTATTAAATATTATTTTAATTATCCTTTTCTGTGTTATTTCCAAAGGTTTTAAGTAAACAGAACCAACTCCATCCCAACCCACAATCCCATATCTTATTATGGATTCGACTAAGCTTTTACATAAAGTTACAAGTTCTTTTGTTTTTAATATTTGTCGAAGTTGCTTAAATTTATAAATTAGACCCCTGAGTTTTCGCACTACTGACTGTATTTGGTATTTCCAGTTTAGACTTGAATCGATGTATATACCTAAATACTTAATTTTCTCCGCTGAATGAATTTCTATTTTTTCGTTTTCGGCTGTAATTACTAATTTATTAAATTTAGCTAAATTAGGTTTATATGACGTTAGTGGTAAGTAGAAGGTTTTATTATAGTCGATTGTTAATTTTTTTGTGTCAAATTGTTTCTTGATCTCTTTTAGGTCATTTTCTACAATAGATTTTAAATTTTGCCATGTTGTTCCCGAGTAAAAAATTGCTGTATCGCCTGCAAAAGACAGCACTGAACCTTCACATGGTGTTGTGAGGATGTCATTAATATTTACAGTAAATAATATGGGTCCTAGGACTGTTCCTTGTGGGACGCCATATTCAACTAGATCAACTAGAACAAACAAAAATTCAATTTCACTTAATTATTACGACTATGTGCTATATCAAACATTTAGTGTTTAAGAAACAAACTTGATGATATTAATGTCTTATTAAAGTGTTATAATAGGCTCATTTAACAAAAATTTTTTATTGCATTATTTGAAAGTTTATGTTTCAAATAGTAAAATTGTAAAAAATTAGATTTTTCTCTCTTCAACTTCTGCCTCAAATTAATAGTTGAATGTCGCGCGCACTGAAACGAGGCGTGGCCAAGCGTGACGTCACACCAGTCGACTCTTGACCTACGCGCCAACAGGCTGCTGGCGGATAAGCACAATACGTGTGCTGCAGCCGTTGCAAACCAGTTGTGTGTTGTTTATTGCATTGTGTGACATCTAATGGCGGGTTTACATGCAGCTCAAGTGAGCAGGGAATTGGGCAGGGAAGTGGGCAGCGCGAGTATATAAACACGTCGCTCGCGCTGCCACTGCTCATGCCATTGCCGCTGCCGCTCGCTCCCTTCACAGGCGGTAACCCGTACCAGCTGTATGTAAACAGGCACTTGCTTCAAGGCTGCTATAGGGCAGGACAGCGGGCAGCGCGAGTAGCAGCGGCAGTGGCTGCATGTAAAGCTAGTATAAGAATCGGCCTGAATATAAATAATATAAAAGGACCATATTTTTGTCTTGCCGATCTAAAAAGTATCAATAGATAATTTTCATGCCACACATTTAATATTTCAATCATATCAATTTAGGTGATTTTTGTAATAATATTAAAGTTCGGGTTACAGCAAAAATAATGAAAAAGTAACTTATATTTCTGATTACACCGAAAGAGAAATAGAAAAAAAAAATCTACCCCAGTAGGCATCATACCATAATGAAAAACGCCCCTCTTCGTTTTTTTGTAAAACGTTTTTAGATATTTCTTGTACTGCACGATAAAGCTACATCTATTCTAAACTAAAAATAAATAAATCAGAAGCTGTTGTTGACCAAACTTGCAATAAATACTATCCAGGTCAAAGTTAAAGGTCAGTCAATTTTTTAGCTTCATTGGCGTACTTTTAGATACCTACTTTATAAGTGCGAATTCCAAATCATAACAAGAGAATAAAAAATACTAAAAAAAAAAAACTGTGTTAACGAAAGGAGACTGAGGGTGTTTTTAAAAGTTAAATTAGAAAATTATAAATGTAAAAATTAAAAAAAAAAACAAATATCATCATCATAACATATTTAAGACCAGTGGTACTCAAAAAAATTATGGAAAAAGACTTAAAAATGCATTTTTTTCTCTGAAAATAAGTAATTTTTTACACCCCTCGTAACCAGTGATACATTATAACAGTCTATTGTTTATCCAAGTATTTATTTAAATACAGGGATGTAAAAAAATATTCATTTTTGAAAGAAAAAATGCATTTGGAGTAGGATCGTGATTAATCAGTGAGTGTGTGAGTGGTCAGCATATTATAAAGGATTTTAAAGTAGTATAGGTTTTAAGTAAACCAACTTAGGGTATAACTCATTACTATTAACTTAACTTTCAATTTTTACATCTCTTATTTCAGCGCTTATGTAGTCCCTCTGTTATTAAAATATTCCATTACCATGAAAATATCGACTTCAGGTAAATTACCGGAATCAGCTTTAATAAAGCTGTCTTCTACTGAACACATAATGGCCCTAAACTTTAAAATTATTTTAATAAACAAAAGAATTGAAAAATACGTGACACGTGCTCTTTCCAGATCAGCTAATGAAATAAACTGTCGCGATGGAGACGATTACTAATGTCCGAACATGCGGCGGCATGTATCGCTGGAGGCACTTCGACTGGTGTGACGTCACGCTGTTGTGCGGGCGGTTTCAAATTTTCAATTGCTCTGGTTCAGTTGTTAATTGCAATATAAACAGGAAACTTTTTGTGGGATACTTAGGAGTTGATTTACTTTTAAAATATGTGCTTTTAAACCAAAAACTAAATTACACTGAATGAGCATATTGTTATAAAACACTGGTAGATGTAATTTATTACTCTGAACACTATTGGCTTGAACCAAGTGAGGAATATTGGACAGTGTTAAGTGGCTACAATCTGATATCATGTTATTGCACAAAAACTTATATTCATGGAGGAGTGCTGTTATTTATAAAAGAGCATTTAAATATCGAGGGGCTAAATGGTTTATATATAAAAAAAAGAATAGAGGAACTTTTTCGCACGATTGCACGTATTTTATTCTTACCACTGTTCTTGACAGGTCTTGTAAGTTGAATTTCCTACATAGTAATTCGTTTCCATAGACATAGAAAATTCATAGTGTTATAATTTATAAAAATATATGTGCGGTAAGTAAAATAAATTTCTATTTGTAAAACATGCAATTTCTACCTTGATAAAACAATGTAGAACAAAAACTGTATAACAATAATAAACATGCAACTTTATTTATTAGTGATTACTAGAGTTGGCAAAAATGCGCCGCAGGACATAGGCGTACGCATCATAATAAGTGTAATAAAAGAAATTAACACAAACATCAACACTTGACTTTTTGACATGTCAAATTTTTCAGACGTCTCCAGCCCCACCCTCGTAAATGTTTGATCAATACACTCAGTTAGACTTTTGCTAGTAACAGTAGAAATGTCGGTTTAAGAGGGTCCAGTACACGTACTGTAATATTCAAAATAGAATTTTTTTTACAATCTGTCGTCTCGTCAACACATAACCACAGCCGTGTATTTTTTAGTACACATTTGATTTTATTTACAATGTTTTCGTTGGCAGTTGGTACAGAGTTACTCAACATTGTGCGACTTGCTAACGTCACTTTGGGATTGCATTTATTCCAGAACTCCTGAAATGGTTGTTTATCGGGTATGTGCAGCAGAACATCACAGGCAATCAGCATTAACAGTAAATAGAACATAAACTGTGTTGTCGAAGGCACGCCATTTTTTTTAGTTTTATGTTGCATAGAATTTACATCACGTTTACAATCACATTTGTCCCAACACATCAGGTCTGTCTCGCACACTTTACGAATTATTATAGCACCATGTAGAATAAATCCGGGAATTCACTGATAAATTTATGCATTTTGTCAGCGTATCGCCGATTTTTTCCCTTGAGCAGGTCTGACATTATTATTAAATTAATATTAAGACTAAAACACAACAAATAAAATTATAACAATACAACGCAGAGGAATAAATTACGTTGTACACACCACGAGACATAACAATAGACTAAAATCAAATGATAGTCTTTGCTAAAATAGTAAACTAGTCTCGCTTACGTATTTGGGTATTTCTCTACCTGGCACCGCCCGTGACTTGCGGACCAATTTGCCAACTCTAGTGATTACGAATTGTTCATTTTTCTCTAAACAAAAAATATTGGTAATTTACTCATGAACAAATTTCACATTTTGTAAGTTTCTGCTCACCCTCTATAATTTTTCTAATATCTGATTACGGCTTTCGAACTTTCAAAATAATCAAAACTTTTTATAAAGAATGACATTTTTCTAAAAATTGAAAATTAAAAAATTATGAGTATTGTGAACTTCAATCGGGGACACACGGTATAATAATTATAACTTACCTAGACTAAAAAACCTTAATACATATTTATTTAAGACATTATTAAAAAATACTATTGCATAATCAAGCTTTTTACAAAAAATAATTTTTTTTATAGTAACAACGAATCTTATTACAAATATTTATTATATTTATCTTAAAATTATCCTTATTATCACCATATCTAATGTCACTTTAATTTTTATAATACTTAAATAATCATTAATTACAATTAAAATTTATGATGTAATATTAAGGAGCTTAAATAATTTTTTAAAAATTTTTCTCTTACAGTGGTTGTATTAATTGTTTATTACATCAATTAGGCCCTCAAGCCCTGAGGAATTTATGCAAAATAAATAAAACGTAGTTGTCTTACTTGTCACTCACTCTGCTGAATCCAACTTTAAGTAAATGAGATTGTCTTAATTTTGACAGACTGTTAATTTTTATTGACAAAAAATACCACTATTACTGTTTTAAACTTATTTATGCCCTTATTTATTTTTGGAATATCTCAAATACGAAAATAAAAGAAGTGAAGAAAGTAGCAGGAAACCAAAATATATGATAATATATAACTAATATATTAACCAGATCATAAGCCTTTTTATGAACTTCCCTCTTAAAATATTAAAAGTTATGGTTCTGATATTCCGCTACGATTAGTCGTTCTAAATCCTGCAGAGACTGGTTGAGTTCTGAAAAAGCTTTTAAAATAACTCCAAAGGAAATGATAGTGGCTCAGTGGTATTGGATCAGGTGAACTAGTTAGTTATATCATCTTACGCGTTACTTCTTGCTAAAAAAGAAAAAATAGCTTTTAGTTGAACCCATCTTTATTGGCATTAGCTTTTTTTTCAATTGTGTTCAATTTAGTTTTAAAACTAATTTTTATATATACGGATATTTTTTTATTGGAAAAAGAATAATAATTACTGCTTGTCTTAATTTTATATGTTAGAACAAATTGACTTCGGCTGGTTCGTTTAATGTACCGGATTTTGTTTGTTTTATAAAATCTTGAACGCATCTTTTCCACTCACTGGGTAAGGTTTTAAATCTCAACTTCCAGCATTAAAAATCTATCAATCGCAGTTACCCAAAATTTTTCATCCGTACAGGACGAGGTCTTAACATCCCAGTTGGTCCATTAGGAAGGACTTTTGCGCTATTTTACATCTTTTCAGTACGAAAATGATTTGTAGGAACGACATATTGTTATGTGTAAGCAGTCGCGCATCAGTGGCCCTTAAGATATGATATGAGAAACGAGTCCAGCCAAGCGAAAAGCGAAATCTCATTGTACGGTACAACAGATAAATGTAATAAGATAGAAATTCACTGCCAATAACTGGCCCGTAAACTGTCTTCTCCTACATATGCTGTTATGGGAGAACCAAAAAAGTTACTGAGCAAAAAAAGGATATCACGCTTTCTTCGACTTTCTCACATAAATATTTTTCTACAATATATTACTTTGAACCATTACGTCGGCGTGTTTAATAAAAATAGGAATACGCTTTATAAGAAATATTATATAAAACATGACACGAGGAATAAAAATGGAATAAGCGGAAATTATTTTCCGTGGCAGGTTTAATGAAAATTTGTAAATGTCACGATTCGTAGCAATGTGTTATATTTCAGATATGAACAAATCTTGCTCCATAAACAGGCAAAATACCAGCGAAATATTTGCTTCTTTGCCATTTCTGATAATTTAGAAACTGAAAGAATCACAGAGTGCTTGCCGACGAGACACAGGACAATATCAAATTAACTGAAAATAGAAAACATTGTATAAACAATACGTGTTTCAGACTAATTGGTCTTCATCAGCACGGTGTAGCTGAGTTAAAATGATGGACAAAACTCAGAAAAGACACAAAAGGAAAACCACTGACAGGGAGCCAGTCGCACCTTTGTGGCTTCCACTTGGATGACTCCGGTATGGGAGCGACGTACGTATTCATTTCCTGGGTCCGGAATTCCACGCAGGTAGCTATAGTTGCCGCGTTACGATACTTGGACGTCGCTCCCATATCGGAGTCATCCAAGTGGAAGCCACAAAGGTGCGACTGGCTCCCTGTCAGTGGTTTTCCTTTTGTGTCTTTTCTGAGTTTTGTCCATCATTTTAACTCAGCTACACCGTGCTGATGAAGACCAATTAATCTGAAACACGTGTCCACGGTTTGCATCTTTCTGCCATTTGCAATTTGCATTCTTTACACCTTGCTATTTTTCTTTATGCGGGCATACCCGATAATTATTCATTTATATATATATATATATATATATATATATATATATATATATATATATATATATATATATATATATATATAAAGCGGAAAATATTTTTGTTTCCACTTAGGACCAGTCTTTTACAGAATATAAAAGTACTTTTCTGAAAGCAACTTTCAGTTCTAATCATTATATAATTAATTTGTAATAATAAAATTGCCATTCTAATCTGGTGCATATTATTTATTAAAAAATGTACTGCTTTTGTAGTGGTGTAATATCTAAATATTTTTACTCCGTTTTATCAAGTTTATCCTACATGCAATAGGTGGCGAATAATAAAGAGAAAATGACACCTTCTTAATTCCGTTAGGGAATTATATGACTAATTCCACAGGGAAAATTTAGAATCCGCTTGACTTTTAATACCACTCATAAATTAAAATATAAAGGCAGAGAACGCCATGAAGTGAAATGATAAAAATAAAAATGGTAAATTATATTCTTTATTCTAGTAAAGATATTCTATTAAATAGGTAAGTTACAGAACATGACACCTCTTAAATATTTTTACATATCAACGACATCTATTATTGTCCTAAAACTGTAAAACTCAGCTAAGATGTAACATTATGAACTTAATAAATGGTCCAAATTTAATTTTTTCAACTTAAGACGTTTCGAATTTATTGGCAAATAATTACTTTGTACTTACCCCCTTTAAGAGATGTAGGTTTTAGCTCCCTTATAAACTGATTTAAGGCAAATGTTTATATACAAAACTCAACTTATTCTAGTTCTATCACCCCCTTGAAGCATGGTACTTAATTATGGGACACCCTGTATATGTTTAAAGTATTCTTTTTTCTCAAAAAAAAAAACTCTATGTAATATTCTATAATTTTTAATGCTACGACACAGACATGTGAAAAACAATGCCCTTTCAAACGGCACCCTCACAAGTAGGGTTTGCCGTATAAACTAATCTTTCACGACCGCGACATCATATTTATGCAAAAATTTTTAAAAAACGTTACTTTGTACATGAAAAAATAGGAAAACATGTTTAAAAATTAACCTGTATTCACTTTATTGATTTTATACATTACTTGATACACCAACATTAAAAATTTAGTCTGCCATTACACGAAATGTTAATGGACTATCTTATTTACAGATAAGCTTCATCTGTAAATTAAATTTAAAGTCTTTTTAATTTCCCGTGTCGAAAAAATATTGAACGCTTACTGCAGCTTTTATTGGACTAAGCCAGCAGATATGTTTTTTGTGCTGAGATGTGGCGATTCGTCACGCTTCGTTTGACTGTAAACTGAATCGTTCATCGCCATCTGTACCTCCCACAGGGTTTGCCAAATTTACTTCAAATTCTTTTACTGCTTATATCATTGAATTTTGTGACCACATACGCTTTTACTGATTCAAATCGAATTTCATATTCAAACATTTTTATGCATTATCTGAAAATGCAAAGTGCTTTTTCGGAATAATATATCTACTTTTTGGACGGAAAACAATATCTAAGTAGATTTTTGTCTATCCGATGAGGCGAAGCTTTTGTCTGCAGTTTACTAAGTGAAGACATATTTCTCGGGAGCCAAAATAATTTGATCAATTTTAATTACTTTAAATACAGAAATAACGTAAATGTCATTTTAAAAAGTAATAATGGGAATTCTACTTCTTGAATATTGTGTGTGTTAAAATGTCCGCCTTCCTCGTCCACCCGCTCTTGATTAAGTGACGGAAGAAATTAGCCAGAACTCGTTGAAACATAGTCTGTGGAATAGCTTCAATTTTTGGTCAGATATTTATTTTGAGCTAAATCATATTTCTAGGCCTCTCTAGATAATAGCTTGATAAACACAATTTGTAAAATTGCAAGTATGCTGTGGTAAAGGGCAAATGATGGGAAAATTCTGCTTTTTGCAATTTTTTATAACTCAGAGGCATATCATTTTAATTCCTTACAGACCAAAATTAGAAGTCGATAAATGTTCAATGCTAAAAAACTCTACAATTAGGATGTAAGAACAATGTAAATAGATACCGCCTTATGAAAAAGTTACCCTTAGCGATAAATATATCAAACCTGGTGTGAAATGAAAAAAATTCCTCCGGCATAGTTCTCCCTGCATGATTACAAGTATAGCCTAAATCTATTTTTTTATATTATCGAATTTTTTCCATAATTTAGCGACAAACTCTGTCTAGAGTGCTTGTACCCCATCAAGCAATGTTTTCTTGAAAAGAGTCAGATTAGTCGTACTATAAGGATTAAACCGTTTTCTGTGTTACTGTGATAATAACAGAAAGGAATAGTTTCATGTACTTGCCCCAAAAGTGTACAAACTATCAATATCTTTAATCCAGGAATGGAATTTAGAATGAGATAAATCTAAACAGTAATAATTTAGTTGTTAGGTTAACTTTTAAGCACATAAAAATAAAAGGCTTAGTAAGATTTTATTTTCTATTAGAACAGTATTAAAGAATAAGTTATTTTCTTTTAATTTCTTTTTCCTTGAAATTACATTCCTCTATATGAAACCGACCCTTTATTTTGCTGTTTGGCAATATTTCAAATTGAAAAAACCTTTTACTTGTCCTAACAATAAATCTGTAATATAGAGTCTGTCTGGAAAGTTTTTTTGGACATCCTTCCAATAAATATTCTTTATATTGCACACGTATCATGTACATGAAATCTCCAAGCTTACAGTTAACACATGCGGGAGTATAAATAATTTTCCTTTGTTTCTTCTTGGGATATTGCGCCCTTCAAAGAACTCTTTATGTGGGCAGGAGGGAGTGGGGTAAGTTCAGAAATTTTAAATAAGGCACAATTCTTGCCTTAACTTTGATATTTAAGGAATACTTTTTTAATAGATTGAGAACATAACAAGTAAACAGAAGACGATTGCTGTGATGTTCTAAAAGAGGTATTTTTAAAAAAATTTATCATTATTTAAGTACGCGATTTTACTAATTTACAGCGAACTTTCTTGTAGAAATACTAATAACGGCAATACGAGTAACAATTTATAATTATTTAATTAAAAGTCGTTGAGAAGGCGGGTGAGGAAATTAAAGCAAAACACGTAGTTCCATATGAATCCTCGTGATCTGTTTCAAGAGCCATAACATGTCGGTAAACCACTGACTGTAGATGACGTCTAAACCTTCTGGGAGGTATTCTACGAGATACGTGTCCATCTAACAGCGACGCTTTGGCAATTGCACACTTCGAGGCTCGTGCAACAAGTTTCTAAAAGAGAGAGAGGGAGTGTGTTAGGCAGTCTCTACGGAGGAGACTTCCTTCGTACTTACATACACCTAAATAAAAAAATCAAGGGGAGTAAAGCGGGGAAGGTGCAGGCCATTCAATGGCATCTCTTCTGCTAAATCCAGCGACCACGAAATATAACATTTAAATATATATATGTATTCCCATACATTCGGTTTTCAAGTTGTGTGTGGGATTCTTGGATCCAGTGAGGATGATGCCTTGACCAAATGCAACAATTATGCTGATTATATGTTCTGTTAAGACAGAATGTTGCCTCTTCAAGAAAATCCTTGTTGCAATTATTGCTTGGCATGCCTTGTAACAGATTATTGAAAATTATTTAGCATGTTATGTACTCTACGTCTATAGTTCGTAGTTTCACTCCTTTAATTTATTTTAAAGGATATATGGTTAGGACTCTTAGTAAAATTTTTAATAATTCCGTTTTTCATTAAACATGGACCTCTATATATTATCCTGGATTATTTTGTTATTTAACTCGTCTAGTCAAGACAATTTCTAAACTGATTGTGGTAAGCTGCCACCACTAGGTGGTGTTTCTTTTAAGTCGCTAACTTATGTTGGCCCCATAGTATTAACTAGATTCCATACTGACAGAATCTAATAGCCACAAATTGGTTTGAGGCGGTATTTGTATTGTAATGTCAAAAATTATGTTGGTCAAAGGTGGTTATGGATTCTAAAATAATTGTCGAAGCTATCTAGTGTCGTAGATTTATGTCAAGTATTTTTTGATTGTCAAAATTTGACAGTAGTTGTGTTGAATAAGCTAAGACGGTAGTTTTGCATTCCGTAATCACCTTTGACCAAGATAATTTTTGATGTTACGGTATATATCCAGACGGGAGTCCACAGATCAGTATTATTCTCGTGATGGTTTGTTACAATTATTGCTTCGTATGTCTTGCAACTGATTATTGAAAATCATTCAGCATGCAATGAACTCTACATCTATAGTTCGTAATTTCACGCCTTTTAATTTTAAAGGATAGAGGATTAGGACCTTTAGTAAAATCTTTTACTAATTTCATTTATCATTAAACATATATCTATACTTAACTTATTGGATTATTTTGTTATAAACTAAACACCAGAACGTTTATGCAGTATTACATAAAACAATTAATTAGTAATACATGGCTATTAAAAAAACATATACTCACATTGTGCATGATCCCCTCAGCCCTAAATACTTACGGAAAAGGGAAAGAAAATTACCGCAATTGGATGATATTGAAATTTCTCCCAGCTTACTCCTAATATGAGACTGTGCGAAACGTTTGGCGATAGTTAGTATACGGCGGTAAAGCATACCTCAGACCATCACTATAGCCAGTGCTGTCTGGGCTTCCCTCGAGATGGCTCTTGGTCGGCAATACGCACAAATGTTTATGGCGCCATTACTTCTATACTTCGACGCCAAATAATAAATTTTGAGGTTATGTTTCTGTTCTACAACGTTAAATGGGTTTCTGCCAGATATTTATTGCGCCGTTCTACTTTGCTTTACAAGTCGTGCGTACTTCTGTATTCGATATTTTATGGAGAATTTAAATACCAACAGTGCAGAAACAGAATGTTCATAAGATGTAAAGTCAAACGTACTGGAACTGCAAGTCGTAATTTTGCTGTAAAGTTGCAAAAATTTTTACAAATTGTTTCAATATTTCATAGGAAATGATTGCAATCTGGTATAAAGAGAAGTTTATTCAAAATATTTAAAGTAAGCTGAGGTTGTACGGAGATGAAAAGATGGTCGTTAGATTGTTAATTTTATACTATACTCCTACAAATCTGGATCGACTTTATTGTACTTTGCTTGCAGGTCAATCAATTAAAATTTGTCTGGATTAAGAAAAATAGGATATACTGGGAGGTGAACGCAAGTATGACATTAAAATAAAACTTCGAGACTACTGGCAAACATTTTTTTATTTCAACTTTAAAGTTATTTTCAGTTAAAAGCCATTACAAGGCATTTAAAGTAGAGGTGTTTTTAAAAAATCATATCTGCCATATCAGTTACACCAGAACTTCCAAATTTAGAGCGATCTTAGATAAAATGCTATTTGAGGGGCGTGCGCATGCAAAATTAAAACTAGATGTAGAATAGAATATTTGACATAAAATGAAATGGAAAAATTCTTCAACTTTGATATTTAATATTGTGTCTGTTAAGAATATATTTGCTATAATCATATGATTAAGCCATAAAACAATTCTTTAAACATAGACTGTAAAAAAGTTATACGTAAAAATGTTAATCGATTTACTGTTAAAGCTTTTTAAAAATAACTTGGAATCAAAAATAATTGCACTAGGAGGTGCTGGCGCTATGGAAAATTGTTGTAAACTGTGTAAATATGTCTTTTACTACTACTTATATGCATTGTTCAGTATGTATATGTAACACATAACTTGGAAGTGGATTTAAATGTGTTATAATAATACTAACAATAATAATAAAAATAATAATGACATGAATTATTTGCCAAACAGGTAACACCCAATTACAAAACAATTTAAAATACTCTTAAATACTGTGAAATATTTTAGGACTTAAAGGACTCTTAAACTACTTTATTTTACAGAAACGGTTTTGTAATTAACGATCCGCATTCTTTTGTAAATAGGGTATGTTTCCTTTTTAAATTTTATGTGAATTTTTTGCAATGCCAAACATCTTTTATTTCTTTTATTGGAATTATCTGCATTTCCGATATGTTATAGCCGTTGGGTATATGAATAAAGCATGCAAATAACCTTTGTTTCCACAAATTTGTTTGGCTTCTACAAGGTGTTAAAGTAGACATGTTTAAGAAACTACAACTAAACAAGAAAAAATCACTGGAATTATAATAATAATAATAATAACACCACCATCCCTGAACGTCTGGAATGACCTTGTGTGGGAGAGGGCTATACATTTAGAGACAATGGACACACACCCAATATCCAAGTATACTATGATTAATCTCTCTCACAGAAAAAATTCCAGTTCCTCGACCGGGAATGGAACCCGGGACCCCGAGGTTTCGAGGCAAGTACGTTACCTCTAGACCACGGAGCCATGTAAATTCCTTCTCATTATCGTAAAAAATTGATAATGTTGATTGATAACACCATCTTTAGGTAACTCCATTTTTTTGGAACTGTTTTGAAATTATTGGTCTATCCGTGTTTTTATTATTTTTATTTATTTACTTATTTATTTATGGCTGCATTCAACAAATTGAATCCAATTACGAAATGGGAACACATCATAATATTTGAGTAGGTACAAAAGAATTTAACAATCAAAAATATAATATATACGACTAAGTAGTACAGTACATAATAATTAATAATAAGTAGAAATCTCATGTTAAGAGTTTTTCAGTATTTTTAATGAGGCTAAATTACAACGAAAAATATCAAGGGAATCCTATACGTAGTTATATGCAGTATACATTCGATGGAGTGGGGAGAACTTTTTTTACATTTGTTTTAGATATGCTTAAGTGAAAAGTTGGGTGTTCACGAGCGGATAATCTTGGTACATGAAAATTCAACATTACTTGTGTATTTTCACGTCTATCTTGCAGACTCATCAGAAAGTCTGCTTAGCACGATAGAGTGAGAAAAACCAATGGAATATGTATCATCTTCTTTATAACAACAATATTTTAAAAATTTCCTTTCAACTTTTTCTAAATTTTGCCTATGGATATCACAGAATGGACACCTTGTAGTGGAAGCATATTCAACTCGCGATCGCACCAATGTAGAAAAAAACAATTTTAAAGTACAGATATTGTTGAAGTCAGTACAATTTCTTATAATGAACGCAAGGACTCTAAAACAATCATAGATGAGACTGTTAATATGATAAACAGATGAAACTCTCTGGTCAAACGTTACACCCAAATCTCGAAATATTTCAGGTCTATTTAGAATTATTTAACGACAAATCAAAAATAATTTCTTCCGTTTTATTGGAAAAGGTCATTACATTATATTTTGCTACTTTTAATGGTAATTTATTTGCAATGCACCAATTATTTAAAATTACTGTCATTTTGTAACTTCTTGCAGTCATCGATGCTTCTAATATTATAATAGATTTTCGTGTCATCCACATGCAACAAGCAGTTTACCTTTAAATCACAAACAATGGCATTAATAAAGATGTTAAAAAGGATGGTACTAGATTGGATCCCTGTAAAACACCGGATGTTGTTGTTATTTGGGCATGCTGGTCGCCAGAACTTTCAATATGTTGCCTATAATTAGCAGGTATAATTTAAACAAATTTAGGAGACTAAATGAGAAACCAAGAGCACGAAACTTTGTAATGAGAATGTCGTGGTCAATTTTATCAAAAAGCTTTAGACAAATTGGTGTATAAGATATTAGTCTGAAGTCTAGAATTTACCTAAAAATTGTGTGACGCAACTGATGCAAAAGAGATTTGTAATAGTAGATCTTCCTTTAATAAACCCATATTGATATTGACTCATAACAATACATATAGTAAGATTTTAGATATTTTTGAAAAATTTTTGATTGTAGTAATTGGTTTTCAAATATTAGCTCTGTCAATTTTTTTTAAATACAGGTACAATTTTAAAAGTCTTCTATTTGGTTGGAAATATTGCAGTATCGATCGCCAAATTAAAGAGGTTGTGCAAAGATAGAGGCGAAGTCTTTAATCAGAAATAATGGAAGATCATCAGGACCTGTGGTAAATTTAGGTTTTAATTTTTTGACACTATTATAAACAATCGATTCTTTAAAATCGTATAAATAAAAGTTTTCAACTAGGCAGTGTGAAAGGGTTTTGGAAAAAATCAGCAAATAAATTGACAATATTTTGCTCATCCTCATGTAACACCATTTATTTGGATTGTTGGTGTTTTCATCCTTTAGTCTTTTGCAATAATTTTTGTAAGCAGTATAAATTAATTGTTTAATCAGTTTTCTCAATGATTTAATTTCCTCTAGAGAATGAGGATTCCTATGTTTTTTCTATATACGATGTTTTAAGTTGATGTTTTTAATTATTTAGTATGAAAATTATAAAAGATAATTTCTACTACGTTTTATAGTTTTAGTAACGGATAAGTCAAGTAACTCATTAATTTGTATATAAAATTGCTCACGCGCCAGGTTAACGTCGGAGTATTCACAGAGAAAATTCCAATTGAATTCGGCAAAACTTTGGTAAAGGTTAAGATAGTTAGCTATTCAAAAATTGTAATGCCTAAAATATTTCTTTTTTGTTTATTGTTGCTTGACCGAGTAGTGATTGTCCTCTTTGTAAATGTTTCACAAAATGTCTCTCACTGATCGTCATTTTTTTGTAAAACTTTGTGATTAGGATGATATTTCTCTTGACCGCATAAATTAGGTTCCCAATGGATATTTCCTTTTCACTGCTTCTTTTGTGTTCTACAGGATGTTCAAGTTAAAGGTCATATTGTATAATGAAAACGCATGGTTTTTAATGAAAATTATTAGAATTTCTCAATAAGTTTCTCATGTTAAATAATGCCCAGAATTAACAAAAATTCGTATGATGCAATAAGTAATTCCCAAAAATGCACATACAATGTTAAAAAAACAAACCTCCGTCAAAAAAGAATACGGACTGATAATTCCAAAACAGTTTCAGCAAAATAAGATAGGTAACTGAAAATAGTATTAAACTGAAAATAAAAAATTAATAACGTTTGTGGTACATTCCTAAAATTTCATGTTAATGTTATACTTTCATTCAACACCCTATGTATCATTTTCTTGGCAATTCAGATAAGTTCGAACTGATTACCCTTCAAACCAATAAAATTTTCTATTCACAGTTACAGAATACACTAAAATCGATCCAGATTTATAGGAGTTATTAATGTTTGAAATTGCCTTAAGGATTGTCCAGTGTATTATTACTGATTGATTTCGTTAATTTATATTCCATAATAATACAGTATTTCAGGAGTAGGAGTAGGAGACGATTTGAGAAAGTTTTTTTTTAATTTGCTCTAAAAACAAATATGTTGAAATTATGTAATGTGAAAGAGAACATATTTGCTATCACATCTAACTTATAATTTGCGCATATTTAGCGGCAAGGGTGCTGGCACTGCTTCTATGAATAAGTTTATAATTAACTTATCCCCAAAAAGTGCCTCGTACTCCACTATAAACTGTAAAGCTCCGTTTCCTCCATCCACACAAATGTAGACGTCCCTGATTTCAGAAAGTTTCTTCAGTAACTTTGAACTGGTTAATAAATATTTTCCATTTTCCTTTTCAATGTAATTTATTTTTTTTAAATTAAACATCTTATGGCTGACTATAAAGAAATAAAAAGTAACATGTAATTTAATATGAGCAAATAATTGCAAATACAAAACTTTTCAGTAAAAAATTAATTATGTAACTTATAATTCTGAAATAGAATTAGTTTGGCTGCAACAAAATAACAAATAAATTAAAACTTTAAATCAGATTTAATTACTAAAATATTACTCCTTTCAAATCTGTATATGATTCAAAATGGCATCTAAAACTAAAACAGTCATTATTTTAGCATTGTCACTATTTCGAATTTTCCTTGTAAAAAAACATTTATGTAATCGATGATATATTAGTTCTAATATAAAAATTAATGGGTAATATATCTGTAATGTATGCAATCTTAAGCCTAAAAGTGAAAAATTGAGTAATAACCCAAGAATCACAAAGGTGCTATTTAGCTGGAATAACCAAGATTCGGCTATAAAATCGTTTTAATGGCTTTCGTCAAGTTGCATTTTGGCCATATTATTTTAGTCATGGTTCAACATAAAATTTAAATACAAAAACGTAATGACGTCCATTTTTTTAGCTATGTACTGGTCATTTATAGTAGCCACAATGTGACCATGCAGGTTTAGTTATAAAGTCATTTTCATGGTGTCATGTATGAGCAAGTAATTAAATGGCAACAACGTTAACTCCTAATACTGCCATTATAGCTATAAAAATGACCAGAATATGTCGGCTTGGTTTTAGTTATTAAAATAGTGTTGATATCCAAACTATTGGCAAGAATTTAGTCAAAACATGACTACTTTATTTGACGATTTTCTTAGCTATTAATTCCGCATTACGACTAAAATAATAAAGAAGAAATTGTTACTAAATGCCGTTTTTTAAAGTAATTTTGTAGACATAAAAGCCTATTTTGGGACTAAACAGCTGGGTAGGTATATAACCTTAAAACAAAGTGTAGTTCGCAGTGTTTACACACTTCATATCTAAATATATGACAGATACTGAAACAAATCCCTAAAACCATTCACTAGTGAAATTAAACATAAACTTCTGTCTGTAAAATACCATAACCAAATTATGTTCTTATCTTTGCTTCATACTTTAACTATTTGTCGTATGTAATTAATTGAAAGAATATACAAGTAAGAATTTAGGTTTATATTATGTATCTAATAACTATGCTGTTTGTAAAAAAAAACAAAACAAATTTGAGAGTTAAGTTTGTTTCTGTACTCTCTTTGCAATATATTTATTTCTTTTCAATTTAGTTTAATTATATGATTTCTTTATAATGTAATGAAGTGATTTTTCCGTTAATGATTTTCTATTGTAATAAGACTTAAGTGGGTTCTTCTTAGCGATGGGACTCGAGTGACTTTCTTCACTCGAATAACTCAGTAGGTTTCGAAATTACTCGAGTTGAAACTCGAGTCGAGTTGAACCTCGGTTTCATTGTTATAAAACTCGAGTCAAAAGTTAGGTCGAGTAAAACTCAAAAATCCGACTCGAATTTTGACTCGAGTCGCTTTATGACGAGTAGATTTTTCAATCGAGTCGATTTTTGAATCGAGTCGCTTTTTGACTCGAGTCGCTTTTTGACTCGAGTCGCCTTTAGACTCGAGTCGCTTTTTGACTTGAGTCAAGTTTCTTTAATTTAATTGTTTATGGTTTTATTAATATTTTTAAATATTTTTTAGTGCCAGTGTGATTTGTTTATATAATATAAATATGAAAGATTATTTACATGAAGGCACTGAAGGCACTAATCTTGTAAAAGTAATAAAGATGAAAACATGTAACCATGAATGAAATCACTAATCAATTACTATATGATCGGGTCATCGGGATCGGGAATTCCCCTCCAGGTTTGTTGTTTCATGTTTGTAGGTCAGATTGTATAATTATTAATTAAAAGGTTTGTTCGTAGAGCAGTTTCCAACCGTTTGAAACTATCAGAGGCATGCGCAGATTGTTGTAGAGATGCGCTTGTTCAATCAGAACGTTTGTTATTGCAGAGCTCTCGTAATACTCGCATCTCTATAGTCAGAAAACTATCACAAATCGCCTCTACGTACAAACATCTAATTGTTACATACGACGTTATTACGACGTATTAGAAAATTAGAAATTAGAACTTAGAATTCTTTAAAATCAAGACTCACACGACTGCAGCAATCAAACTGGCACATTCATGTTCATAAAGATTTGTTTTTCGAATCAATTAGTTCGAAATAAATAAAAAACAGTAATCGGTGTGTATTAAATATTAAATACTGTATTTATTTAATATTTTGTGCTAAACAAGAGTTTAATTTAATGTTAATTTAATATAAAAAAAAATTATGTTGGTTTTCTTTAAATGTCATTTTATATACAATGTTAATTAAATACTTAATTTTGTATTTGAAATGTGTTGATTTGCCGGAAGAATAATATTTGATCTGGATCCATTTATTATTTTGTATTTCTATTATTATAATTCATGTTTATCCTTTCGATTTTTCAAACTTATGTTGGAATTAGATGGTAGTGTTTTAAATGCTGAAAGATTACCAAAAGAAAAAAACCTAAATACACTTTAAAAACTTACCGTTTAGCAAACCACTGAATCATCTCCAACTACTTACTCTAGTTCGCCTCGAGTTTGATTTCGACTCTGCCCTGACTCTAGACTCTAGTCAAATTCAACTCGATTTAAAACTTAAATCATATTAACTCACTGACTCGAGTAGCAATAACTCGACTCGAGTAACAACTTTACTCAAATTGCAACTCGACTTGATTTAAAACTTCAATCATAGTAACTCACTGATTCGAATATCAATAAATCGACTCGAGTAACAACTTTACTCGATTTGCAACTCGACTCGAGTTAAAACTTGATTCGAGTAGCAATAACCCGAGTCGAGTAGCAACTTTACTCGAATTGCAATTCGACTCGAGTTAAAACTTGATTCGAGTAGCAATAACTCGACTCGAGTAACAACTTTACTCGAATTGAACAGCCATATGACTCGAGTCACTCGAATAGGATTTTGACTCGAGGCACTCGAGTATTTTCACACTCGATTCCCATCACTAGTTCTTCTTCAACTTTGGTATACCTTGTATACGATAACTTGTATTAATAATTGTTTTTAAACCTCTTTGAACAAAAAGTCAATTGTTTTATTAGTCAGATACTTTGAATAATAATTAATCCTCGAAGGTAATTCGTTCAAACCGGTATTTGTTGAATACGTTCTATGAGGGGGTCTTCCTGAAACATCAGATTTAGTCGTATACCTAAATCCCTCAAGGAACGAAGTTCTTATGTATATATTTGAAGTAGTAAATTAAATAAAGATGAAATCAAAATGCACAGACAATTTGTAGTGGTAGTGAACTCACAGATAAAATAGTAGCAATTTTCTCTTCTGCATATATTAGTTAATACTGTTAATAGTAACCAATATTAAATAAATGTAGAAATTCAAATAAGTAGATGGGTGTTATTTCAGAAATGAAATGTATGTTGTTATGCCATATACCGTACCTGTGCCTCCTGTCTGTGTCATAACCAAACGGAGAAGTTATGTTTTTTTATAGACCATAGTTTCGCCATTTTCTGGCGAGGAAACTTTCTAACCATTTTAACCAAATTCTCGTCAGATTTCTAGTTGCACTTTGGCCAACATTACCAGTTAAATTTGCGATTCGGCTAAAAAAAGATTTTATAGTACCATTTTAGTCATATTGTGGCTTATTTCTATATAGCATCATTACCGAAAACATATGCCAAGTTGCCGCCATGTTTTCGATCAAACAAAAATATCCCGAACGGCGGCCATTATGTTGATTTTCAATATTTTGTTAAATTTGCCTCTGAAATAACGTTTTAATTTACTAATTCGATATTTTAATCAGTTTTGATAACCCTACCATCGATTGCGCTCTTTGAAATTTCAAATGTATAGTACTAATATATTTCGAATTAATTTAATTATACTTAAAACATAAGTATTTCAGGGGCCCTCTTTGTTTCTATGAGTATTTTATGTAAGTTTACAGAAATAATGTCTGCGGTAATAGATTTGACCCTCTTATTCATTGTTCATTGACCAAAACCTGTATATATGATAAGTATGATGAATGTCCATTTCATTTGACAACAACCTTTAAAACTAAAACTTGAATAAATAATATTTGAGACGATTTTATAGCTAAATAATTTCCATAAAAAGCCAAACCACAGATTACACAGCCCCACAAAAAAAAAATTTTCTGACCTAGCAATGAGACAAGTATATCCTTATGTATTTTTGATCGCTGATTCCGAATCCGGGGTCAAAAAAAGTCGTACACCCCAAAAAAAATTGTAGAGCCAAAAAACACTCCCTGAATAGGGTATGAATGAGATAACGCTCTGAAAATGATGTTATCATTTTAATCAATCGTTTTGTTTAATATTTTCGGGAAAAATTGAATGTATTACGATAAAAATAAAGGTGAATTGCAGCGTTCACCCTATCGGTATGAAACGCACCACCCTCATCTGCCATCAAACCAATTGATAACGACAATGACTGAAAAACATCTACAAATGTTTAAGTTTCGTTAGGTTTGCAATAAACTGACGTAGAATTCACGTAATACCCCAAAACTACCCCTATAGCGTTATGAAAAAAAGAAAGGAAAAAACATAAAATTTGATAACGATTTCATTATATGAATGTTCTTATTTGCAGAGATCTTTATGGCTAGGATATTAGCAGTCATTTGTCACCAATCTTAACACCATTTGGGTATAAAACGCATCCCTGAAGGGGGTGAGAAGTACTCTTACGTTAGTAGCTTTTAATTCTTCTTTTTTTAATCTTTTTTTTTATGGTATCTTTTAACTTTATTTTCAAGCGATCTTCTTACTACATAACGCTATAGGGGTAGTTTTGGGGTATTACGTGAATTCTACGTCAGTTTATTGCAAACCTAACGAAACTTAAACATTTTTAAATGTTTTTCAGTCATTGTCGTTATCAATTGGTTTGGTGACAGATGAGGGGTGGTTCTCACCCTCTATGAGGGTGCGTTTCATACCGATAGGGTGAACGCTGTAATTTACCTTTATTTTTATCGTAATACATATATACCCTATTCAGGGAGTGTTTTTTGGCTCTAAAATTTTTTTTGGGGGTGTACTACTTTTTTTGACCACGGATTCGGAATCAGCGATCAAAAATACATAAGGATATACTCGTCTCGTTGCTAGGTCAGAAATTTTTTTTTGTGGGGCTGTGTTATACTTTCGCCAAAAAAATCATTTCGTAGCTAGCATTAAAACAGCCATAATAATCAAAAAGGAAGCCAATGTAGGCTAGTGATCATTTTCTCCAGTTACGTTTCGATGGCCAGAATATTATTCCCCATTTTGACTACCATTACGTCTTTAAAACCTAATAATGCAGTTTTTATATTAGCCACTATAACCAAACAGTCAAACCATCTAGAAACTGTAACACCATGTTGTCCAGACTACAACTTCTTGTACTACTTGGGAAGTAAAAAGTATGGAAACAACATCTAAGGGTGGTATTTTATTAGGCCGACGCTGTATTTATTAAAAAGTAATTTAATATCTATCGTTTACTTACTTCTTGAAATTCCTGTGTGACCATTCTGATCGATTACGATTCAGCTGTAATGTATTTTTGTCTGAAAAAAATATGTTGAAATTTATGTAAACTTTGTAAAACATGCACCCTTGATAAAAGTTTCACCAGAGCGAAGTGTCTAGATTACGAAGTGCCCAACAAAAAGTAGTACATGATTATATTCAATAAAAAATAATATGTCTTTGGTATTATGGTAAGGTAATCTTTTAAGTAAACGTCAGAGTTATGCCACTAGGGATTAAAAGTTTTTATGATGAGTTAGAGGAAACCAACATGCCACATATAAATTATATACGGTTGAAATATATCACCAATATAATAATGTAACATAAGAAAAATGGATCCTGTAAAATATATTTTCTATTTAACTTTAGAAATGAAAACTAATTTTGATTTATCCATTCCTTATGTTTCCGCAAAATAGATCAGAAGAAATATTTTTAAAAGAGGCTTTCTCAGTGGCTGTTTTATTTTCACCTTGTCAAAGAAAATATTATTTAGGTAAAATATCATCTTATTCTATAGTATTTATGTTGATGATTATTAAAAATTAAAACAAATGTCTCATAGTAGAGAAAATTATAGAGAAAAATATACACTGATCGGCACAAAAAGTGGGGCAGCAAGAAAAATTAGTATATTTTTAATTACAAATTTTCTGAGTGTAAACAAAATATGTAAAATTGTATCTTGTTTTTTTTTCTAAACCTTTTCCATTAAAAACATAGTTATTTTAGAAGGATAACTGAGATTTTTAGGATAAATGGTGTCCGACGAGAACTTTGGTATATAATATGAACAAATAATAAGCGATTATAAATAGTTATTTATGAAAAATTAAGTTTTTCGTACGATTACGAAAAATTGCCGGCTAAGGCGAAGCCTATTTTAATTAAAAATCTGCTGTGGCCACACATGACTTTCTTATACCAGTATATATCATCCTGATGTAAAAAATTATTCCATTTAATTCTTCACTTACCTCAATTAAATTTTAATAGCGTGCCTTGAAATGTTTCATTAAAATTTTTAAATAATTAATTATTAGCGTCATTCGCTACTGTCAATAATAATTCATGTCATATATTTTAATAATATTTTGTTATTGACATTGACATTTTTGTAATAAAATTAGACATTTCAAATGTCAAACTGTTAAATTTATTCTAACCCCATTTCATGAGGTCAAATGTATAAAAAATTTAAGTTTACATCAGCTTTATTTAAGTAATTGGAAAATATATTTTATTGGCTTGATATAGTAGACATGATTTATAATCTTTCATCAATAATATATTTTTTTTGTAAGGGCAAATACAAAAAAAGTTTGGGTCCTGTGGACCTCCTCTCAACTCGCCAATTTTGCTCATCATCGAATTTATCATTATATTTTGCTTTTAGAACATGTGTACCAAATTTGAAAGCTTTAATTCAAAAACTGTGGCTGCTATCGCGATACTACAGACATGCAGACAGATTTTTTTCTATAAAGTTATGTTTTTTTCAATATAATTCGTCGAGATTCGTCCAGAAAATTTTTAATTTTTTTTCCCGAAATTGTACCTTTTTTCTTCTTTCATTCATTCATTGTGTCTCTTCTGGTGGTATCACATTTACCAAATTTAATGTGTCATCTAAAATGTTGTTGACAATCTTAACTACCAAATTTGGGAAGTCTTCCATTAGTATTTTTTGAGTTATCGTGAATACCCACATACACACACACACGAATCGACAGACATCATTCGGAAAATAGTCAGAATGGATTCAGGAGGGTTCAAAACGTATAAATCAGTCAAAATCTCGAGGTCGAAAAAAATCACGATTACTATCCTTCCATATATTATGTACAAGAAAGTAAAAATCTTATCGTAACCGACTTCACGTCACTTTGACACAACGTAATAAAAATATCATGACAGTTTGTTTCATTTGTTTATGGTATCTACTATTTTGTTCATAATTATTTTTTACCGTCCGAAAATACTTTTCGGCCTAGAACGAAGAGTACTTTTCGATCGGAAAAAGTAGTTGCATAGCAACCATAACAAAAAATATACCTGTTATAAAAAGGTGATCTTTTCGTCCAAATATTCGAAACAAAAACCATCACTTTTCAAAACAATCGAATAAGAATTAAATTTTTTTCCGGAGAAGCTCGGAGCCTGTTGCAGATAAATTTGCTTCAACTAGCCTTCTCCTAATAGTTCTATCCGCTGATTTTGACTCGGTGCACAGTGGGCTAGAATTAATATTTAGCAGGACAAAACCAAAATTTGTAAGAATTAATTTTGGGAAATACTCCTTTATTAGTATCTACAGAAATGGTCAGTGTATAACGACATTAATATGAGAATTCCTAAAAATAAATCATTTAGGAATAGTAAGCAAGTAAAGAACACTAATAATACCCGACCACTCTCAGTTTATCAGTTGCTGTTGTATTGTATAGGAGTGGTGTTGTGTTCTCGTTGTTTTTTTTTTGAGGATGTAAAATCATTCCTGTAGGAATCTTTTTGTTAAGGGTATACTACTTTTTCCCATTTTATTTAACTTTTTTTAATACAGTTATTTTTGATATTACCTTATTCAAAATATTAACAATAAATTGCCCTTATTTTTAAATTACATATTTACTTAGGTTTATAATAAATTGCATGCATTTGCACACTGTAATTTGAAGTTTTTAAGGAAGCTTATACAACAACATAATCGAAAAAAAATATTTGTACCTGTTAATAACTGCACTAAATATTATATATAATTTAATAAACAAGGCCGACCTTAGCTAAACTGATTATGTCACTTTCCTATAGATACTACTAAATCAATATTAGGAAGAAAGTTAGCATCTATAGTCCTTCCCTTGGGATCAATATCCTATAGCGTACAGAGATGTTGGCTATAGAACATCGTTGAAGGAAGTAAATTAGCCATACCGAATTTTGTGCCAAATGCCTTTCATTTCCGTAAACAAGTTTTTTATGCAACTCCAAGGTTCGAAAATAAACAGCGCCTCTCACACAGGATGTTTTGTAATAATCCTTTATTAGGGGTTGTTTTGTCATTTTTACTAGTAGTATTGTGGTGCTCTTTCACACGAACTTTATGAACAACTTTTCTAAGTTTATTATAACTTTCAACGCTACATTAATTTTTTGTGAATTAATGGGTCATAAAATGATTATAGCAGAGAGAGCTACAATATGTGATAAATGGTTGATTTAATAAAATCATTGAACAAAAAGACCAAAATGGGACGAAAAGGATGAAAAAGACGCACACGAAAAGGATGAAAAGAACGAAAAAGACGAAAGGACGAAAAGGGCGAAAGGGCGAAAAGGACGAAAGGGACAAAATTGACGAAAAATATAAAAAGAGCGAAATAACGAATCAGGTTGATTATTTTGTTATTGTGATATTATTTTATTCTTGTTCATTGCCCTCCTTTTTGATACAATTTATGCCCAAAATCGGTTTTCATTGAGGTCAAAAAACCACTACTAACATAAGTTAAGATAACACAAACACACACCAACACATGTAAACTAACAGTATCGTAACATCCGTCAAAATACTATCCATTCCAGAGACAGGCAAGTGCTAAAGAGGCGGAAAGCTACAAGTACCTAAGGCACATTTACGAAGAGCTCATGAGAATACATACCCATGATCTTTTGAGTGTTCAATACGTCAGAAAGTATTCATCGATGATTTCTGTATGTCTTTGATCTTTCACTTTTGTTAACTTATTAGTGGCAAAAATTACATCAGTTCATTTTTTTTTGTTATTAAATAAATTAATACAAATCATACACGGAAAAGATCTAAACTATATTAAGGTCTACTATTCTTAAATTAAGACATTATTGTACTCATATATCCACAAGAATAGATATTGTTCCATCAAGGAAAACGTTATTCTTAAAAGTCATTATTATAGTCTCCTTATTTTAATGATAACTAATTATTAACTTTGGAATAATGGTTCTACTTCAACTAAGAGGAAGTTTCGAGCAACATTCAATACTAACTTATACTTAATCTAAGATTTCATTTATTCAGTTCAAAAGTAGAGTGTATTGTGATCTGTTACATTTAACATTTAATGTAAGAAATGTGTCATTTCGGTCAACAACTGTATTATTTAAGCAAAACTGATGAATTACTTGAAACAATAAATATTTGATGCTGACTGAAATCTTTTCTTTCTTGATTTAATATTGCAGTCTATTAAATTTACCACTTAATATAATTTCGTTCAACAATTGTATTATTTAAATAGCCTTTTCCTCTTTGGGACTTACTACAACATGAATAATTCTTCGTTATCTAAAAAATATAGTTAGTTACCAGTATGTTACTGGAAAAATAAACCTCTGCGCTTGTGACTTTACATTAAAAGATTAGTCAGAGAGTGTTTTTGAAATGTTAATGAATTATATTATTATTTTTTGTCTCATATTAGTTGTCAAAAAAACACTCTCTGACTAATCTTTTGACGTAAAGTCACAAGCGCAGAGGTTTATTTTTCCAGTAACATACTTGGTAACTAACTATATTTTTTAGATAACGAAGAATTATTCATGTGGTAGTAAGTCCCAAAAAAAGAAAAGGAAAAATTTAGAGAAGGCCACAAATATTGTTTAGACAAAATTTAAATAAAACATAAATTATTTGAATCAAATTTAAATTTGACTAAGGACTTTTCAGAATTAGAAGAAGTTTTTATGAAGAATGACGTTTTATTAAGAAACCAAAAACAAAATTTTTACAAATATAGGTCCGTTCGTGAACACACTGTATATGAGACTTCAAATTTACCACAGGATGGCACATTATTTCTTTATAAGCTTTTAAGTGTTTTATGAATTTTATCGTTCTCTTTCCGATTTGAGGAAGTTCTATAATCTATTCTTCTGATATTTCCAGTAAATTGTCCAACGTTAGTTAATTTTCTTGACCTAGAAAAAAATTATTTATGTTATTAAAGTATAAATAATTTAAACAAATCATTGTAGCTAACTATATAAAAGAAAAGTATGCTCGAACTATCGAACCGGTGTGGCATAACAAGTTTTGTACATATGTAATCGAAATTTTTAAGCCCATTTGAATATTCACAAAATTTCCATGCATAAATAGGCAAAATAGTAAATAGGCAGCTAAAATACATAATAATTAATATGTTAGCTTAGCATTTTTGTCAAGAACAAAGAACTTTATCCTACACTGATAATAAATGAATATCAATGACTTCTGAAAGTCATTGATTAATAATGTTATATAGAGGTACACATTAAGGTGCATGACTAGTAAGTCGCCGTATTCCTTTCAAGGGATGCTAGTAGAGCTCATTTGCAACTGATTTAACTATAATATGTATAATACAAAACCTAACAGTTTTTGACATTTTATTATTTTTTTTCTTTAGAAACTTCCCTTGCCCTTATGAGTTTCAAAATACATATGTCATCGCTTAAGCGGAGATTTCACACTCAAAAATAAGACAAATAGTTACTATCAACATGGATACATTGCTGTTTCATACTTGAAATGCAGTATCCACATGTGTCCATTGCTGTTTCGTACTTGAAATGCAGAATGTTGAAGTTTTATTATTATTTCAGTTAATTTTGTATAGAAAATATATACACCACTGACTTCTTTAGTTTATATGGCACAGTTATGTAGACAGTTAATTGCTGAAAAAAGTCACCTCTTGATTTTTGTTAGATTTAGGTTTCGTGTAGGAGATAAATACAATTTTTTTATGTAGGGTACTTAATATCGTTATTTTATATTGTTTTAATAGACAAAATACTTTAAAAATTGCATTTATCTTCTACACGATGCCGATATCTAAAATACGTCGAAAGGTGACATTTAATCGGCAATTAACATTCTACATAATTGGGCCATCAAGAACTAAAAAAATCAGTGGCGTATATACTTTCTGCAGTTAACGCAAAGAAAAATAAAACTTCAATATCTCAGAAACGATGCAAAAATGGACCTATGTTGATAGAAATTAGGTATATTTGTCTTATTTTTGAGTGTAGAATCTCTGTTTAAGCGATGACACATGTTTTTTGAAACACCCTGTATCTCTTTAATTTGAAAACAATAGACGCTCTACCTGTACCTAGTATTTTTGTATTATTTATGGAAGTAAAATATTGTTTTTAAAATTTCATTTAAACCTCATTCGAAAAGTAATATGTACAATAGAGAAGTTTTTAAATAATTTACACGTTTATTGCATTAAGTTTTAAAAATAATTTCTTATGAATGCACGATTGGGTTGAAATTTTTTTTCTACAAATATAGTTTTTTAGCTCATCTTTTTATTTTATTAAAGTATTTAACCTAATTTTTGTTACATAACTATGTAAACTAACGCAGGAAACTGAAATATTAAAGAAAGTTTTATTATTTTGTTTATTTTAAAAATAAAATATCCCAAAAACTATTAGGTCTCTAAGTCAATTGCAAATGAGTTATACTAACCCACCCTCAAAGGAATAAGCCGACTTACCGGTCACCCTGTATGTGTATTGTATAATAAAACACCACTACAATAAAAATACAGATCTTGACTATTGTACATAATACACAAGCAAAAATTATCAAAAAGGAAAATAACTGGGGAAATCTATACACAATCATTAAACTTCAGATGAATACCTTTTCACCTATAATATAGTGACATTGTGTATTCATTTCCTGTAAAGTATAACGTAATTCAAATAGTTGCATGCAGTAAAACTAGAATTATTAAACTTACCTTCTAATATTGAAATTAAGGCCTCCAATTCCCAACTTGCTGATATCTCTTCTATCGTAGACTCATTAACTTCTATTTTACAGTTCATAATGTTAATATACTTCCTTTTCAAGTGTAACTTTAGAAATATAAATTATTTCATAATAAACAAAGTCGATATACCTTACCGACTACGCGTCGAATTGTGTGTGTTGAACCTTGATTATAGATGTTGATTCTATGATCAAACTACAGTACACACAATTCGACGCATAGTAGGTAAGGTATGTCGTCTTTGTTTGGCAAAGGCATAGCTTTCTACCACTCACCACTGCGCGATTCACTTATTCCATCATTATTTTAGAACACTTCACATTAAGATTAGTAAGTATTCAATCAAGGATAACAGTTATTGGATTAATAGTGTGTATAATTCATCCAGCAAAGTTGTTTGTAGTTTTATTCTAAGAGTAGTATTCCTATGTCAAGAAAACATTTACTTCAATATGTCCTTATACTTACTGTCACGGTTAACAGTACTCGAATAAAGTGTACTATTTAGAGTATATTTAATACATACTTATATCTCAAAGAAATCAAATTTATATTGACTTAAAGACTTGCGCTAATGAAACTCAAAAATATATCTGTTCTTCTTTTGCAATTGGTATACTATTGAAACAATAATTTATAATGCCAAGTAATATTATTCTAGTGACAAGTATAAAAATTTAAGAATAATCGATTATTTTGATATAGAATAGTTTTCTTTGCATGTACAATCAAAAATATGAATGTATTCGTTTTAAATCATATTTTAACCTACTCAAAAAATTTTATGACTGGGTTGAGTAACGGATTTTGTTCTTGTATAACAACACTGAAAATCTAATTAAGCTAAATAAATATTTACAGAGATCAAAAACGATACATGTATTGTTGAAGCGTCCTTTATTTTTCGAAAGACGTATGTTTACTTAAAACAAAATCAAACATGTTATCTGTAGTTGATAAGCCAAGAATACGACGAGAAATTTATGAGCACTGTTTAAAGTGGATACAAAAGATTTATTTGGATAACGGCAATGAATACCAGCGATGTATGTGTAGTCTTTGGACAAATAGTATTGATTTTATATTTTTAAATGGGTCCTAAAAGCAGTGGTATGCTTTAGGACTGCAAAGTAAAAATAAACAAAACAAAACATTTTAAATGAAATTATGTATATCAACTAATTTGCAGAGATATATTAGAACCACTGAAATAACCGGAAGTTTGAATCAAATATACCGGGTGTAGATGAAACCTAGCTCACCCCCTCTATTTTCATTGTTTACAGAAATAAATTGATGAAATGTTGTCATACACATAAAATTGCATTAGAAGACAGTATTTTTAATTTTTGTGCACTTCCATTTCCGCTGGAAATTACCCTCACTTTATTATTTTAAATTGAACACCCTATATATTATTACATTTTTTGGAATCTGTGATAAATTCTGATTATAACAATATGCTTTTTTTGATTTTTTATTTATTCACTAAAAATAAATATGGTCTTTTCGACACAACTTTGCCACAGACTTCTTTTTTAAATCTTAAGAAACAATAATCGTTATCCGATGAGTCAAAATTTCCCTGCACAGAAACGACAAGGTCTTGTAAATTTATATTTTTCTACAAGACGGCTCCACAGAAAGCAATTTAGCAAACGTCAGTGTCATGATCAGCTACAAGCAATCGTTTAGCAAAAAATAAATCAGCTCAATAAGTTTTTTAATAACGAAGATATAACGTGAGAAGTAATAAAAAACTTGTATTTCCTATTTGCTCATTTAAGGGTAAAATTGACTTTTATGGGGTGTTCGCAATTCCGAATCTCATGGCGATCTCAGAAATCGGATGCAGTAGATGATTTTCTATGAGAAACCATTTTGCAGTTTTTTTATATCCTCGAGTAATATTGGCCTCTTTTTTATAGATTTCTCATAGGCAGACGGCTACGTTCCCTACTAAGTATGTTATTTTCTCGATTCCTGATTCCTCCTGACCACGGAATGAAATGCAGAACGCAGCTTCAAGCTTATGAACTATACACAAGTTCAAACTCTTTCTTTATTTTCACCAGCGGCGATAGCACCTAGGAAACCTTTCTTATTTTTTCTCTATTACGTTTTTGTTTTGTTTATTCATTTCTAGGATGTAACGAGTGAAGCAAAATAAATACTAGTATGAAAAAAGTGGAAAAATTCAAAATATTTAACATTATTTTCCTAGTATAATAGTAATACATGGGTGAATTAAAAACAATTTATAAATTTAATACTAAATTCAAACATGTATTACCCACTTTTTTAGAGCTTTTACAAAAAATTTTACTTTTTTATTGATTTTTATTGAAATCAAGTTTATTTTTACCAATGTTGCCCCTTCCCCATTTGCCGCTCCGGGCAGTGGCTCTGCTTGCGCCCCCTAGACCGATCGCTGTAGATTACAAATGTTAGAAAATTTGTCGTAAAATTTAAAATACGTCAAATTATTTTCAGCTTTAACAAAATGAACAATGTACATAAATATTGCTGTGGTAATTTATATAAAAAATAAATGTTGCTGTTGTTATTATTCTTCAAATAAATAAATTTCACTTCAATTTATTCAAAGGCGCATAGAAACGTGTGTCATTCAAAATGGGCAACATGTGGAGCACTTATTATAATTTTTTCTAATAAATTATTTGAAGAAACCTCTATTTTTTAAGTTAATTCTTGAATTTTGTACTTATTGCTGAATAAAACCAAAATGGTTGCAATTAGCCATAGGGAAGTACTTACAAAAAAATGTTCGACACAAATAGTATACCGTAAATAAATTGAATAATATATATATATATATATATATATATATATATATATATATATATATATATATATATATATATATATATATATATATATATATATGTATATATATATATATTATGCAATGTTGGAATTATTTATATTTTCTATTTCTGCCGATATTTTAAATTTAAATTCTTCTACATTGTTATTTCTATTTTTATAGACTTCAGTTTTCAAGTCTTCCCATAAAAATTATCCAGTAGATTTAAGTCTGGGCTTCTTGAAGGCCACGATATAGTTCCATGCTTTCCTATCTATTTTAAGATAATATCATTTAAGAGACCTATAGGCACTATTCTATCTATATGTTCCTCTATTTCATTTTGAAGTAAATTAAAATATCCGACTCCAGTCAAAGCTCCCATAAAAAAAATGGAGCCTACAACTTTATTATTTATTATGCCACACCACACTGCTATTGAATTTCTCCTTTGAAATCTGATCTAATCTGATGTGATGTTTTATGTGAACTTTCTACGGATCAGCAATGTGAATTTTTTTATTAAATATGCCTGTTGTGTTAAAATTTGCCTCATCGCTCCATAATATATATTTAAAAATAACTGTTCAAAGCAAATCTATTTAAAATATTATTGTAATATTCTACACGTTTGTCTTTATCATCTTCATGTAACATTTGTACTGGCTGTATTTTGTATCGCGTATATTTATTAAGTTTTTTGAATGGACTTGTAAGATATATTTAAATCTCGAGCAGCACCATGAATCGATTGGGACGGATTTCCCTCAAAATAATGTGTAATATTAACTCATTAACTCATTTTATTCAGTTAACACAGTTTCATGTTTATTTCTATTTTCTTTATTGTGCACTGATCCCCTTTCCCTAAATCGTCTATTTAATTTTTCAAAATAAGTGCAATGCGGTACTTGTCTGTCAGGATATTGAGCGGTATACATTCTATGAGTAGCACAAGAATTTTTATCACTTATTAAATAACATTCTAATATATCTTGTCTTCTTCTGCTGAATAAGGCACTTATAACTTTAATTAAACGTAAAGAGTTACAACAAACTCTTTAAATGATAGTTCAAAATACATTCAAAGCCAACTCGGTGTTAAATTATTCAATTGTTATCAGTATTTTACTAAATATGAAGGTAAACATATATGTTATATTTTCGGAAGGAGAATTAAATTTTTTTTCAAAAGTTGTAAAAAATTGTTTCATTTAAAATACTTTGCTTTGTTTCTTACCACTTTTATTTGACTTTCAATTGTTTCCTTGTTGAAATTTTCGAAATCCTTAGAAAAATACTATAAATTACATTAAACATTTCTAACTTATTTCCAAAGACAAACAAAAAAATTGGAGTGAGAACGTTATAGGAATCACCCTACATTTCAGTTATAAATATTGAAAATTCTGATATATTTTTATGGCGGACTATCTGATCTGAAGGAGTTATTATAAAAGCCCCGAAATCGACTGTTGTCCTCTTTTTGAGAATAACAAATTGAGGGAGAAATAGACCTCTCTTTACTTATTAATCTTCCTATAAATAATTATATATAATATCAGGTTAATAATAATTGCTTCACTTTATATTCAATGGTGGTTTTTTCATATGAAAAATTTCCAGCGATGAAATATAAATAAATACATTGTTTATTTTACCAAGAGTAGTGTACATACATAAATGTTTTATAACGAAATATGTGTAGACAAAATACCACAGCACACTTCATGGTGTCAGTCTCTTTAGAGAGTTATAATATTAGGAAAATCTGTATCGTGCTTTTACTAGTAAAGCTCTCGATAGGCTATATTTCATCTGGATTGAGGTCATTTATTATCGGCCTGTTGAAAGATAATATAGATTACGTGCAACGACTATAGATATAATACCGTAATAGATATTTAGGGCGGATTTCAACAACGAACAAATAAAACTAATTTATACTACACACTATAGAATATAGGTACTCAATAATGCCTCATATTGTATGCTTATTTTTCAAGATAAATGTAATATTGAATTATTGAAAAAAAAACATATATCAGCAGCTGATAACTACTTATTTATTTGGCCATATTTTATATTTAGTTCATCATTGATTGACGTATATACAGGGTGTCCCAACCAAAAGAGGCACCCTGAATAACTTTGGAGAGTGCAACACGTCGACCTTGTTTTCAAGGGGGACATATTTTAATGTAATACTTGTATACCTATCATCATCCTTCTAGCCTACATGGCCACCCCCTCAAAAAAATTCAAATGGCAAGGTGGATCGAGCGATACATCTGCTGAAAGGTCTTTCAATTCCCTACATAACTGTGTATTTTTTATCGATTCGTTCTTAAGGAGAATAATTTTGTCAACATGAGTTTTTTCGACAAAAAACACTTTCCTTGTCCGTTTAGTTTTAGAATTATAAAAGACTCATTCATAAGTATTTGATAGTCCTTGAACATTAATTTGTTCACAACCAATTTTAAATCGAGATACATTTTACCAGAGTGAGTTCTCAAAATGGTTTATACCCTTCAGCAGAGAATAGAAATTGTCAGCATTTATTTTAAAAACGATAATTGTGCTAGAGCTACGGAGCGCATATTCAATAGAAATCACCCAGATAGAAGGATTGGTTCTCAGTATGTTTTACATTTATGGAAACAGGTTCTGTAGGAAACAAAAAGCATGAACCTCAGCGACCGATTAGGAATTAAGCAGTCGAAGTGGCAGATGGATAATACTCAATCGATCAGGAAAGTAGCTGAGGCTTCCGGTGTATCACGATGCAGTGTTCATCGAATGGTAAAGACACACAAATTTCATCCATATAAATTTAAATTGGTACACGAATTAAACGAAGATGATCCCGATCGTCGGCTTGAATTCTGTGAGATTTTTAGTGAACAATTAAACGGTAATGCCAATCTACTGTACAATACGTGTTTTTCTGATGAGTCGACATTTCAGTTAAATGAGGAGGTAAACAGGCACAATTGTAGGTATTGGAGTGACACCAATCCACATTTGTTCATGAAAACTCAAACACAAAGGCCTCAGAAGTTAAATGTTTGGACTGGCGTATTAGGGGATCACATTGTCGGGCCGTTTTTTATTCCTGACAATTTAAATGGCGAAAGGTACCTCGATCTGTTAGAAAATAACATCGACCCAATGATTATCCAACTCCTCGAAGAATACGATAATCTTTTAGAGGGCGAACAGTTTTTTCAACAGGATGGGGTACCCCCACATTTTGCTATAGCAGTCCGTTAATATTTGGATAATCGGTTTCCTGAGCGATGGATTGGAAGAAGAGGTCCTGTGGAGTGGCCCGCTAGGTCACCCGATTTAACTCCCTTGGATTTCTTTCTGTGGGGACATATGAAATCGAAAGTATTTACAACAAAACCTGCATCTCTGGAAGAGTTACATGAAGGAATTGTTCGAGAATGCCGTTTATTGACTCCAGATGTGTTCAGAAATGTTCGTACAGAATTTCAAGACAGATTGTACTACTGTATGGAAGTCGGTGGGGGTCATTTTGAACAATGCATACGATAATTTAAACTGCTTCTTTTATTTTTATTTCCCGAACCTAAAATAATGAAACAATTATTTCTCAGGAACGAATCGATAAAAGTTTTAAAAAAAATACACAGTTTTGTAGAGAATTGAAAGACCTTTCAAAAGATGTATCACTCGACCCCCTTTGCCATTTGAATTTTTTGAGGGGGTGGCCGTGTAGTGTAGAGGGATGATGATAGGTATACAAGTATTACATTAAAATATGTCCCACTTGGAAACAAGGTCGACGTGTTTCACCAATTTTTCAAAAAAATTTTATCTCCAAAGTTATTCAGGGTGCCTACTTTTAGTTGGGACACCCTGTATATGTTTTCACATAGTACTTGTAATTTGTACGTGAAAATTTCATAATTCTAATAAACAATGTTTATTCCGAATATATGGAAACCAAATACAATACAAAAGTTTATATGGAAATAATCTTTTAAAAAATTCTATTTTAAATTAATTTAAATCTAGTGTCCTTGCTGTGCCTCATTTGTATCAATTGAGCAGCTTTCAAACGAGGAAAAACCGTTATTCTTCTGGAAAAGCTTTGGCGTGAGAAAATTTATCTTCACATGTTTTTAATACGCATTTTGGTGGCTTTATTATGTCTGCATTGGAGTCTGTGCCTTTTCGAGCACCGCCCTGAAAAGTTTGGATTATATTCATTTCACTCAGGATAACCTCATTTTGAAATTCCATTTTAAAATAATTGATCAAACAATATACGCATTCCCGTCAAGCAAATTCTAAAGATGCCACTAGAAAAAATTTAATTTGCAAACACTTTGAGATGTTTTCACGATACATGTCAATCATGTCAAAGTAAAATTAAAAAATCGAAAATTTGTGGACATGCGCAAACAACATTGTTAGTTGCTAGTATTTATTTGTAGAGCAAAAAATTATTATTGTCATAATTATCATTCAGGAAGTTAAGAAAAGACACTTTCGTGAAAACGCAAGTTTAACGTTGGGAAACATATTTCATCTGAAAATCATAAAAAGATACACACCCTTTGTGCGATAGTGACATTCAGCCAAATTTCTATTCAGATTTGGTAGAGATGCTCGGGTGTAAATACCATGGACAAAACTAGACTGCCTTTTTTTAAACAGTTTCTGCAAAAGTGTGTTAAGGGTTAATACAAAAACATTGAAGTGCCAGTGCCAACAGAATCAACACTGAAAAAAATTATTGAAACAACGAATGCTTGTGGTACAAAGGTTGTAAACGTGATTGTAGGTGGAATGGAAGAGGATTATTCAATACGCGACACTTAATTGAATTTAAAGTACTAGACGCTACTAATTAAACTACTCTAGCAGCTAATTTAGTGCAACTAAGATTGAAAACATTATAGGACGAAAAACATGACCTAAAGGGTCTAGCCGGATAAGCATGTTAAAAATGCCCTTAAAGGAAATTAAACGAAATGAGCGTTAAAGTATTTTATTAGTTATAAAAAAATATTTGCTAGAGTATTATTCCAAAAATCCAAGGGGGGCTGAACTTTTGCAAAAAAAGTAATTATTTTTTAAAAATATGTTGCAACTTACATAATGGGTGAAAAATTTTGAAAAAATTCTCGAACATAGAGATCTACCAAACGAACTCAGTAAAAATTATTATGCAGTATTTGACGCGAAATTCAAATTTTAAAAAATGAACAAAAATTAAAAACGCCCTTTTCACCTTTTTTTTGAAAAGGTGCTACCATGATTTTTTTCTAACAGATGTGCCTTTGCATTACTAATACCCCTAATTTTTTTCAGATTTTTTTGATTTGGTGGCACATGCTGAAAAAAAATAAAAACTTCACCTAAAATTACACAGCCCCACAAAAAAAAATGTTCTGACCTAGCAACGAGACGAGTATATTCTTATGTATTTTTGATCGCTGATTCCGAATCCGTGGTCAAAAAAGTCGTACACCCCCCAAAAAAAATTTTAGAGCCAAAAAACACTCCCTGAATATGAGATAACGCTCTGAAAATGATGTTATCATTTTAATCAATCGTTTTGTTTAATATTTTCGGGAAATGTTTAAGTTTCGTTAGGTTTGCAATAAACTGACGTAGAATTCACGTAATACCCCAAAACTACCCTTATAGCGTTTCATACCTATAGGGTGAACGCTGTAATTTACCTTTGTTGTTGTTATCATGTTATCATTTTAATCAATCGTTTTGTTTAATATTTTCGGGAAAAATTGAATGTATTACGATAAAAATAAAGGTAAATTCAGCGTTCACCCTATCGGTATGAAACGATATAGGGGTAGTTTTGGGGTATTACGTGAATTCTACGTCAGTTTATTGCAAACCTAACGAAACTTAAACATTTTAAAATGTTTTTCAGTCATTGTCGTTATCAATTGGTTTGGTGGCAGATGAGGGTGGTTCTCACACTCTATGGGGGTGCGTTTTATACTGATAGGGTGAACGCTGTAATTTACCTTAATTTTTATCGTAATACATTCAATTTTTCCCGAAAATATTAAACAAAACGATTGATTAAAATGATAACATCATTTTCAGAGCTTTATCTCATATTCAGGGAGTATTTTTTGGCTCTAAAATTTTTTTTTGGGGTGTGCGACTTTTTTTGACCCCGGATTCGGAATCAGCGATCAAAAATACATAAGGATATACTCGTCTCGTTGCTAGGTGAGAATTTTTTTTTGTGGGGCTGTGTAATTTTAGGTGGTTTTTATTTTTTTTTCAGCATGTGCCACCAAATCAAAAATTCTGAAAAAAAATTAGGGGTATTAGTAATGCAAAGGCACATCTATTAGAAAAAAATCATGGTAGCACCTTTTCAAAAAAAAGGTGGAAAGAGCGTTTTTTAATTTTTGTTAATTTTTTAAAATTTGAATTTCGCGCCAAATACGGCATAATAATTTTTACTGAGTACGTTTGGTAGATCTCTATGTTCGAAAATTTTTTCAAAATTTTTCACCCATTATGTAAGTTGCAACATATTTTTAAAAAATAATTACCTTTTTTGCAAAAATTCAGCCCCCCCTTGGATTTTTGGAATAATACTCTAGCAAATATTTTTTTTATAACTAATAAAATACTTTAACGCTCATTTCGTGTAATTTCCTTTAAGGGCATTTTTAACATGCTTATCCGGCTAGACCCTTTAGATACATTTTTGTGGTTTATTATCGACGCGGCTAATTATATGAAGGTCGCTGTAAAAATGTTAAAATAAACATACTAGACCATGATTCATGTGTTGTGCTTAGCTCTGCATAGAGTGATTAAAAACTATTACAATTCCATTGATTAACTGATATTCAGTGTAAAGAAAATTTATCTAAAGAAGCATTACATTTGATTCAGGTATTTCACGAAATGTTTCCAAATATGCCGCTACCTCCAGAGCCTCTTTTAATGCGTTGAGAGACATGGCCGAAGGCAGTGTCGTGTTATTATGGTAATTTTGATGCCATTAAATTAGTAGTACAGCAACTGGATCTAAATGGGTCAGTTGCCATTTTACATGCTCAACATATGTTTAGATATTCAGTTATTAAAGAAAATTTAGCATATATATACATAACATAAACCACAAACAGTGGACTATACAGTAATTAATGCAATGAACATTATATTTGAAGTATGTTAATATATTTTCAAATTTCAGGGGGTGTTGCCGAGGTAGTAATGAACAAACTGAAAACAGGTTTAACAATAACCGCGTAGCACATGCAATGGGTAATTGTCTCAAAAATTAAGTCGGGAAATTTTGTAATTTTGGAAAGTGGTAGATTGTTATATCAGAAATAACATACCATGTCATTTTCCGCTGGCGGCACCGCCATATTTTCAAAATGGCAACAAAACAAGGTTTTTGCAAGTCTCTCAGTTCTGGTGCATCCTAGCGCAAATATAGTTATTATAAAAAGGAAGTACACAATTTAGATCCTATACAATTTTCGCGTACAATCAATGATTTCGGCGTGGTAACCGACGGAGTGCAAGATATTCCCTTTCATATCAAGAGAAAGTAGATTTTTTTTCTATTTCTGATCCGTTTATTCTGAAAATCGTAGGTACTATTTTTGCTATCTAAATGCCGTTCTTGCTACAATAATAGTCATTTCTGCACCTCCCTCCGAGCTAGAGTATACAGTACATATTTTTTTATATGGTTTCCCCTGTAGGTCCATTCCACAATATCATGGTTGTAGTTTCCTTAAATGTATTATAATTCCTGATGTTAATGGAATAAAATATATCTGGTTTTAACCTTACGCTTAAATCCAGTGACATTTCTCATTCGCATATGGTTTACCTCGCGAACAACTACGTATTTCAGTTTTTTTGAACAGTTTATTTTATCATCGTATTTCTTAACACTAAATTATCGGAAATGTATTTAGTCCTCTTTTTTTATAACAGAAGTCACATCTTCGAACAAATGTTTGTATAAAGCTAGAAGCAGATCTAGCCGGGCGGAATCGACTCGCACCGGCTAGCAAAAATTCCAGAACGGAATCGAATAAGCACATTAGTGCGGCTAGAATCGGCCCGCAACGGAAATCTCAAGTGTACTTACTGCTTCTGTCTAGTCTTGTTGTGTTTAGTGTTTGTTCATTAAGAATGGAAACGAAAAGTACCAAATATCATCGTTTATTAGTCGAATGGATCTGGAATGCGGACGCATATCACTGGATGCAAATATGGTTGAGCATATTTACCGGGACGGAACTGGCTTGCAACGAATTTCTGCCGATGATTGCTACTGAGAGCAAATCTAAGTCGGCATTCAGGAGCGCTATTTGACGAGCCGACTCCGTTTGGATAAATATGTGCATGGCTATTTAAAAACATATAATTCTTTCCTTCTGCATTTTTGCTGACCGGTGCGGGCCGATTTCATCGGCTAAATGTGCTTCAAGCTTAATACTGAGTCGAAACAGCACCGTTAGTCCCACATTTTCCCTCTCTTTAAAGTGGCGTTAACACGCCGTCGTCGCCAGGAGTGGTAACATCAAATTTAAATAGCTGTTAAAATTCTTCTATCAATGAGAATGAAAAATCAAAACAAATGATTTATCTTAAATATCATGTGATTTTAATATACAAAACAGGCAAAACTGATGCTTTTTTTTATATTAATAAGAAATACGAATGTTTTATTTGGTGTCTCTTTATGAAACTAAATAGTTGTATTTCTTACTAATAAAAAACGCGCATCAGTATTGCCTGTAATTTTATATTTTAAATCTATGTAGTATTTAGGATAAATCATTTGTTTTCGTTTTTCAATGTTAGTAACGGAGACATTTTAACAGCGATTTAACCTAACTTGTAGAAATTTTCTTGTCTTTTTACTTTCTTATACCTAATATAAGGAAGTATAGTAATCGTGATTTTTTTTGACCTCCAGATTTTGATTGATATATACGTTTTGAACCCTCCTGAATCCATTCTGACTATTTTCCGAATGATGTCTGTAGGTGAGTATGTGTGTGTGTCTGTGTGGATGTGTGTGTGTATGTGTGTATCCACGATAACTCAAAAAATACTAATAGGAGCCTTCCCAAATTTGGCAGTTAAGATTGTCAACAACATTTTAGATGACATTAAATTTGGTGAATGTGGTACCACCAGAAGAGACATAATGAATGGAAGAAGAAAAAAGGTACAAATTCAGGAAAAAAAACTAAAAACTTTTATTGCATTTCTGGACGAATCTCGACGAATTATAATGAAAAAATATAACTTAATGAAAAAAAATCTGTCCGCATGTCTGTAGTACCGCGATAGCAGCCACAGTTTTTGAGATAAAGATTTCAAATTTGGTACATTTGTTCTAAAGGCCAAATACAATGAGAAATTCGGTGATGAGCAAAATTGGACAGCTGAAAGGGGGTCCACGAGACCCAAACTTTATTGTATTTGACTTAAGCTGATGTAAACTGAAATATTTTACACATTTGGCCTCATAAAATGAGATTAGGATAAATTTTACAGTTTAACGTTTGAAAGTTCTAATTTAGTTACAAAAATGTCAATATCAATAAGAAGAAATTATTAAAATATATGACATGAATTATTATTGACAGTATCGAATGACGCTGATAATTAATTATTTAAAAATTTTAATGAATCGTTCCAAGGTACGCTATTAAAATTTAATTGAGGTAAGTGAAGAATCAGGATGATATATACTGGTATAAGAAAATTATATGCTGGCCACATCAGATATATTTTTTAAATAACTGTATTTGCGATAGGATGCACCGGAACTGATATTTCGAAAAAATTGAATTTTGTCGCCATTTCGCAAATATGGCGGCGCCGGCAGAAAAAATGAAAAGGTTGCAAAGTTAGTAGATTATTTCGGACACAATAATCCTCAATTTTCCAAAATTACTTTTTTCCTCCCGTTGCCTGGATTAACGTTTTCTTTACAATTTCGTTTGTGGTAAAATTTTAAGTATCTTTACTATACCAGACATAAATGTGCAGTCTCTGAGAAAAATTTAGCTACTTTAAATATGCGCCGTTACATCGGTAGACATTAAACAGTCTTTTTCACAATATATGTGATTATATAGTGAAAGGTGCCCGAGTTTAACTCTGAATCATTTAGAACAAATACAAATAATGCACTTTTATTGTAATGTTTGTAATTAATTAGGACATGAATCTATTTATGTTACATCCACCAATTAATATATCCACACTTCATAAGGCTTGTTTTGAAGCATTTAGTCGCCATTTAACCTTGACGTTACGGATATCACTATATACAAGGTAAGATACAAATTGTATATGAATATGGTGATATTGTTCATATCGCTTAGATCCGATCCTGATTTTTACGTTATGTCGACCTTAGATCCGCGGTCTAAATATTGTAACGAAGTGATTTTATTTTATAGAATTAAGTTAGGTAACTAGGTGCTATTTGTCTGTTTTGAAAAATATTTTAACCATTATAGTACTGCGCTTGTAAATAATAACAGTTTAATTATTAATTATCGATAGGTAGTATTGATATGTTTTTATGGACATTCCACATATGCCGGCAGTACGTGAATCGCGAAACGCGACGCGCGCATTGTGTCCCGCGCTAACGTGAAGGAGCCCGAGACTGGAAATAATCAAATTAGTTCCCGTCCGACCGCCAACCGAAGAACCACGCCGATCGGCACAGTAAGTAAACTCGTGAGTATAAGGATATATTGGTATTTAAATTTCATGCGGAATTATTCTAAGGCGATAAACGGGTGACGTAGCTGTAATATACCGCTCATGACTACTGTATCTCATCCTACTTCTGCGTTTGGCAGTGTTTAGTAGCATGAGGATTTTTCAGATAAGTTAGTCTCCATCTGACCGCCACCCGAAGCACCACGCCGACTTGGATAGTAAGTAAATTCGTGAGTATAAGGAAATAGGTATTTAAATTTAATGCGGAATTATTCTAAGTCCATAAACGGGTGAAGTAGCTGTAATGTACCGCGCATGACTACCGTATCTCATCCTACTTCTGCGTTTGGCAGTGTTTAGTAGCATGAGGATTTTTCAGATAAGTTAGTCTCCATCTGACCGCCACCCGAAGCACCACGCCGACTTGGATAGTAAGTAAATTCGTGAGTATAAGGAAATAGGTATTTAAATTTAATGCGGAATTATTCTAAGTCCATAAACGGGTGAAGTAGCTGTAATGTACCGCGCATGAATACCGTATCTCATCCTACTTCTGCGTTTGGCAGTGTTTAGTAGCATGAGGATTTTTCAGATAAGTTAGTCTCCGTCTGACCGCCACCCGAAGCACCACGCCGACTTGGACAGTAAGTAAACTTGTGAGTATAGAGGTACATATGTATACAAATGTAATTGCGAATTTTTCTAATTCGGTAAAAGGTGCCGTTTAGCTGCTGACTGAAGAACCACGCCGACCTGCATAAACATCCAAGACAGTCCGTTGCTGCCGCCCGTATCGACCAGACGTGCCGACCCCGACCGCTCCAGAGAGGAAGCAGCCCAGGATCCGGAAGTAGGTAGCAAGGTTTGAGTAAAGTTTGGTAATAAAGGATAGTAAATAACCGCCATAGTTAGGCATAGTGTGCTTGTATTCCCCTCCTGGTATCCGTCCGCCGTCTGCTTATGACCGATTAATTTATCGCTGTTTACCGTTTCACCGCTTCATTCACCGGATTACCGTATCGCACCGCTTGACCGCCCGCTTACTGCCCCCCGCTCGCCCGTAGTTAAGACCGTTGTAGTATAAGTTTGTAGTATAAGACCGCTTGTAGTATAAGACCGCTTGTAGAATAAGTGATAAATATGAAGATGTATATAGTGTAAATAATAATTAGTGTGTAGAATAAATGTAAATATATTGAATAAGAGCCGTTTAATTAACTGTAGTGTGTAAGTTGCCTTTTTCTCGACCCCCTGGCTTAGCCGTATCTTCACTGTAGTTGCCCGGCCTCTATCGTCCCGCCGATAGAGTAAAGTGGTGTTTCTACACTCTAAACAGAAACTGGCGCCCGAGATATCCGTACCGTGTGCACCGCCGTAGTGTTGGGCGTCAAAGTGACACTTCTGCTCTTGCATAGAGCAGCGAAGTACCTCACAATATCATCCGAAATGTCAAATTGCTGCTGATGTTAATAACAGTCTTGAATAGACCAACATTTACACCTAGATCGGCTAGAAATATTTTATTGAAATTATTTGAACTTCGAGAATATCACTATATTTATTTAGAACTTATTAACTAAATTTGACGTTACTTTTTGTTTGTCCACCTACGTCAATAAATAATTGGTTGGATGTAGAACATGTGTATTTGCGAATGTCGTACGTAGTTAATTGTTACACATTACTACGATTAAATGCAAGCAATCTCTTAGTTTCTATTTGCGGAGACAGACTCCATATTCTCCACTCATACATCATTACATTCAGTGCCTATAGTCTTAAATTATTCAGTACGTTATTATACTGCTGCTGTTTAATGTGCGGTTTTACTTTTACTAGGTATTCCGGCGCAATTGTCTAGAGATAGCTATATGACAAGTTAGACTAGTCACTGCTGCTGAGTTCGAATCTTAACTCCGGCAGATGGCAATGTTGGGCGAAATGATTGTGTGTCCATGTTTTTTCAAAGAATAATCCCCTCCGCACGATATATACTCTGGTATAGGATTCATGTTATGGGTTTTCTAATTTATGTAGCGCGTCTTTCATTTTATATTTGAGAAATTAAATTGATAACTCTTCTACTACAAGTTTGTGATATCGAGTTTTAAATCACACATACGTATTACGCGAGGGGTAAACTTGTCGAAAAAATCTGTACACCAAACTTCTACTTCCGAAGTACTTCAACGGAATTTCACTATTTTGGCTAGGAATGCTAGAGAATTTATGGAATAACAAGGAATTCCAATGGAATTCCAGGGAATTCTAAGGAAGTCCAAAGGTATGTGTTTTTCTCAGATGGAAATAAACAGCTATTTTACTTCCTCACCCCTCAAAGTGAGGAAGGTATGTATTCGTGAAAAAAATTTTGAAAATTTGTATTGCATTTTCTGGACGAATCTCGAAGAATTATGACGTGTATCGTCATAATTCTTCGAGATTTCAGAGAGAAAAAATGTCTGTCTGTGTGTCTGTCTGTGTGGTTCGCGATAGCAGCTACAGTTTTTGAGATAAAGCTTTCAAATTTGGTACACACATTCTAGAGGTCAAGGAAGAGATTGAGTTCGTTGATGACCAAAATCGGTCCCAATGTCTAAAAAAATATTAGAGACATTCCACCAATGTGACTGTTTTGAAACGTTAAAATGCAACTTTTTTGAATCGTCAAAAAATGTGACTTTTTGAAACTTCAAAAATTACTTTTATTATAAACTCCACCACATGTCGAGTTTTACTACGGTGAGCAAGTTCTGATCCCCAAGTAATTGGCAGCAGTTTTTTATCATTTGTTGTAACAAAAACATTTGTAAAAGGCATTACATAACCTTAAAAAAATAGATTCTAAAAGTAAAACAGGATAAATAAAAACATTATTCTTAATACATGTTACAATGTTAGGATGTTCATTACAACAAAAGGCGGGAGAAATGAGTTTATAAGCACATTTATAAAAAAATTCAAAAGACAAATTCTAAAAATAACAAAACAATATCTCTTTCTCTCTCTAAATAAAACTGGATTGAAATTGCTTTCAAAGAAGGTTTTCAAATTCATTGAAATAGCGTCTTTCTCGGCCATCTTGCATGAATATGTGTTCTAGTGAAACTCAAATATCACAAAATATGTTTAGTGATGGGAAGGTGTTCTCTGGTAGTGAATATATCTCTCCTTTAAATAATGAACAAGTAAACAGCGATGAATATGAAATTTCTAAAGAAATTATTGAAAAATTTGTAAATGAAAGATTACCACGAACACAATAAATGAATACCTTGCAAATAAATTACTTGACATGGCCAAAAATGAATTAGTTTTAGATGGCCACAATGATGCAATTTTTTTTGAAAAAAGGCACTGTCAAAATGAAGTTCAACCTTTCTTTTGGGCATCTGAAAGATGATACAATATGTAGATATGATTTTGGACAAAATACTGATGAGAATATAGAAAGGTACAAAGCAGGTTTGAGGCTCAACGATGAAATAGAGAAAAACATTTTGTTGATAAAAATAAATATAACTATGGAGTTACAGCAAACAATGCCACTTCAGAAACTCAAATGTGTCATTTGAGGCAAATGTTGATCATTTCGATTTGTACAGTCTAACTGCGGGAAATATACTTCTTTTAATTGTATAGAATAGAGTAGTAGAGAATAGAGAATGTAGCAAATAGAGAGGCTGTTTGTATAAGTTTTTCTCTTTTTTCAAAGAAATAGATGAAAATGTGATTCATCTTTTATAATTTTGAAGAGCCTTTGATAAGATTAAATGTGCTCATTAAAAAAATAATAATCTGGACGAAAAAGTAAACTTCCGAAACTATATTGATTTGTACAAAGAAAGCCATTCAAAGAAGAGGAGGAATAACAGCTGGAAAATTGGTCAATTTACGTGAACAAATGAATTTCGTAAAAGAAGAATACAGATGAAGAAACTTTAGGACAAAATGAATGAAATCTAAAAAAAAAAAAAGGAAAACTAATTAGTTTTAAGAATAAAGTTGTTTTATATTCATTTTTAGCATTAAAGTAAAGTATGAAATCGTAACACTTTTTCCATTTTGCTAATTTACCTGTATAAGAGTGTCATGTAGATACATTTAATTTTTTTTGTTGCAAATAATAAAATTACAGAAATTTGCATAGTGCTAACCAACAGTACAATGCAGTGTTTTTAAGTCAAGATTATCCAAATAATGATATCATATAACACATCTCGATCCAATTGTATATTCAATTCATATATATTTTACTTCTATTTAAAAATTGAATACAAGGATAATGAAAAATAAATGATGTTATAATTTAAATCCGAATAAATAACTAATTTCTGACTACAATAATTGTAAACTTCCCAGAAATGTCTAAAACTTGTAAGAAATTCCAAGAGAATTCCACATGCTTGTACACCAAACTTTCAAATAAGTTTAAACCTCGATATTACGGATTTAGACCACCGCAGGTCAAATAAGAACAAATAATGCACCATCTATTTGATTTATTGGAAATATGGACTGTATTTAAAACCAATAATATCAGTATTCAGCCTTAATTGCGCATACTCCTCGTTCAAAGAGACAAATTAAAAATTATTCAAAACGTCAATCGACAATTAATTTCAAAATTCAACATTTCACTGTTACAAATATGATTGGTTCCATAATTTACGCTAATTGAGTTGTCTCTTTTTGATCCATATTATAATATGGATAATGAATGAAGGCGATATACATATATTGACAGATACACCGTTTATATTTCGAAAATGTAATTGGATTTTAGTTAGTACATCATGTTTGGTTGAAACCGCTCAATGGGTGATGTTTCAGTATATATTGCAATGCATTATATGTATATCAGTCATTTAATTGTCGTTTAATGATAATATTTAACAATTTAGGTACACAAAATGTTTCTTATTTTTTATATATGTACAAACTTCAGAAATGTGTAGAGTATGTAAAAATAATAGCAGTTTCTTTTATGACCACAAAAGATTTTAAGATTTCAAGTTTTAGTAATTTTTGAGCACCCTGTATAAGAAGCATAAGATTTCTCAACGTGAATCATATTTTTTTAGGAAAGCAAAAACTTTCAAGTAGAATAACTTTTTCTTGAAAAGTTAAATACGAGTTTAAATATTTTAGCAATTTAACCTCTTTAAGTCCATTTGGGGACATATTGTATACTTAATGTGTTTTCTATTCTTAATTTTCACAGGGACTTGTAGCACAAAGTATTTCATCACTAAAAGAGTATTAATAATAAAAAAATTGCAGTAAGCTTTAATTTAAGTTTAAGCAAATATTCCAAAAGAATCATGGCACACTGCTAAAAATTTACTACTTACTGCAAAATATATACCTGCTGTCAAGGTTAAAAGTTGACCACAATTATGTTGGAAACAGAGAGTGATAATAAAGAGCTCAAATTGAAGTGTTAGGGCAGTTTGCTATTAATCCCAACAAGTACACTTCGCCACGTATCTGCTATAAATGACATTTTTCATAAGACTCTTGCAAGATCCTAAAGTTGTATAAACTTCAGCCTTATAAAATTCGAGTCTATCGTGAACTAGCTGAAAACTATTTTGATATGATTCCAGTTCTGTGGGCAAATGAACGAACAATCCTCTTCTGTTACAATATATTTGTTTCATCGACGAATTGACATGTTTTTTGAATAATTTTATCCTAAGCCTCAATTGTCGATCTGAAGCGATGAAAACCCATATGTTTTTGTTGAAGAACATACTCAATGACCACAGAAAATAAACGTTTGGGCTCGTATATTGGGGAATAGTATTATTGGTCATTTAATTGTTAAAGAAAAGCTCAATGGCAATATCTATTTGGACGTATTAGAAACCACCATTAACTCTCTTATAACCCATGTACCTATTGGAGAATCAATTTGATGAGGATAGTAATCGTTTCTTAGATGAAGACATGCTTCACTTCCAGCAAGATTATACTTCACCGCATTTTGTTTCACAAGTCCGGGTATGGTAGGATAACACATTTCCGCTAAGTAGATGAGTAGAAGAGGACCCACAGAGTGGCCAGTAAGATCTTTGGATTTGATGCCATTTATCCGTAGGGGCATCCCAAATCTGTCGTTTATAGAACTCCACCACAGAACATTCAAGAACTTCGCCAAAAAATTACTGCGCTGAATTTCACTCTATTCCAAGAGAGGTTTTCCAAAATTTGAGATGAGGGTTTGGGAATAGTTTATATTACTGTTTGGAAAATAATTAACAACATTTTGATAGAGAGCATTTGTTATGAATTAAAATAAATAACAAATAACACAAAATTATACAAAATCATACTCCCTCACAAAATTTCTGGTAACGTCTTAATCTAAATCTTCCTTCCATCCACCCTACGAATTTACAGTCATAAGTTTAGAGTTCTATTCCTAACATTTCATCAGCCTTAGTAAAATAATCCAAATTTTACACATCTGGTATTTTTTATTTGTAAAGGAGAATATGCTTATCATCAGCTTTTGCTCCGGCATTGGCCCCATTTAAATAAATCTAAACAATTCAAAATCTTTGTGTATATTTTACTTTAAAGAATTGTCATGGGACAACAAATTTATTTTCGTTTTCGTTAAAGCGGACATTACGAAATCCGGCTCGATCAGATCAATTTTAAGGCCGGCCAGATCATGTCAAATATATTCTTGGAATTAGTATAGAGGTGCAGGTTTTGGCCCAGCCTCATCAGATTTCGGTCGGTATGGCCCAAGAAGTTCAACCTTAACTCAATTTATGTCAAAGTTTGCATTGTCTACACTTTTAGTATAATTTATCAATGTTTTACTATGTATATATTTCTTGTAAGTATAGACCAATGAACTATATACATGGAATGTGATGGTCATAAATGACTCATATTTCATAGATTCAATGGACGACATTGAGTCTAGTTCCTGATCTTTGTTTGTTCTAATTGTCAAAAAGAGGCAGACAACTATTCTGACCTAATTTTAACATGCTTTGCTGTAATGTGACCATCAAGATTCATTACGTTCACAGCCACTAGGATCGTTTTCCAGAAAACCTACGTTAGTTAAACAAAGAGCAAGGAGAAAGATTTCACCAGGATATACAAACTATGAAAGAGAGATACCAGAGAAGATGGGATATTCACATGATGTCAGATTACTGCTGGAACTTTTAGTGAAACTGTCCTGGTAAATCTCACTCTCACTCTAGAAAGTCTTATAAAAAAAGCCTCTTATGTGTCGAATGACTGATTATTTTATATACTTTTGGGATTATATAAACTGATTTCGTATTTTGTATAAAATAGTATAAAATAAAATATAAAATAATTCATTCCATTAAGGATTGGCGGACAACCGGTTGAATCAGCGTAAAAGGTTATGCTATGTCTCCAAAACTAGAGTTGATAGAATAAAACCAATGCAATATTCTGAATCAGCGCCCCAAATATAATCAAGAATAGGTCTAACTTTTCAATTACCAAAATATGTGTTGAATGGCCAGTGTTATTATTATTGGAGTATAATATAATTTCGTTATTTAAAATTACTTGTTCAAGTAGATTGGACAGGCTTAGACTAGTACAGTTTATTTCAATCTTATTTTCAACATTAAAAACGTCGGCACCTTTGACAGAGGTAAAGGGATCAAAGTCGTCTACGTTTTTTTACGTTGCAAATAAGTTTAAATCGACCTTTAAAGCCATTACTCAAATTGCTCGTGTCAGTCAAGTGGGGAGACATAACTCAATCCGCTTAGTACAAGACACAAACATTTAGTCTGACCAGAATAACTTTGGATATATAGGTTGTCTCCATCTTAATCCAGCAAAGTCAGATTATTATTCCGAGTGGCTAGTCAGGCTTTAATTCTAGTACCAATTAATAGATCTGTAAAAAATTAAAATCAGACAAGCATTTATATTTTAATTTTAACCTTGAAAATAAACTGTGTAATTTTGTAATGTTGATACGACAATTTGAATGCAAATTGTGTGAGATACGTAAGGGCGTCTGATTAGATATAACAAGCAGTGCAAATAAGTCACGAAAGGAATTAAGGTGGTAACGTTGTAATCCTCCAGACTGGCATGGTATTTTGTATAATATGTGTTTTATGACCTATTCTCAAACACAAATATTCTTAGTTGGCACGTTCTTATGTAAACTTATCCCATTCAACGTAAATTTAGCTCTAAATGAAGACGTAACTCACATATAAATATCAAGCATACTAGCATAAGATTATTACGAGGCGGATTACAATCGTTAGACAATAGATGTTGCAAAATTTCGATAGGAAAAACAAAATTAATTCCATACAGATATTTTCAAGCAATTTTTTTTGAAAAACTTTTTCATGATTTTCCTACAGGCAAACCTTTTTTTAGTATTAGAAAAAATAGACTATATATTCTACGAGACACATATCAGTAGAATGTATTATATTATATACATATATCTATATTATACACCGACATTCTTAGCTGAATGCGCTAGTATAAATGTATTATGTAAATAATCAATTAAACAGCATATTTCATGTACATTTTATCGCAGAAATTATTAAAACTACTTCTCCTATAATAACTATATGTAACAACACATCGATTTAAGCAACAGTATTTGTACTCGTAATATTAGAAGCAAAAAAAATATTGAGAATAAAAAAAATTTGACATTAGCCAAAAAGAGAATTCACATTTAAGAAATGACGCCTTTTAGTTATAATACAAAAACGAAAACACGTACGCCACTATATAACGTATTTCATTCTTTGGAAACCCTTCAAGGAGATGGTAAACACAAACATATTTAAAAAATATTTTAATTACATAATTGAAAATATGAGTATTTGTCATTTTTATTTGACATTTTAGATTGATAGATTGATTGTAAGTTTGGTGACCACAATAATATTCATGACATCTAACCTAACCTCTACTGGGTGTACATGAAACCTGGCTCCTCCTAATTGATCAATATACATCACACACATTTTCTTGTTTTGTAATTGTATTCTAAACATTGTAGAACCCTGAAGAAGACTAAATTATAGTCGAAACTTTAGTGATTGAACTAAATTAATTTCTTTTTTGTCCTACTCCAACGAACTTCCCATCAATAAGTATTTCTCAAGGACACAATGATATCTCTCATTACAATACCTATTCATTTAGAAGAATTTTTATTTCTCTACTGTGAATCCTTATGGAATTGCTAAGTTATGGATAGCACTGTAATCGTAAAAAGATGTATTTTCTAAATATAGTGATGATTGATGAGCCACCATTTTGAAATTTGACAAATATGTATTTTTTAGAAAAACAGATTTTCTCACATTTCAAGGTTCCTATGTAAGAGAGTATTTATCATAAAACAGTAAATCAATTTTTGCAATAATAAGAAACCCTATTAATATTTTTTTTGTAAATCACAGCACTAAATAAAAAATTAAAATTTTCAATAAAAAAAATAAATAAATAAATAAAAATTCAAAGAAAAATGTATACTGTTATATCCAGACTACACCATAGAATCCAAAAATGTAAAAATATACAGATTATTCCATTGAAAATAAGAAAGTTGGGGTAATTGTCCGCGAAAACGGGAGTGCATAAAAATTTAAAAAAAACTGTCTTTTAATGCAATTTTGTGTATTTATAACAACATACTAAAATTTCATCAATTTATTTCCATAAATAATGAAAATAGAGGGGGTTAGCCAGGTTTCATTTACACCTGGTATAAGACCATTATTTCATAAATTTTAAAAAATCTGATATTTCATTGGCTTCGTATTTATGCATTTCTAAAAACAATAAATTAATTATATGTGTGTTATATTAGCATTCTTTCAAACCTAATAATATGATAACAATGAATTACTTATAGTGTCCTATACACACTACCTACACTATCTTTCTTATCTGCGTGAAATATTGAAAACTATTGGTAGTTTATTGTTATCATATTAGGTTCGAAAGAATAAACATTTATAATAATAAGTACACATTTGCAGAGTTTATATTATTTCCCATGAAAATAAACAAACAAGCTTGTGTTTTTGCATTGGGATCCGTAATAAAAAATGTTTAGAAGATTTAATGTTATTTTATTCAAACTCATCATCTTTCGATAGGCACATTAATCTAACTCTGAATTTATCATATTTAAAATATCAAACGTATCAAAGAAATATAGGTCAGTAAGTCAATAGCATAATAAAATACTTCAAGAAATAGTTTGAATATAACAAGGGCACTATGTTTGGGCGCCTGTGAGTCTGCAAAAACGCCTACCCTCAGTTTAAGAAAAGTATCGAAAAGCAACCCTCGCCTTGTTGGTATAATAATGCAAGTAACTGCGGAACCAAGAGAGTAAAATAACTGTTTTCCGGTAGACTATGCTAAGCAAGAATATTGAATCACATGGTGATTGTTTTTTTACTAAAAATAGAATAAGTCAAATAAACAATGGCCTTTCAGGAAACAAATTTTAACACCAAATTAAGTTAAATTTATTTTAAAGCCAGTCAGAAAAGCAAGGTATTTCGCCTGTCATCGAGAGAGATTGAACTATAAAAATATACAAATTCGCTTAAGGATAATGATTTTAAAATTTCTTGACTTTTAAATATTTTCAATTTTTACGTTTGCAGAGTTTTATATTCATAAATGAATTCACATTTTCATAAAAAATCGCAATATGATTTATATGTTAATACTGTCTTATACTGGAAAAGCTTAAAGACTTTCCTATGTAAAATTTATTGAACTCACGTACTGTCGATACATATTTTGCTATTTTACTTGCAGTTTCCCAGCTTTGTTTCAGTTAAAATATTTGGATCTCAAAGAGTTATTTGAAACACTATATACTAACATCACATATCACGTATACAATCAGTACGTGTTTACATAATTCGTGTATATACAAAGAACACCAGTGTTGTGTATTGATGGTTATATTTTCCTCATTCCTGTATATTGAGTTTTTTTTCAATGTTTATGAATGTTCTATCAACAAATACTAGTATTGTTGAGACCACTGAAATAACACTTACAAGGAAGCAACATTAGAGAATCGACTGAGAACCGGAATGGATATCCAAGTGCAAATGCGCCATGTATTTCAACGAATTGCTTAAAACGAATTATCGTAAGGAAATACCCATCACTATGATATTATCCTTGTTTCCATCAATCAAATTGCAACAAAATTTGTTCTCAAGGGGGCAATTTTGGTCACACTTCTGACCGTGATAGTGCTATTGAATAGTACTTTCTTTATATATTGGTTATATAGTGATTCATAATGTTGAAGAATATTTTAATAATAGGAAGATGTTAAGCATCATCGTTAATCATCACAAAATAATAATAAATGGTTTCATAATAAATAATAACGTAGACACAATAAATAGTGATTAGGCAAATTTCTTAAGAAAAACAAGTTAAATAACAAATAAACATACACAAAAATACAGCACCTACTTAATCAGAATTTATCAAGGAAATGTAAAACTGTGTAACGTAAGAGATAAATCGCTCCTCGAAAACTAAATGTTTGTTGAACTCCATTTATAAGTTGTAAAATCTGAAAATATGGTATTTACTTGGAGGCTTCTATAGAGCTATTATGAAATTATCCTTCAAAACAGTCTGATTTTTTGAGAAACTAAAAAAAATAAGAAAAATAACATATCAACTTCGTATCTGTAAACAGGTATAAATAAATGTCATGAACACAGACAAAATGTAATAATAATGATTCAAGTAATTATAAGATAAACTTATCATGCTAGTTTTATAGTGCAAGAAAAGCATAAGTGCGGGAAGTGAGAAAGTTTGGGACGTTATCAAGTGTCTAGGACTTTTGTTAATAGTTCTCGTAATAGGATGTGAAATACACCAAAATGCTCCTAATAAAGCCAGGAACAAAGATATGATAAAATTTAGAAGAGATTATGCAGTTTTAAAAAATTTATTTATTAGTCATCAAAATTTGATATAATTTCCAAGTGAAGTAGGAAAGATTTCAAAAGTTGCACATACTGCCATTTTCGAAGAGAGTCGTAATTTAGGCGTGCCAGGTAGCCAATTTTCTCCAATAAATCAAGTGGTCCAAAAAGAGCCATCACCTAAAATAATATTAAAAATTTAAAAGTTGACAGTTAAGAAAAAAATATAAAGAACATAGTCCTTAAAAGCATAAAATAAATTAGTAAATACTCAATAAATGAAAACCATTAAGAAAAATATATGAAGAAAAATAATAATTTCAAGCTTCAAGCAAGCATAAGAAGTGCATATTTAATTAATAAGTCAAGAAAAGTAAAGCATAAACAGTAATTAGAACTAAAACAAAAGGAGTACAGAATCTTATAGTTCTGGCAACCATAAACAAACTAAATTATGGGCGATATTTCACAGTCGGTGATTTTTTCATTGTGGTTGAGCAATCACAATCACTCACTGTGACTAAATTTCTACCAAAACAGTGACTGCGAATTTTAGAGCGAAGAAACTGTACACCTTAGCTGAGGAGCACAGGAACCCGCTGATCAGGGAGGCCACCTCCTATGATCCGGCCGACGCACCGAGGCACCAGAGGGTACAGTTACTGGATAACGGGTAAGTATAACTAATCCTTTCCTTACAGATGGACCAAACCCACGGAAAAGACATGACACGACCAACCACCCTCCCACAAACCTTGCGGGCGCCGGTCAGTAAACCGACCAGTTGTCCCCCTGGCTCCGTGAAGGACGAAAGTGCTAAGAAAGCACTTAGGCCTTCACCTCCTAGAGCTACATAGTTCATCCTCACCTTGTCCGATGATCCAGATGAAAATGTGTCAATTGACACTTTGTGTACTGACAGTCAATCCCAAGTCACAGAATATCCACACAGTCCCTGACAGACAGATGACTACCCCCGGGGGTGACAAGCTGGTGAAGAAAGAAGACGAAGACAGAAGAGCGCCAGAAGAGGCCCTAGCCAGCAGGGTTCATCAGCCAGGACCCAGGGAGGTTGGCCGAAATCTTCGGCACCGCTCACGTTTGTGAGTGGGGCCGATCGTAATGTAAGCTAACCCGCCCTGCACGAGGCCGGTCCAGGTCTACAGCGATGACTAGGGTAAAGAGGCCATAGTCCTGCCTGGCCTAGCATCCGAGACCGTCATCATGCCAAATGGATATTGGCGATTGCAAATTTTACACTTATAATTCACAATACTATGGCATAGAATAACCAACAACTGTGCATAATCGTTGCCACAGCCAGTAAGCCAATCGCAGATAGCAGTGGGACATTATGGTCACAGGCAGTATTCACAGTCACAATAATCACGGATCAAGCTTTGGCACACTCGAAAATAATTTGCTATGCGGTACTACTGGCACTACTCCGCTGCGATTGCTCCGAAGTTGTGATCACAGTCACAGGTTACAATCACTGTGATTCTCAAACCACAGTAGTAGTTCACAGTGTGATTGAAAAATCACTGTTTGGCCCATCACTACTAAATACCTACCTGGAAAGGAACATATTGAATCAGCTGTATTCACTGGAAATTCCAGTTCGTCTGCTTCAAAGCAAGTGATTTTACCAAGCTTTTTCGTCGATTAACAATAAAAAACTGATTTTCATAAACGTGAAAACTGTTTATTGATTTAATTTATCATTGTTTAACAAACATCACTAAATAAATTTCTGTAGGTTAATCGTCAAAACTGGGAATTGCCAACTAGATAAAAATAAATATCAGATAAAATATTGCCAACGGAAATTTTTTTGATGAAAAATGTTGTATTAGTATAAGTAGCTGGGGGTAGGAAAACATTATAATAAGTAAAATTGAATATTATACAAAACAGATTGGAAGTTTCAATTAATAAATTGTGTTCTTTGATTAAAAAAACATATATAAAGAAATTTCATTTAAAATATAGGCAAAATAAACACCTACCTATCATAAAAAATTACATAAGAATGAGTTCAATACTTAGTAAACAGGAAAGTAAATAAACTTCATCAATAATAGTCCAGGAGCAGATGAGTGATCATATATATAGAAACTCACTTCTCCGGGTTTAGTCGGTTCTATAGATTGATGAGTGCAGGAGAGCTTTGCTCTAGGATCTGCCCCGACATGATAGCCAGGCTGTTCTAAAAGCGATGTGCTCCCCCAGAAGGAGATCAGCTCTCATTCACACTGGAAGAGCTAGGAGTGCGGGGACACACTGGAAGAGCTTGACAGGCACAAATAAGTAAAACTAGTAAGTAATTAAAATAAATAAATGAATAAGATGCCTAGCCAACCAACTATAAAATTTAGTACAACATATATGCTGAAAATAACAAAAAGAAAGTAGCGTGTAATATAAAAATATGAACAGTTCTGTAAATGTCCATGACATGACAAACAAGTAATCTGCATATTCCATGTTAATTACCCATTCCATGCAAGTATAGTTTTGTGAATCTAAATCGATTCAGTTCCCAAAATATTAGGGAAGCAGCTTTTTTATATTAACTTCATCCTTAACGCATCCGAAAGGCAAAACTCTATTGTCCAACACTATTATTAAATTTTCTGGCTTTTAATTTTTTTTAGAAAATAAATGTAATGAAAAATTGTATACATAAAGACAAAGGAGAGAGATATTTATATATAGTTGCTAAGGCATGTTAAGAATTTAAATACAAATATTTCGAAAATAGCTTGATATAAAAATTACCTCGAAATCCGGTAGAAGCAAACACATTTCACGGGCGCCTATGGTCTCCATCTGTAGCAGCCTTTCGTCAGTCATTGATAAGATATAAAGGGGAGGAAGCCTTTGTTACTCCCGACACAAAACGTTTTCAGCTATAAAGGGTGGACAAGTTTTTGATTTATTGTTTTCGGATGTTATCATACCAATATTTTATTGCAGTTTGAATTTAGTTTTTTAAAGTTGATATATTATCATTATTACCTATAAAACATACAACAGTTGTATCATTTTAAACGACAAATCCTTTTCACAATCATATAACTTAAATTGTAAAATTAAACTTAATGAAATTTAAAACTTTCACATAGTTTTGTTATACTTAACATATTCATCAAAGTACGAAGACTTATAATAACAACTACTTGAATTTTTTTTTAACGATGAGAGGAATATTCCAGTTTGATTTAACTGGGAGCAGAAGGAAACTCGATCAGTCGTCATTTACCGCCCCGCCAATCATTATCAAGTTATATTCCTATCAGCAGCGTTCCAATTCACGGTAAGCGCTCGGTTAACTATAAAAGTTTTGATACAAATTTTGCCTATATTAAATTGGTTCTAGGTATTTACCTACAGCACTCCATATAATTTCCAATAACCGAAATTGATAGTATCATTTAAATATTTGCTTGTTGACTTTTTCGTTAAACTGATAAGTCCGATGGAGACTCACTGAAATTGTAAATGTCAGAATTAATCATTTTTGATTGTCAGATTATAACAATTATTATCGTTTACATTGATAGTAGTGCAGGTAGTAGTTATCATCGATAATTAAATTTGATTGTGACTACAGTTTAAAGTGATATACTGTTATCACTAAATATTTTCCATTATAATTGATATTAAAAAAATGCGCTCGATAGACTATAAAAGTTTTGATACATATTTTGTCTATATTAAGTTAGTTCTAGGTATTTACCACTGCACTGCAATTATCGAAATTGATAGTATCACTGAAATATTTGTTTAAGTTGACTTTTTCCTTAAATTGATTAGTCTGGTGGAGGATCAATGAGATTGTAAATGTCAGAACTAATCATTTTTGATTGTCAGATCATAACAATTTTTATTCGCAGGAATAGTAGGGGGGGCAGGCAGAGCGATATACTGTTATCACTAAATATTTTCCATCATAAATGTATTTTAAAGAATGATTTTTATATAAAATTCATTAGCATTTAGTATTTTTCCCATACCAACATATTAGCACAGAAATATAACACTTGAATGGTACTAAGAATGTATCTAGTCGGACTGGTATGAAGAATGGATTTGGATAGTGCTCAGTGGTGAAACAGAGACGGTACTTACCTGAGAGTTTAAAGTATTAGGATGCAATGGCATATTTATTTATTTATTTACTTAATTATGGTGCATAATATACACATACACTACCCAACAGATGCAAATTCCATTTACAAGCTAAGAACTACAGAATGTATTTAACACAAAGATAAATACCTAATTAACTTGATAAAATAATTACAGAAATAAAACACATTTTTATGGTAAAACCGTAATTATTACATATATACTGAGTGGGCCAAAAAAAGTACTTTTTATTTCTCTTTGCCAAATTATTCTTTCTCACTCGATTTTAGCGAACTTGGTGTCAATAGTTGGCTGATAGATTAGGCTACAAAATAGCTGAAACATCAAAACTCAAGATGGTGAATGAAATTGAAAATAGGCCTTCATTTGCGCTCGTTCTTTTTAATTGAAAATTGAAAAATGGCAGTATTAATGACATGTTTCGAAAGATTGATCTTCCCTCTACATTTTAAGACTACGATGAGTTATAGTAGGCAATGAACCGATTCAACTAATCTTAATCTTAAAATATAGTTCATTCTTTCGAAACATGTTATTAGTTCTGTCATTCTTAAAACTTTCAATTAAAAGGATCGAGCGCAAAGGAAGGCCTATTTTCAATTTCGTCCGTTATCCTGAACTTTAATATTTCGGCCATCTTGATGCTCGGTCTTTGTAGCATATTTAATCAGCTAACTATTGACATAAAGTTCGTTTAGATCGACTAAGTAACAAAAATTTGGCAAAGAAACCTTTGAATTCTCTTTAGGTATTAATATGAGTATTATAATATATGGACACTAAATAACAGAATCATATTCCAGTCTAGCTCTTATATAAGATAAGAGCAGTTCAACTGAGTCAGTGTTATTAAAATCATGAGGACTTCTCATTATGAAACCCAACATTTTGGAACAATCATTCGTAATATTATGTATGTGACTATTAATACTAAGCTTTGTGTCAAATGTAAAATCAAGGTCACAAATTCAATTATATCTAGGTAAAGTCTAGTTATCTAGGGAATAACTAAAAATGGTATTATTTTATTTCATAGAATACGCCATACAATTACATTTGCTAATATTTAAATGTAAGTTGTTAGCAATACATCATATTTGTATCTTTTTAAGCGCAGCTTGCAGAATTAAATCGTTCTGTATAATTTTAAATCATCGTATAGAAGGCAGTGGACGTCGGTATCAGCAAAAATATCATTAATGAACAGTATGAAATATAGTGGACCTAATACAGACTCTTGAGGCACTTCTGATATTGTTATGAATTCGGCTGATTGATGACCATAAAAATAGATTACTGGTTACGAGACAGGTGCTGAAAATTTATTGTAGGTTTCCGAAAAACCATGTTTTGCGAGTTTCATTATTATAATTTTATGGTTCAGCTTTCGAAAATTCAATGTAGATAACATCGACCTATGCATTGGTATCAATAGTGGTAGTTATGTATTGAGTAAGACAAAATAAATTTGTTATAGTAGATCTTTCACTTATAAAGCCATGCTGAAAATTCGTAACCTAATTTGAAAATTCTGAAAGGCGATTAAAAATTTATTCATAAAGCAAAGTTTCAAATACTATTGTTGATCATTGTGATTTTCCTGTAATTCTGTATAACCTGTATATCGAAGGTTGAGTCAGCTGTCATATCTTTATCAGAATCAGTATATAGTAAGAATTTCGAAAAAAATATGAGAAAGTATTTGTAATATCCTGAGTGCTGGTATATTCAATTCCACCGTAGTACATTGTTGACGGTAAATTATTAGAATCTTTTTATTTTTTACAAACCGCCAGAACTTTTTTGGATCACTTTTAATATTACTCTCAATATTTTTAAACTATAACACAATTATCATGAATTTCAGATTTTATTTGCCACCTTAAAAACATGAATTTCTCTAGAGCAAGAGCTTCACTGAAATGTTTATCGTCATTTCAAACTTTATGTTTTAATTATATGTCTTTAATAATATTTGAATTATAGCATGAGGATTATTTTCATAATCACAGGTAAAACAATGTTGATGCAGACAAACTTGATTTGCCTTTTTAAAATTGTAAAAAAGTTAGCTTAATTTACGATTTAAATGTTTGTCACTATGAAAATCTAGTGAAATTAAAATAGGAGGGCGGTGAGGATCTTCAGTAATTAATATGTCTCGTGCGAGCTGCACGGTTCACCTTATATTAGACAATACTAAATCTAACAGTCTATTGTAATGATTTGTTACAAAGTTTCATTGAGCAAACTCGAAAAAATTGCAAGAATTGTATCTAGTCTTCCAAATAAGCAACCTTAATGCGCAAAAGTCTTAGAACCGTATACTCAGAGCTTGGAAAACACTATTTTCTGCTGTCATAAACAGAGGGTTCCTATAACATGCTGATGTGAACATTGTTCTATGACCCGCAAAGCCACCTGATCTTTGGCCAATCGAACATATATGGGATATGACAGATAGATTGAGTCGATTACTGGTCCCACCAATAGATCAATTATTCAGCAAGAAATCATTAAAATATGTATAACGACTACTAGGAGTTGCACTTCCTATGTCCCTTATCAAGGAAATTGACATATATAACATTCATCATTTTCACCCAGAATGATTAAGAGTAATGTACTTTTATTACATTCATTCTGCTAATACTACAATAATTTCTGAAAATTAAATATGATTTATGAACTCGACAGTTGTATATAATTATCCACGGTGTTCAAGCATACTACCACTTAAACATATTATACTTAGGGTAGGTACTAGATCACATACTAATTAGAGGAGAATATTATGAGAATTTCATTTGTTCTGTTTGCATGTTGTAAGCAATATGTTACATTTGTTACTCACCACAACATTGTGTCTCTAGACTCTAAACGCATTAGGTAATATTTTCATAACTCATGTAAAAATAATGCTGTGTAGAATTTTGTAGTTTATTTACCCTATTAATGAACATTAGCTGAGGGTTTTGGATATTTTTAACTTAATCTGCCACTACAGTAGTTGCATTGTGCACTATTTGAACTCGGACAAATACAGTGTGTCCACAGATGGGTTTGCTGTGAGGAAAAATGTCTTTATTTAATCACTTTCGGAAAAAAGTCAATCTATATAATAAATTCTGCTTCTCTTAAAACTATTCAGGGTGTCCAGAGGTGAAGTAAAAAATTTCTACGTTAATGATATACGAAAAAAAGTTGCTCTTTATTAAAAGATGTGTATATCTTACAAACCCCAAATATTCTTAAAAATGTTTAATCCCTTGTGGCCTAAATTATTTCGTCATTTTTTAAAGTAACTTTTTTTAAGTTTTTTAGCTATTTAACTATTGAAAAAGGTAAAAAAAAACATATATATTATACAAAAAATATTTTTTATTATGTAGAAAAGACAGAAAGATGTGGTTCCACTATGGAACCACTAGAAACATAAGTACATACATAATTTTTTATGGAATGCGTAAAAACAATTAGATTTTTCAGTTAAACAAAGTCCAACCTGGCAGATACTGCATTGCCATCTAGTACGATGTGGTTTTGATCGGGTACTGCAACGTGCGCACCGAAACTTCTGCCCATGAACGGGTAAATGTGCAACTTTATCATATTTAATTTCTGGGGAACTGTCACTTTGAATTTGTTTATGGGTAAATCAGAACTTCTTCGACCTCTTTGTGCAGTTTCTGGATCTGCTCCTATAAAGCCACAAGCTACAGATAAGCGAAATTCTTTCAAACTTATAATTTTGCAATTCGGTGCACGATCCTTAAAAATTATGTAAGCGTTGACAATAGTAAGATCTAAGAAGTGCCAAAAGAGACGATGCTACCACTTTCTAGACTTACAATCAATTCTGTATGTAGCAAAATGCATATCTGATTTATCAACATAATTCATATACATGTTATAGTCTTTACCTACTTGCAAACAGGGAAATTTCACTGAGGACCCATCTTTCTGTTTTCTTAAAATAGTCCTCACATCATCGGGATTGTGAAAATTACTTAAAAATCGAACTGATTTGGTGTCCTTCCATTTAAGGTAGAGTATGCCTTCTTTAGTGATTCTCCAATCCGTATCCCCCTTTTCATGACCCTGTCTTCTTTTAAATCTTTCGGTTCCAATTTTCTTTTCTTTCTAGTAATTCCACAAGCTTAAATTTTAGCCTTTAGTAAATCTTTCTGTAGTTGGACAAAATAATTGTCAAAGAAAACTCTGTGGTAATTCCCTACCAAAGAACGGGTTAAGTCTTTGACAACTCTTGAACCAAGATTTCGTTCAACGGTTTCAACTTTACCAGTGTAAACTTGAAATTGTGACACAAAAGCCGATTGATCGGCCCTTATCCAAATTTTATATCCCCTTTTTATGGGCTTCATGGGTAAGTATGGGCGAAAACTAATTCGACCTTTAAATTTCACCATCGATTCATCTACTGTTTGATTTTCTTGTGGCCTATAAGAATTTAAAAATGTGTGCGACAATACTTCCAGTAAAGGCCTAATTTTATAGAGTTTGTCATAACCATAATCACCTTTTTTAGGCTGAAGAGAATTATCGTTAAGGTGGAGGTGGCCCGGAAGCCAACTAAACCGATCACGTGACATGGCAGATGAGACAAATGGGTCCCTCATTTGAATATTTGAAGACCAATAGTCTTTGTAACTTGGCTTCTTTGTTAGTCCCATCATCATGTTTATTCCCAAAAAAACATGTAATTTCATCAAATGTTGTGGGAATAAAACGGTTATTATTAGTTATTTGTGTTGCATATAGATTTGTTTCAAACGCAATTTTTTCTATGAGCTCCTTTGTAAACAAATATCAGTTGGTGATTCTGCATCTTCGGGTATATTTGGTCCACTGGTTTGTTCAAAAAGATGCGGAGTGTTAGCATGTGCCGAATTACTAGTCCATCGATGTATGAATGTTGACAAAGGAAGGTCATCTTCACTGTCATAATCCAAAACTTCTTTGCCTGTTGGTACTGGAGGATCAGGTTCATTTTCTAACAAATCTTGTTCAGTTGGGTTCATAACAAATTCATCTGCATCAATTTCATCTTCAGATGGTGTCTCAGAGGTAATGGAGCCCGTATCGGAAGGTATCTCATCCAATATAACAAATGCCGCATCAGAAGTTATGTTTGCTAAATCCAAATAATTCCTTCCTAAAATACAAGATGTCCCATGGTAGAAGCTTAGAGATTTTTTTTGATTTGGCAAAAATTGTTTGTAAAACAGGGAGCTTCTTTCAAGACATTACAAACACCTAACAAAATGGGAATCTGTGTATCCCATGACACAAATAACCAAGGATATCAATAAGAACAATTTTAGTAAGAATATAAAATAAATATTTAATAAAATTACTACCGAATCCATAAACGGTATTATTGATGTGTTAACAGGTATACAAAAAATACACACTGAGAAACGAACTTTCCCCTATACCATATTTAATGAACAGAAATAGAGCCACGCCTCACTAATTTACGGTTGCGCAGAACATTGTACGCAACAACCAGTTTCACACGCTACAAATTAATAGAAGTGGAAATTCAAAACTCGTGTAATTTGAAATACAATTTTTGCGGAATTAAAATGATAAAACGGCAAGTGTGAAATAAATATACGAAATTTAAAATTCTTTATTATTTATAACATTTAATCAATATTAATCGTTTTTATTATATAACCTTAATATACACAAATGTACACCAGTCTTGAAAAATACATTTTTTATATGAATGGGAGTAACACCAACTCGAAACAACGAATAACAACTGTAATTTCTACAAAACACCAAAACGTAATAAGCGACGCCGAATCTAAGATCTCTAGACAATTAAGTCAAGTGGTTGCTTGTGTTGTGTTTTAGAAATATGACCAACAGAAAAATTCTATTCAAATATGGAGCGTATTTGTGGAGAGTGGCTTAACTTTCTGTTCATTAAACGGAGTATAGTGTTAATAGAAAACAAAAAAAATAATAATACTGCTTACGGATTTAGAGTAATTTTATTAAATATTTTTCTCTATCCATATAAAAATTGTTCTTATACTTGACCCTACGATACACAAATAAACATTTGAATAGTTATTTATAGGGTTTTGAGAGAAGCTCTTTACAAAGAACTAGTTTTGGCAAATCAAAAAAAAATTGAAGCTTGTGGGACACCAGTTAAATAATTAAACATTTTTAGAGATATTTAGAGTCTTTAAGAGATGCACGTTTTTAAATAAAGAGTAACTTTTCTCTTAATTCACTAAATGTAGAAAATTTTACTTCAACCCTCTACACCCTGTATATAAATTTAAATCTGAATAGTTATTAATGGTTTTAAGTGAAGCAGAATTTATTATATAGATTGACTTTTTTTTCTTAAATGATTAAATAAAGAAATTTTTCCTCTTGGCAACCCCATCCGAGGATACACTGTATACTTAAATTTACAAGTTTATTAAAGTATTTTAATTTGGTATATTATCCTATTTTTTGTGTGCTCAAAAACGAACCTGATACAAAATTTAGTTTACCTAACTATGAAATTACAGGGCTTGCAATAATATGCTGTATAAATACCTTTGTGCCAATTTTAAATAACATAATTCCACATTGTTATTTTGCATATCTACCAAATTTGCAGTTAAATTTTTATCAAAGTGTGTTCATCTGGACCATAGATTCAGCTTTAGTGAGATTAATTTATCTTCTCGAGTGTTTTAGTAATCATTCCTCTGGGAAGTTCAACTACATAAAACAGTTTCTATGTTTTTTCTAACACAATCAAGAACCACTACCATAAAACGGCCATTTATGAACATGTAGGTTTTCTCAAATAAGCAATTTATATTCATGTAGAGTGTAATTCAACGAGCCTGAGGACATATAGAATATGATATTGTCAATAAAAAACTATATGTAACCTACTAAATCAGTAATGCCTCCAGACCTTACACCGTTAGATCTTTTTTTGTTAGAATATCATAAAAGTCATATTCATAAATTGTCCTCGTAACATAAATTAACTCAGGCAATATATTCCGCAGGGAATGCGATCAGTTACGCGACATATGAGTAGTATTTTATTTGCATTGTGGATCAGGTCACTTCTGATCTAGATCAATTAGGTCAGCTATTTATATGTTTTATTTACAACTGATCTGAAATCAAAAGTGACTAAGTCAGTTCCCCCTTGCCGATGTTGCTCTACCCCGGATGAATGAATCACATGTAATCTTTAGATCAGTAATGCAGTGGGGTAAGAAAAGTGGCAAACGGTTGACCGTATAATCAGGTTTTGCATGTCGCAATAATAAATTTGCATATTTTTCATAAAAAAAATATCGTTTTTGGAATTACTATATTTCATAACATAAAGATAATGGAGATCTTAGGAAAAGAGAAAGGAAAATGTCAAGTTGGTTTCTGGATCATCTGTTTCCATTTTTTTCAGGATTTTTTATAAGAACCTACGTAAATCCGATGTAACATAAACATATAAAATAAACATGTACCTCTCAAATATGCATGAGCGCCCGACATCCGAGACTACTGCACGTTTTATTTGCGACTAGTACAGATCACTTCTAACCAGATCAAATGTGATCAAGTGAACTGACCATCGGTACAAATAAAATACAAGTGAACAAAAAAGAATTAATTCATTGACAGGTTAAGACACTGTCAAGCTGCAAACAAATAATAGTTCAAGCATTTAATATGATGAAGGCCTTGTGGGTTATTGCATGAAGAATGATTACTCATTTGTTTTTTTTGTTGATTCAGACAATATTAAAATAATATTTTTTTTTCAGTGCAAAATATTTTTTATATTTTATTGTTTAACTAATTTCTCTAAATTTGATATATGCTTTGTTTTAATGGCTTTCAGTCAAGGACCATACATCCAGCCACAATGTACTTAATTGTTAAGTACAGAACAAAATTGTATCTAATGCCTTACTAATTTCGTGTAGACCTATGACTAACCTAACTACAGACAAAAAAAAATAAGGGAATGAAATTAAAAATAAACGAAAAGAATATAATATGGTCAGACGCTTCCCGTCCTGGGGTCTATAAAACTAACCTACAGTTTAATTTTAGTGTCTTCTAGAAAATCTATTATATAGTTATAAACTTTCCTTGATCGTATAAATAATAAGCTTAGAATATTAAAAGGTGCAGTTTTCTGCAATATTGCTAATTAATCCACTAGAAACATTTTGATATTTCGCACATCCAAAGAAGATGTGGTTGAAGTTCGCTATTGTATTAAATTATGTTAGGTTAGCTTTACTGTAAGCGGGTCCTCGCGGACCCTCCACTGAGGCCATCAGCAGGCCTATTGAGGTGATCCTCAATAGGCCTGCGTTATATTTCACCCAATAAGTTCAGTCTCTTAATGAAACTGATAACTTTCTTGAGTGAGAATGCGTCCAGATGCACTAGCAGTAGTTGCCCTTTGCCAAATATTGAGAATCAGATCCTCTCTACAGCGGGACAGGAGCATAAGATTTGGTCTGCCTTCTCATCATCCTCCAGGCATAGACGGCAATCGGCGTTTTCCGCTAGGCCAAGTTTATGCAGATTATAGTTTAGTCGGCAGTGCCCGGTATATAGGCCTGTTAGAGTTTCCAGGTTTACCCTGTTTAACTCTAAAAGTTTCTTAGCTCTTGATTTTAAAGGGTATTTTATAAACGCCTTCGAATCTTGGTAACTCTTGCCAATATTGGAGAGTTTTCCTTTCAGCCCAAGTTGATATAGCCATTTTAGCAGTACTTGATGATACGTCAAGTATCTGTTCTGGTCCGATGATTCATGATCCCGCGCCTTCTCTGGCCAAGGAGTCGGCTATTTCATTACCTTCCATACTAGAGTGGCCGAGTATCCAAACCAGAGTCGCTTTGTTGTTTTTGCTCAAATGATTTAGAGCCTTCTGACAGTTCCTTACCGTTTTGGAAATACACCGGTAGAAGCCAAGAGCTTTTATAGCTGCTTGGCTATCTGAGAAAAATTGTATTGATCTGCGTGTAAGATGCATATATTCCAGCCTTCGCACATACAGTTCAATGGCATGAACCTTGGCCTGAAAAACAGTTGCATTACTACCTAGGCTTGAAGATATTCTCACCTTTGGTCTGTAGCTATGTGCTCCGGCTCCTGTTACCTCGGGAGTTTTAGAGCCGTCTGTACACCAGCAACTGTCTGGTCTTAGTATGTTGGCTTTATTCCGATCTCACTCATCTCTTTCCATAGAAAGGATGTTGAAGGTCAGCTCGTAGTTGGTCATGGTAGGCATAGTATCCGAGAGCATTCCCAGGATGCTGTGATTCTCTATATCATCCAGAAACCTGGTTTGCTTCATAATACTAGTCTGCGGCATATTAATGGCCGCTTGTTGCAGCCTGTACATTGCTCATCTGGCCTCTCTCTCCAAATATATCTGAAGAGGGGTAAATCCAGAAGGATTTCCATTGCAACTGACGGTGTGATGCTATTGCCCCCCGGTGTGGTCATGCATGCTAATCTCTGTAGTCCAGAGAGTTTGACTTTGGCCGTCCGTTACGATTCTTTCGGCCACCAAACAATGGATCCGTATGCTATCATTTGTCTGATGATAGTGAATTCATTGTATTACATGCATCATAGTTTGGTGAGGTATAGATACCAATTTTGAATAATGTGCTGGATAGCATGCATGACCAAATTTTAGGCGTATAATAGTTGTTACATATTTCCTCGAAATTTGAAAGGCTTCATGCCAAAATTTATTAGGGATGTTGGTGTGTATCAACGTGTACCTGGTAGGCTTGGTAAAACTATATTTATTCCATTTGTAGTTCCAGTTGGCTGTATAGTTTGTTTTCAGTATAGTATACAAGTCTGTTACACTAAAGGGTGTTTCAATAAAAGATTGCATTTTGACTTGCCCGCCATTTCCGTTATATCAAGCGGGCAGTCATCATATTTGAAAGTTATCAAGAAGTAATGAAATTTTAATAATGCAATAATATTCGCTCGAAGAACGGTTATTTATTATAAAAAACTCATTATCAAAATGAGGAAAGTGTTACGAAGACATTTCGTAGGTTACGTGAGCATTTTGGTAGACATATTTGTCCATCGTGCAATGTAGACATAATCGTTCGTCTTGTGCCATTTTTTTTCTGGCATGAATTGGCAGATTTTGCAGTACTTTTTGGCGTAACTGCGACTCTAATTTCAGCGATGTGACGTCAAATTTTGTCGTTCAAGTCTTGAATCGTTTCAGGATCGTTGGCGTAGTCTTTATTTTTCAAAATACCCCAAAAAAAGAAGTAAAGAGCGTTAGGTCGCATGTTCTTGGTGGCAAATTCTGAACCTAAAAGCGAGAAATTACACGATCAGGAAACTTTGTCTGTAACACTTTTCCAATTTTGATAATGGATTTTTACAATAAGTAAGCGTTGCATAATTAAAATGGCAATGCTTCGTGATGACAGCTCTCAAATATGACAACTGCACACTTGACATAATAGAAATGGCGGACATTTCAAAATGCAACCTCTTATTGAAACACCTTTTGGATATGTGTTCTAGTGCGAATCCTAAGAAAACATCTTGTTTAGCTAGTGTATCGACATGCTCATTATGTTTTAATTCTATGTGGGCTTTGATCTAGACAAAAATAACTTTTTTCTCAAATAAATCATTAGGTGCATGACGTGTTTTTATTATATGCATAAAAACAACCCTTTGTTGTTTCTCTTTACTAATTGCTTATCATTACGCACAACATTTTTATTTATATCTGTGTGACTTCCTTAATATTTTATTGACACATTGTCGTGGTTTACTAGAAAAATGAAGAATCTATCCAAAAGTTATAAATAGTACATTGTGTATCTAATCACAAGCATTGTAGTCCGGAAATGTGCTTTTACTACGAGGTACACATACTATTTTTTCTGATATCGCAATTAATATTATTATAAATTAAGGATTTTTTTATTAATGTATACAATTTTTTTCATTATAATCTAATTGCTTATGAAATCGTTTCTTTGACAATCATTGTTTATTTATTGTTATGATAAAACTCTGATTCGGTGCTTATTTCGCCTTAATACTTGTAAGTGCTAAAAAAATATTAAAAAATATTTAAAATGGATAGTGTTGATGATGTCCAGGTATTTGAGACACCACCAGAGTTAGTAACAACTGCAAAAAATGCATTTTTAATGTAAGTTGCTTTGTCTGCGAGTATTTAATTATTGTCTAAAATATATATAAAATATCTGATGTGGCCAGCACATAACTTTTTTATACCAATATACATCATCCTGATGTAAAAAAAATCATTCTATTTAATTCTTCACTTACCACAATTAACTTTTAATAGCGTACCTTGGAAATGTTTCATTAAAATTTTTAAATAAAAAATTATCAGCATCATTCGATACTGTCAATAATAATTCATGTCATATATTTTAATAATTTCTTCTTATTGACATTGACATTTTTGTAACTAAATTAGACATTTCAAGTGTCAAACTGTTAGATGTATCCAAACCCCATTTTATGAGGTCAAATATATAAAAAATTTCAGTTTACATCAGCTTTATTTAAGTAATTGGAAAATATATTTAATTGGCTTTATAATCTTTTATCAAGAATATTTTTTTTTGTAAATGCAAATACAAAAAAAGTTTGGGTCCCGTGAACCCTCCTTTCAGCTGGTCAATTTTGCATTGTCTTTGGCCTTTAGAACAAGTGTACTAAATTTGAAAGCATTATCTCAAAAAATGTGGCAGCTATCGCGATACTACAGACATGCAGTCAGATTTTTCCACAAAGTTATGTTTTTTCATTATAATTCGTCGAGATTCGTCCAAAAATGCAATAAATATTTTTAATTTTTTTTCCCGAAAGTATACCTTTTTTCTTCTTTCATTCATTGTGTCTCTTTTGGTGGTACCACATTCACCAAATTTAATATGTCACCTAAAATGTTGTTACAATCTTAACTGCCAAATTTGGGAAGTCCCCCATTAGTATTTTTTGAGTTATCGCGGATACACACTTACACACACACACACGCGCACCGACAGACATCATTCGGAAAATAGTCAGAATTGATTCAGGAGGGTTCAAAACGTGTAAAAATCTCGAGGTCGAAAAAAACCTGTACGGGAGTTAGGTACTTACCGTATTTTGGGATCTGAATTTGCGCTGAGAAAGTAGACATTCTTGAGCGAATTCAAAAAAAAAAGTTGTTCTTTAAAAAAATCATGACGTCATGAAGGAAACTATATTTTATTTTAAAATTTTCGGTATCAAAAGATGCACATTTGAATTTAAAAATTGATCTACCCGAGCCTTTTTTCGATAATCAGTATCAACCAAGAAAATTAATTTATTCTGTATTTCTGTTACACACAGCATAGCGTTATTATTTCTATCAGAGGAGGTATACTTAAAAGTGTGTTTATTTCATTTATTTCAACAAATATCAATAAAACCGACACATTTATTATTCGCAGGAACAAATGTTACTGTGCTTGTTGATCACTTTGTCAGGTCGGTACAAATGGTTCCAAGGGCTTTGGCGGTTTTCGTTGAGCGATATCCCGTTGATTGTGACTTAATTACTAGAGACGCGGCCTCGCAGCATGTAATTCTGGCTTTCCAAACTAAAAGGGAGCTTTAATAATACCAGATCAAATTGATTGTTCGATTCTCCAACCCCAACCGATACGAATTCAACTGATAAAACTGTGAAACAATTAATATCCGTTGGATCCGCATGCCGTCTACCAAATTTCCCTGACTTTTCAAGGTTATTTCCTTCAAAATGGGAATGTCAGATACACCTTTTAGTATGAGAATGTTCAGTTTAAATTTACTAAACATGTCAGTTGAGGAAATTCTCCCAGAAGTTCGCTAAAAGAAAAATACTTGAAACAAATTTAGTTTGAAAGAACAGTTATTTGAAAATAGAACGTATACCGGGGTCAATGAAATATGCCACAGTTTTTTAAATAATGACTTTAATCTCTATCTTAATAATTACTCATAAAAACGCATTATGTAAGGCTCATGTTTCTTTTCAAATGACACACACATGTATCTTTTTTTTGTTAATTCTCATCCAACAGTTTAAAACTTAATATATGGTAGAAGATCCTGCTCTAGCATTTAAAACAATAGAAAATATGTTATGCCTAATCTTTATCAATCATTTTTAATTAATATTTCAAAAAATCTACATATTATTGCGTCGTATTTATGCATTTCTAGAAAAAAGTAATAAAATAATTTTTGGGTCTTACAAAAGCATTCTTTCAAACCTAACATAATAATAATAATAAATACCTGTATATTTTTATGTTTTATACTGACATTCTTATCTGAATGTGCTAGTATAAAAGTTTTGCGCATATAATGAATTAAAAACAATACTTCCAATACAATATCATAGAAACTATTAAAACAACTACTCAGTCTAGAAGCAAGAACTGCATTGCATTAAATAACAGTGTTCTTAGTATTAGAAGCAAAAAATATTGAGATTAAAAAAAGATTAACTCACCAAATAGGAAAAGGTCCATCCAAGAAACGATTTCCTCCAGTTACAATACAAAAAACGAAGACCCCTAGTCCGATATATATCAATAATTTTGTATTTAATTCAATGCAGTCCTTGCTCCTAGACTGAGTAGTTGTTTTAATAGTTTTTTTTTGGGTATTAGGCCATTAGCCATTCAGCCAGATACAACATGGTGATATAGAGTTTTACCTACGTCTAATCTATACAAAAAGAAAGAGAAAAGAAGGAAGAGAAAAAAAATTATATTTGAAGACAGGCGAGGGAAAGAACAAGGACACACACTTCTCGTCCTGGGGTCTATCAGGACATTGTGTTATTATAACAAACAGTTTTAGAGGACCACTTTAGTATAAAAGTTTAAAGACACAGGGAAACAACAAAGGATACAAAACTAACCTATACTGAATAATTTTCAAAGTAACATTTCTGTTTCAACTAAAAAACTGATAACGCAGTCAAATACTGTTTTACTATTGAGACTGAGCAGAGAGAGTATGTTAAACGGAGACTGAATATTGCAATTCATAAGATTATTATACAATGTGTTGCTAGTTACTTTGTTTTTACTGATGTAACATATTTTCGTGGAAAATCATAACCATCGTGCCAGAACTTAGTCGGAAGATCAGGATGTATAAGAGTATATCTTGTTTGACTAGAGGAACAGAAATCATGCCATAAGTGTTTCCATTTGTTTTTTGAATTCGTTCTTGTAACTGAGAAAGAGTGAGACATAATTTTGGTTCATATGAAAATTCTGTGTTAATGCTTTCTTTTGCTAAGGCGTCAACAATTTCATTATTTTTTAAACATATGTGGGCTTTTACCCAAACAAAATATACTTCTTTTCCAGTTATCAATATGTTCTGTAATATTTCTTTAATTTTTAGAATGCATGGATTAGTTTTAATATTGAGGGAAATATTACTTTCTAATGAGGTCAGAACCGATAAAGAATAGGATAAAATTATTGAAGTGTCTGCGTTAGATAAGTAAGTATAATTCAAAGCTTCGTAAATAGCTGTGCTTCTGCAGAGAAAATAGAAATTTGAGTGGGCAGTTTAAATTTTTCTTCCTGGTTTATGGAGAGTATGCACAACCAGTACCCACTGAGGTTTTAGAAGCATCTGTGTATACTAATAAAGGATTGTGTTTAGGATGTTCCTGCTAAAGTTCGGGTGATCGCTGTATTGTGGTATTATTTATCTTTAAATTAGAAAAAAGGCAGAAATAGTCCAAGTTTGAAGTATGCTTGTAAGGGTCATCTAATAAAGGGAAAATATTACTACAAACTCTGAGGGCCCTACATAGGGATGGAGAGCTTTTCTTTATCCAGAACTTATTTGTTAAGTCATGTGTATTTAGGTTATATATATTTTTGGAGAGCAATACGTTGTTGATACTGATTTTAAGAATTAACTTTTCACTAAGGTACTGCCTTCTTAAAGTGAGAGGGGGGACCAAGGCCTCGGCATACAAGGGATCAATTGGGATAGATCTCATTGCTCCTAAACATACGGAGAGCGGTGTTTTGTAAAACATCTAATCGTTTTAAGAGAGTGTTGCTTGCACAGCCATAAAGTGGACAACGCTAGTCTAAAATCGATCTTATGTATGCTTTGTAGAATAGGAGAGAAGTTTGAACATCTGCACCCCACCAAGTTCTTGCTGAAATTTTTAAAAAATTTAAACTTTTATTACAACGGTTTAATATTTCCTCAATATACAAGTTCCACTTAAATTTCTTGTCAAAAATAACCCCCAAGTATTTAACGTGCGTTTGATATGGGAAAGAATATTCCCCAAGGTTAATGAGATTAATATTAGGACAGTTGTGTCTGGAGAAAAAGCAGACACTAGATTTATTTACCGACAGGTCAAACTCGTTAGAGATGAGCCATTTTCCCAGTTGGGTAAAAGACTTAGATAACATTTCTAACGCTCTGTTATAACTTTTACACTCTACATAAATACAAAAGTCATTGGCATATTGCACTATACTAAACTGAGGATCCTTTATTTTATGTATGTCTGAAGAATATAAGTTAAACAGGATTGGGGTCAACACAGAGCCCTGTGGAAGTCTCACACTGTTATAACGAGGTCCAATGGCTTGTTAAAATCTCTGATGAAAATTAATCTGTTGGTAAATAGGTTAACTATCATATTTGTCACATTTGTGAGTATGTTAAAATTACGAATCAGGTTTTCCGCTAAAATATTTAAGTCGACAGAATCGTACGCCCGTTGTATATCTAAAAACAAAGCAACTAAGTAATTGTTACGCGAGAAGTTATTTTGTATATCCACTACCAAGGTGCCAAATCCTTTCTTAAATCCAAATTGATTGTTCGGTAACAGTTGTTGATTATGTAACCACCACTCCAATCTACCCTTTATCATACGTTCCATAGTTCTGTTTTAATAATTTCTATGATAAAATGTATTGAAAGTGTTGTTTTTGATTTATTATATGCTTAAAATTTTTATACTAACACAATCAGATAAGAATGTCAGTATAAAATATAAAAATCTATAGGTAATTATTATTATTATCATGTTAGGTTTGAAAGAATGCTTTTGTAAAATCCAATAGTTATTTTATTATTTTTCTAGAAATATTACAAATTAATATTTTTGTACCTAAGGCAGGTTCCCCTCATTCAAAATAAAATTAAAAAAAGCTCTTAAAGGAGCAGTGATCTCATGTAATTTTGTTACATCTCACATATTTTTCATAGTAATCATATTCATTATCCTTATATTTTACTCATGTTTCACTTTCTTTACTTTCATTTTCTCTTTTTTCTCTATATCTGTTTCTTCTGTATCATTTATTTTAAAACAATTATATTTTTTGTAGTTTATAAAAATTTTGTTTGATACTTGCAGGCTTTATCAGTATATGGTTCTGTTCTGGAAGCTGCGTAAATGAACTTTTTCTTCCTCACTGTAAACTATTTTAATTATTTCATTAAAGAAATGTCACTTATCAAACATAATAGTTGTCATTTTCATTGCTCACTTTACTAATGTTAACTTTTTCATATTTATAGTGACTAGTTTAACTAAGATATTCGACGTTTAATAACTCAAAAACGGTATATTTTTGAAATCAGGAACAATGGATCTTTCCAAAAATTTAATAATATACAGGGTATCCCATTTAAGAAAATATATAATTTTTTTTGTATCTCCTGAAATCTGCACGCTACTGTACTTCTGATAGCATTTTAACAAAATTCAGTCATAACGACATAACTTTTTTTTTTACTTTTTTTTCTATAGGCAATAATAACGATGATAAGGGGTTGGTAATTTATAATGAATAACCCTCTACAACAAAATGATTGAAAATTTATTTTATTGGGTTGTAATAAACTGTCAAAAAGTTAATTGTACTTTACCTTATTATTTTTTATCAAGTGTTTTATTTGATCATAGGCCTGAGAATTTTTTTTTGCTCTGTTTGTGAATGAATGGTGGAGTATTTGATACTAAACTGTAGTTAAAAAATTCTCCACTTAAACGTCATAATAAATCCACGTCAAAAAATTACTTTTAACAGAAAAATAATTTTCGAATGTTTATGTGCTTATAACAGAAAAGTCAGTTGACATCATCATAGGTTTATTTTTCCAATACTCAACGGAACATTCTTTAGTGATTATGGATTAAAAATAATATTCAAAACATTTGTTGGGTTAATATTTTTTCCTCAAAGTTTTATTATCATAACTAGAGCTGTCCGAGGTCACCTGGCCGACAGAGCCGTCATATGACTCATATGTTTACATCATATATAAGTACAGTAAATGGAAATAAATTTTAACAATAATGTTACATTTTATAAAAATTTGTATAAAACTCACCCTTTTAAGCAGATTTATGAAGTAGTTTGGTTGTCGTCATCACAAAGTGGGGAAGATCTATAGTATAATAGCATCAGGTATGTTTCTACAGCTGTCTCCGTCAGCGATGTTCGCTTTGGTGAAAAAATATGTTTTGCATTTTGAAAATGACCATTCGACATCTACGGATGTAATACAGGCATAAGTAAAACAATCTGTGAACTCACTTAACGAAGTTGTAGATGCACCATCACAAATTTGTCTTAATTTGCTAAAATCAGGATCTTTCTGTAATACACTCTCGAATTTTTCACTAACGCGATTATTTTTTTGCGTCATTTATAGCCTGTAGCTATGTATTTATGTCGTCCACTATTTGCAGCGATTCCACTAACGACAACGAACTATTTTGCAATTTTTCTATTGCGTCGTGTAGTCCTCTATAATTGTTATTAATAGTTTTTAAATCTGTTTCAAGGGAAACGTCTTGAAAGCTTGTCTGGTTTTCCCTAATAGCTGCAGCCTCGTTAGGGTTGAACTGTAGTATCACAGCTTTTATTTGTTGAAAATATTCAGCATAATAAAAAGCCGCTTTCAACCACGTTTTCCAACGTGTAAGAATCGGCTCTGGTGGTTCAGGGATACCAGGACACTGTCTGTGAAATGCTCGAAGCCGTTTAGGAGATTTGAGAAAAACTTTTTTTATATTTGCCATTAATGCATCTACCTCTGGAAAACATTTTCGAATCGTTTCTGCCACAAGATGTAACGCATGCACTTTACACGTAACATGTAAAAACCTACAATTGTCTCTTTGAAAAGAACGGCCTACCATGCGCATTGTCGCAGCACCATCAGTCACAAACATCAATACTTGACTTGTTGAAAGTTCAAATTTTTCGAATGTCTCCAACACCCCGTAATTATTTCGCTAGTACACGCAGTTAGTCTTTTACTAGCTAGTAAAAGTGGAAATGTTAGTTTAAGAGGGCCCAGTACACGTACTATAATATTTAAAATAGAATTTTTTTTACAATCTGTCGTCTCGTCAATACATAACCAGAGCCGTGTATTTTTTAATCCACATTTAATCCTATTTACAATGTCTTCACGAACAGCTGGAATATATCTACGTAACGATGTACGACTTGGTAAGTTCACCTGGGGATTGTATTTATTCCAAAACTTCCGAAATGGTTGTTTATCCAGTATATGTAGCGGAATATTACAGGCTATTAACATTAACAATAAATCAAACATAAACTGAGTTGTCAAAGGCATGCCATTTTTTTTATTTTGATGTTGCACGGTGTTGATGACGACGACAATCTGTTTTGTGCCAGCACATTAAGTCTTGATTACAAACTTTACAAATTATTTTACATCCGTCATAGAATAAATCCGGAAATTCACCGATAAATTTATTCACTGTGTCCGCGTACGGTCGTTTTTTACCCTTTGGCGCGTTTGACATTATGTATAATTTATAGGTACAACCTCACGCATTAACCTTTCAAATAAGACTGCAGCGTAAATCACTTCTAAATCGGCACGTGTGACGCCATCGCAGGACCGTGGCTGTACTCCAGCCACATCGGACAGCTCTAATCATATCATGCAGAATGATTATCTGATTCCAAACGTGTAAAAATATACAAGGTATTTCATTTGTAAAATAGAAGTTAAGATTATTTCCAGTAAAGTTGGATATACTACAATCAATTTATTTGTGTGCACTTATTCAAATTTACAACCTAATAAAATGTCACATTTATGTTTTAAAAACACAGAAGTTACATTGGTGATCCTAATTTCGTTTACACTCGGTATGTCATATACTTAAGAAAATAGCAAGCCGACAAATACTCTCTCTAAGAACTAGTTTCAGTGTCTGACAAAATATTAACGAAAAATAGAAAAAATATATCCTATTTTATTATTATTTAATATTCAACAAATATGAGAGACTGGTATTCATATTAACACTACTGGCATCGACATTGTACCCAAATTTGTTTTAACTGTTTCAAATGTCATGAGTTTTCAAGTGGGAAGCACCAGTGCTTAAAATAGATATAAGAATTGTCAGTATGGTGGCTAGAAAGTTTTACCTACAAGCGCAGCATTTGAATCCCTAATTTCACTACATTTTTCAAACCGAAGTTAATTTAAATATATATTGAAACCGTGGAATATGAAATATAAATTAGGTGGCAATGTGGAACATGACAAGTTTGTTTCTTTGAATAACTTTATTAAATTTGAACATTCCATATTCACATGTTAAATAGAATACAAACTGTGTAGAGACCTACAAAATTTGTTACCATTAAATACATTTTTGGGATAAATCGGGGAAAATAAAAAAAATTAGAAACATCTGAGGAAACAGTTTCTTCAATTTTTATCTGTGTATATCAGACTATGCAAGATTTTTTATTACTTATAACTTTGCTGAAAAGAATACTCATACACGTCGCGTTTAGGAAAGTAATGTTAAATTTTACCAGTAATTTTTTTTGCTTCTAAATACTTACAAAATATAGTAAAAATTACTTTTGTGAAATTTTAATGATAGGCAGCATTTTGAGAATTTTTTTTTAAATATTTATCAACAATTGAGTTTTCGATATAAGTTTATATAGTAAACTCCCATTATTTTTTTTCGGTCTTCTCGCTTTTTAAAGCTTGCAAGGATCATCCTATATACAGGGTATTACAGGAGTGAGTGCAAAAAACTTAAACCTAAATTGCTATAACTCTTTAGGGGTAACTCCTATCAAATAAATTTATATAAAAGACCCACCTCAAAATTCCTTAAGAAATCTAAGTTTGAATTATAGAGTGGAATGAAAAATAATATTAACTGAAAATTTTTGTTAATTATTATTTACTAACTTTTACAAATCTTATCACAGATAAGTATAACATACATCTTTTTAAACAATTATTTTTCCGGCTATTTGCCAAAACGCTGAAACTTGGATTACAAAAAAGATAATATGCACATTATGTTCAGTACTACTGACTCAATAATATTATTTTTAATTTCAACTATTCTGTCTAGTAAAACCAAAAACAAATAAAACACAAGGTACTCACCAGTTGACACTCACTTTAAAAAACTTTAAAATATCTACCGACACAAAAAATTTTCAGTTAATATTATTGTTCATTCCACTCTATATTTTAACTTTTATCAAGAAGAGGAACTTAATTTGTTTTTAAATTGTTTCATTGACCCTAAGGAGTATTTCCACTATATAATTTTAATTATTCTATTCTCTGAAGCCATTAATGTTTATTATATTAAGGTTTACAAGTTTCCTTACTTTGGATTCTTAAAATGTGCTGGCTACCCTGATGACGCTATGGCAAGCAGAAACACGTGTCGGTAGATATTTTAAAGTTTTTTAAAGTGAGTGTCAACTGGTGGGTACCTTGTGTTTTACTTGTTTTTGGTTTTACTAGACAGAATAGTTGAAATTAAAAATAACATTATTGAGTCAGTGGTACTGAACATAATGTGCATATTATCTTTTTTGTAATCCAAGTTTCAGCGTTTTGGCAGATAGCCGGGAAAATAATTGTTTAAGAAGATATATGTTATACTTATCTGTGATAAGATTTGTAAAAGTTAGTAAATAATAATTAACAAAAATTTTCAGTTAATATTATTTTTCATTCCACTCTATATTTTAACTTTTATCAAGAAGAGGAACTTAATTTGTTTTTAAATTAAGTTTGAATTTTTTGCACTCACTTCTGAAACTCCCTGTATATAGTTAATACTAATATTATTTTAGAAACATTACATTTGCTGCCTATGAAGGTGTTTTCTATTTAATCTATATGTTTTACTAAGAAAATGGATGAAATATACTCGTTATATTTTTTTTGTAATTTAGATAAAATAGCCCAGTTAATTTTGTTTGAAAACATCTTCTAATGGGATTTATCTGCCTAAAATTTATGATTGTACTGCTTGTTAGGATAGATATTAAACATATTGAAATATATTAACTTTTTCCTTTTGTTGCAGGTAAGGAGTTTTATTGTCTAAACCAAGGAATGGCCTAGGAAACGAGAGACGTAAGAATATATCATTTATTAGAATTTTTTCTTTTGTTGCTGTTTTTTGAAAACATAAAAATAAGTTCAACGAAAGTTGTTTTCTCTATAAAAATAATTTACCGAAGAGGTAAACCTTTTGAGTTTAATGTTTATTAATTTAAATGATACTGACTCAAATCTTCAGTCCGCCTCTGTCTAATTTCAGTAGGTTCTTTTTGATTATTGTGACATATTATCTGCAGAATTTTAACCCTTTTCTACTAAAAATAAAAAATCGAGCATGTTTAAGAGGCGGCCATTTAAGAAGCATTTTAAGAAAAAATATTAATTTCTTGATATATCATATAAAACTCTATTTGTGCAAATCTCTTATTTTGAGTTGGGAGCATTTGTCTTTCGTTTATTTGATTTGGATATTGTGTTTTTAATAAAACAGAATAAAAACGTAATTTTTGGTCAGAGCGTATAACTTGAGAACCCCTAGGCCGGTCCTGTACAAGGAAGACATGCAATATATATTTAATAGAATGTCACATTGAGGATAAGCAAAATGTCAAATAATTGTATGCTCTGAGCATGTTATACTAGAACATATGTGTTCTAAGTTCGATTTATATTCTCTTACATCAGTATTACTAGTTAATATACAGACTGTAAAACTACCAGTGTTACATTTTAAATAGTTTAAAAATGACTTACATATCTATATATATTTGTATTTAGGATCATATTTGCTTGTGCCACGTTTAAACATAGGTATTGGTCATATGGGTGCGATTACGACGTCCATCGATATAGAGCATGCCATGATACACTGTCGAGACAATATTACAATTGGAGCTTCACAATTGGTAGTAACAATTGTTAGCAGTTTCATGTTTTATGCATTTTTGTGTAATAGATCCAACAATATTTTCAATATTTTATATTTATGTTTTTCAGGATTACAATTTTTATAAAATTTTAACTTTATTTAAAAAATGTTTTGTACCTAAAATCCTAGTTGTATTTCATCCCCTTGGAGCAGAACAGATTATTATAATCAAACTTCATCAAGTTGATTACAATACGCTGCCACTAGAGGGAGACCTGCCTTAAAGATCCAAGTTGCTGTCTTATATTGACTTTCATATTACCTTAGAATTCGACTTGCTCTCTTGGCAGGCCGTGCACTATCTTGACTATGTCATACTGATGAGAGGTAGTCGAAACCTATCTATGACCGATCTATCCATTAGATTAATAAATTTAATAATTTTTCATTGACTTAATCCCTATGTAAGTATTTTTATATTTAATAATACATAGGTTATATAAATGAAGGAGTAAAAATTGCAGGCTTACAATAAAAGTTGTATTTTGTAAACTTAAACAATGAAAAATATGGTAAATAAAGTTTAATAGTACCCTAGAAAGCAAAAATGTCTTTTAAAGTTGCAACGTCATTAAGTTCAATTAAATCTTTGTTGTTGGTAGTTGGTAAATGCAATTTCTACATGAATTTACTCCAATTTCCTTTATATCAAACATCCAAACTTTGAAACAACTTCGATATTACTGCTGATAACAACTGACTTCGTGGGATATATATTCGTTTATTACTCTTATTTAATTTCCTACGTTAAGAGTTAGTAGATATTCTACAATTATTGTCTACATTAATAATGCCGATATTATTCACAATTGACTGAAATTGTCGTTTTGTTTTACTACAAGTCTGATCAGCAGCAGCTTGAACTATAGTCTTATTACTAGAATGCGAACGGAATTTTAAAAATAGTGGAAGATGAAGATGAAAATAAATAAGAAAATTTAACAGTTGATTATCTGATTTTGATCAGTTGAGAGTAAAAATATATACGAAGGTAATCAAATTTTGTAATTTTTGGATACGTATGTAACAATAAAAATGTGTGTCTTGTTAAAACAAATATTATTAATGTGAAACATTACCTAGTCAAAATATCGAGCACAATGTGTAATGTATACTAAACCCTGCCCTAAGCGCAGATGATGTCTCTTAGAGTTGTCAGGACGCCTATATATTGTGTGGTGGTCCGTGTTTTACCTTAGATTGGAAAATTTTTAGCTCTGTACGAGAGGTTCTCAGCTGTGGAAGTTTTTGGCAGATGGAAGAGTTTTTATTTGCAAAATAATTAGAGGAAGTTTTCCAAGTTTATTTGTGGTTATAAGAACCAAACATTTTAATATATTTAAATAACCAATGAAATGTGCTTATTTAGGTCTTCCCTAAAAGTTGTGTCTCAATTTATAGTAGAAGAAATTCGCTAGTTGATAAAGAACCCCATATTAAAGTAAAAAGTTCGATTTAATATGTGTCGAAAAGAGAATGTGCAAATATCCATTAGAGCATTACTGTTTAATTTCATCAACGTTTTGCTGATAAAGGACTAAGAAAAATAAACGGAGATAGAAACCAAAATAATAATAATAATATGAGAGGAAGAAGAACCTTGTGTAAATTTGATAGTGATAACACATCGAGTGTCCGAAGTTTTGAGAACACCTCGAATTCAAAAAAGCACGATATGGAGGACGTCGAAAAGTGATTATAGTATCGTCACCATCTGACGATTTTCAGCAGGAGCTTAGAGAGAATATTTGACTAGACATTCACGATAATTCTGTCATGGGTCCCTTCATCCTTCCTCATCATGTGAATTTCGATTAATTTCTGGCATTATTAGAACGTGAGCATGCCAACATGTGAGATAATGGTTCTCTGGTTTCAAGGCTGAATGCTTGGTTTAAGTTAGACGGCTGTCAACAAATTATGGATGGAATGTTCGTAATTTGTTGCACACTGATGGATTGGTCGTGGTGGGACAAGACTGGCCTGCTTGTTCTACCGATTTAACCGCCCGTGATTTTTTGCATGGGATTTTATCAAAAGTACCACTCCAGTAGATACGAGGGACGAATTAATCCAGAGAATACAAAATTCATGCAACGAAATATGAGAATATCATTTACTTCGTGTAAGGATCTATGGCACGCTACTGTCGTTCGTGTATCCAGCAAAATGGTTTACGTTTCGAAATCTAAGTTTTAACTGACTTCAACTAATTTTATATGTTAATTTAATTTACGTTGCTGTTTTCTTTTTGTTTCAAAAGTAGTTTTAGGAGTGTTTTTTTTTTTACTTTTTGACACATGTTAAATCGAACTTCTTATCTAAAAATGAGGTCTTCTATCGATTAACGATATCTGTAACACTCTGTACTTAAACAGTTTAACAAATGATTATGGAGTCAACCAATGTTAACACCATAACTTCTGAATACTGGACTGGATCAACCAACGACCTGCCAAACGTAATTCAGATCTTTATTTTAATTTAGTGGCTTAATGTTTAAATGAAGGTCCAACGCCAATAAAAGTATTACAGTTATTTCCACTTAACTATTTAGAATTTTCTACTTAATATCTGGAAATGTCCACTTACTAATTGAAAATTCCGCTTAATAACTGGAGATTTCCACTTAAGGGGCCTAGTCGGGAAAAAGCCTCGGATAGCTGTGTCACTCTCTAGAAAGTTTTTATACATGCGCAGCTGAATAATTTTGCTCTTGACTATACCTTCACTGGACGTTTTATTCACTGACTTCATTGAGGTGCGATTCCCGATAGAGGTAATACTTCCCTGCTCCATTTGTAGTGACAAAGATACTTATTTAGAAAATTCATTTTACCCAAATAGTACGGAATAAAAGTTTGAAACTTGCTGAGCATAATTATGAAGATTCATTCTAGAAGACATGTATGAATTTTACCTCGAATTTTACCGATTGATATCATAATTCAGGAGCTAATCATGTTCAAATTTCACTTATATTTAGAGTATAAATTTTCCATACATAAAGTGAAAATTAATTAAAATAGATATACATGTACGTACACTTTCAACTACTGATCCTCCAAATTTGGTGTAATTTGACCAAACCGTATGGAAGAAATAAAATTTGAAAAATTACCTTACAAACACTGGTTTGATTAGCCCTCTTAACAATTGGAAATTTCCACTTACTGACTGAATATTTCTACTTACTAACTGGAAATTTCCACATACTAACTGGAAATTTTTACTTATTAATGGAAAATTTCTACATACTAAGTGGAAATTTCCACTTAATAACTGGAAATTTCCATTTACTAACTGAATATTTCCAGTTAAATTGAAAATTTTCACATACTGACTGGAAATTTACACTTAATAAAAATAATTAGAAATATCCACATATCAACTTTTATTTAAATATTTTCAACTTTGGTTAAATACGGTACTATCTACTAATCTTATACTGTACTAACGTCTCGAGCCTGCTCAGTCACCTTCACCACTGTCTCACAATTCATGCGCGACAGTGCAACTTATCTGCGCTTACTGACCTAGATAAGTCACCTATTTCCTTCAAAGTTTTGTAATTAAAACCGGCAATTACCTTGATGTTATTAGTTCTAGCTGCTTGTAACCATAATATATATTAATGAAGTTATAATAAAAATTAAATACATTGTACTGATTCTGCGGTTGGCTCCTTGTGAAACATTATTAAATATTTTAAATAAACAAAGAAAATTTGCTTTTAAATGTTTCAAAATTGTATTTTCACTCTACACGTGTTTTTAGGCCCTTTTCAAGAGTACCTCTCATCTGTACTCTTGAAAAGGGCCTAAAAAGTCGAAACACGTGTAGAGTGAAAATACAATTTTGAAGCATTTAAAAGCAAATTTTCTTTGTTTATTTAAAATATAAAAATTAATATCAAAATATTCCAACACAAAGGTGGGATTAATTTACAAATAAAATACTAACAGTAATACCTAAATACAAGATATCAAAAGTCACAATCCTCTTACTTTACTCAATTGAAGATTAAATAAATTTGCCACACACACTTCTTGATAATTTATAAAATTTATATCATAGAATAAGAAGTGATTAATTTTTAATTGCGATTGCCCCCTGTAAAAGATTTTTACCAAATAAATGGAAATCATTCTGGAGGCTGTCGCGTACATCATTTGCAGACCGGTTTCTGGGCTGCGAATTGTGTACGCGAGGCCTTCAAGAAGAATTTTCATTTATTCAGAACTAGTAACAACCCTAAGGTAATTGCTGGTTTTTATTACAAAACTAGGAAATAGGTGGCTTCCACAGGTTAGTAGGAGTAACAAAAATGGGTATGTTATGATAGCCCTCCTTTTATTTATGGGCGAAATACAAATCAAAGAATTGAATCTTGGATTTCCCGTTTAGACCGGTAGTCATCAAATTGATTACAGTAATTTTTCTTAGATAGTGCATACCGATTCGGATGATCATTTTCTGGAAAGGTAAACAGTTGTGATATTAGCTCTACATCAAAATGTATATCATTTAATTTACGAAGGAGGTTTAGTAGATTTTGTTTGCTATTATTATTAAATACATTTTCAAATTATTAAGTTATTTTTAAGTCGTTATATTATTCTTTATATCATAATCAACGTAACAAGCTTTCTCTTTGTCATATTCATGATATTAATGCTATGTATGTACGACGTTGTTCCCTCGCGTATAAATTGTGAGGCAAGGATAAAAGTGACCGAACAGGCTCTAGACGCTAGTACAGTGTTAGACTGGTAAATAGTACCGTATTCATGGTATGTATGTACGACGTTACACCCTCGCGCATACATTGTGAGGCAATGGTGAAAGTGACCAAGCAGGTTCCAGACGCTAATGCAGTATTAGTCTCGTAGAAAGTACCGTATTTAACCAAAGTTGAAAATATTTAAATAAAAGTTGAAAAGTAAATACTTCCAATTATTTAGTGAACATTTACAGTTAATATGTGGAAATTTCCAGTTAGTAAGTGAACATTTCCAGTTATTAAGTGGAAATTTCCAGTTAGTAAGTGGAAATTTCCAGTTATTAAACGGAAATTTTCAATTAGTAAGTCAAAAAAAATTTTCAGACCCTAAGTAGAAAATTGTAAATAGTTAAGCGGAAATAACTGAAATTTTTTTTATTGCGTGCCATCATATTTTTAGCCATTGAGAAAAGTACATGAAATTTTGCCCGTGCCCCACTTACAGTTTTTATGAATTTGCACAATTATTTAATATATTATAAATTTTTGTCTACTATTTTTATAACAGAGATTCTTTCTAAAATTTTGTAGAACAATATCTTCATTCCCAAATAAAATGTGAAAAAAAGACAAGAATTATGATATGGGATAAAAAGCAATTTAAATATTTTCTTTGATAACATAATATAAATAAAAGGAATAAATAGGCAAAGAAATAAATTCATTGCAAAATTGGTTCTAAATACAGAAGTTGTTAGAAAAATTTAACATTACTAAACTGTACTTCTGTATTGGCACAGATGTGGTGGTATTTTCGTCATATTTGCTCATGATGAATGTACCCTACGATTTATGGCGTGTAATTTATTATCATCCGACTGGTGTATGGATTAAGGCGAAATGTTAAATATGCTGTCTGTTCAAACAAATTTTTTGTGAAAAACTAGTGGCGTGTATTTTAAATTAAGGGAAAACTTTGTAAAGAAAAGAAATATATTGTTGAAGGAACTTTCCAAATCCGTTCCTGTTCAAACAGGAACCTTGTGAGTAGATAAGGGATGAGGGTGTTAAACCATCTAAAAACTTTTTAAAACTCACGATATCCTCTAGAAAAAGTTTGTTCTTTAAAAAAGACGATTTCTCCCGTAAAGTTTGATGCTAAACTCAGATTTAATTATAATTCAGCTGAATTCGTAAATTGCCTTCGTTATTGAACATTTCCAAACGAAATTTCTTTAAATATTGATGGTTATTTTAGATAATCTTCCGACAGAACTTATAATGAATATTTCAGATAAGATCGTTAAGGTTATGCGATTTATAGAAGTTTAATTTATTTTTTTGGTTAGCCGGTAATAATTTTAGATTCTTACAAAAATGCTGATTTCTATTTAATTCATCGTCGGTTGTTCGCGTTAATTACAACAAAAAAACAAATCGAGAAATAATGCATATTTATGCTTTCTCTAATAAATCAACCGAAATGAAGAAATTAAAATTTCTTAATTTACGCATTAATTAAAAATCCAGAAATAAATTAATTTGCTCCAACAGATCTAAAAACAAATTAAATTTGTAACAGCAACTCAGCATTCAACAACGCATTAGTGATCCCAATCCCACAAAAACTGGACAAAAATCGTCAGGCATAAAAAAGTTGTACATATCTCGATATAAGCATGGAGATTTTTCTAGGGGTAAACTGCCAATAACCATTTTAAAACTGAAAATTGGAGCTAAAGACATCAGTGTAGGAAAAAACAAAATCTGTGTATAATTCAAAATTTAATTGTAAAATACAATACAAGGCAGCAGTGGTGAAAAGTGAGACACACTTATATATCTTTGAATATACATTATCAAGGTATAGAAGGATTTCATCTTTATTTATTGTATAAATCAACAAGAAAACTCTATTACTAAGTTTTAATATGCGCATGTGAGCAACGTTATGCTCTAAATAGTCTAAAGGACACATAGTTATCGAGCCTCCATGTTTTTTAGTTTAACTACAATAGCGTTTCAAATGAAGTATTATAATTTTACACCCATTGACTAAATTTTTAATAATAATTTCTCTTCGCTTCTATATTTAGATAATCTCTTATTATTAAAAAAATGATTCATCATCCTTAATTTAAAATTCAGCCGAAGGCCCTCGTTAGTTAAATTTAAAATAAAATATAACCAAATCACAGTTATTAAAAAAAAATTGAATTGAGTAAAACGTATTGTTCTATTTGAGCCGTACTTGTTTAAAATTTAAATGTAATTTAAAGACCTAAAAGCGTCGCGTAGTAATTCTTTGTCAGTACAAAGCCCACCTAATTGAAATTCCTTATCATCACTAGATATATAAAGAATAAAGCTTGTTGAGCAAAATTGGGTACAAAATATAATAATACATTATTAGGAATTGAAAGCCCTTTGAAATTTATTATTGTCTCAAGCAGAACGTCCTTCTCTTTAAAAAGTAAAATATAAGATGCATAATTGAATCAGTTTTGAAGGATTCGAATTATTTTCTTTCTCTTATTTATTTCTTTTTACAATAGTCTCAAGGGACCTAAGAAATTCATTTTTGCATGGGCAAATACGTCAACTTTAATTATCTGCTATCCTTACCTTATTATCAACAAAGCAACTCGCACGTATTTTTTATTTCAAAGGCATAAAATGACTGTCAATGGTTTTTTCCGTTATTGCTTTATTACCTACAATTTTAACGGAATAAGAAAAACATGTAGTTAAAAAAATGTTCGATTAAGTTAAAAATAGCAGCAAGTTAATTTTACAAAATATTCTGTCGGTGTGGCGAAATACGTATTTCTGCTTTAGAGATCGGGAAGTAGCGATAAATGACGTCAATTACAGGGTTGATGCTGTGTGATATATCAGTAAGCCTGGCCAAGGTCATTAATCCTACAGAGACGTACTGGGTATGCATCATATCATAATACTTGAATAAGTACAATAATAAAAACAAAAATATTTTATATACTGTGATGCATGTTTTTGTACTATTTCGTTCGCCTTAAATTCTTTTTTTATGTATTTCCTTATATTTTGTAAGCTTAGTGCTGCACATTATTATTAAACTGTTAAATGACGTTCACACATGTACATTGTATATCTAAGTGATAACTAATAATAAATAAATAAATAAATAAAATAAATGGTTACAAATTTTATTAATACTGGTACACTTTATAAAAATATGTACAAAACTCACCTTCTTAAGCAGATTTATGAAGTAGCTTGGTTGTCATTATCACCAACTGGAGCAGTTCTATAATAACTGTGTAGCATCGGATATATTTCTACAGTTGACTCAGTAAGCGATGTTCGCTGTGGTGAAAAAATATGTTTCGTATTTTGCAAAAGACAGTTCGACATCTACGGAAGTAATACAGGCATAAGTAAAACACTCTGTGAACTCACTTAACACAGCTGTAGATGCACCATCACAAATTTGTCTTAATTTGCTAAAATCAGGATCTTTCCGTAATACACTCTCGAATTTTTCAATAACGGACTTATTTTTTGCGTCATTTATAGTCTGTAGCTGTGTATTTACGTCGTCCACTATTTGCAGCGATTCCACTAACGACAACGAAGTATTTTGCAATTTTTCTATTGAGTCGTGTAGTCCTCTATAATTGTTATAAATAGTTTTTAAATCTGTTTCAAGGGAAACATCTTGAAAGCTTGTCTGGCTTTCCTTAATAGCTGCAGCCTCGTTAGGGTTGAACTGTAGTATCACAGCTTTTATTTGTTGAAAATATTCAGCATAATAAAAAGTTGCCTTCAACCACGTTCCCCAACGTGTAAGAATCGGCTCTGGTGGTTCCGGAATACCAGCACACTGTGTGTGAAATGCTCGAAGCCGTTTAGAAGATTTGACAAATACTTTTTTTGTATTTGCTATTAATTCATCTACCTCTGGAAAACATTTTCGAATCGCTTCTGCTACAAAATGGAACGCATGCACTTTACACGTAACATGTAAAAACCTACAATCGTCTCTTTGAAGAAAACGGCCCACCACACGCATTGTCGCAGCACCGTCGGTCACAAACATCAACAGTTGACTTGTTGACAGCTCAAATTTTTTGAAAGTCTCCAACACCAACCGCGTAATTGTTTCGCCAGTACACGTAGTTAGTCTTTTGCTAGCTAGTAAAAGTGGAAGTGTTGGTTTAACAGGGTCGAGTACACGTACTATAACATTTAAAATAATTTTTTTTTTACAATCTGTCGTCTCGTCAGCACATAACCACATCCGTGTATTTTTTAATGCACTTTTAATCCTATCTACAATGTCTTCACGAACACTTGGTACATATCTACGTAACGATGAACGACTTGGTAAATTCACCTGGGGATTGTATTTATTCCAGAACTCCCGAAATGCTGGTTGATCCAATATCCGCAGGGGAACATCACAGGTAATCAGCATTAACAGTAAATCAAACATAAACTGAGGTTCCAAAGAAGACACGCCATTTCTTTTATTTTCATGCCGGTTACTATTGACATGAATTTTGCAGCCGTATTTATTCCAGCACATTAAGTCTTGATCACAAACTTTACAAGTTATTTTACATCCATCATAGAATAAATCCGGAAATTCACCGATAAATTTATTCACTTTATCAGCGTACGGTCGTTTCCTTCTCTTTACGCTCAACATTATTTATTAGTACTCTATGCATCGACCGACAGATAACAACTGAAGTGTGTCGTGTCATCGTCATCGTAAACAAGCGCGCGATGGCACTGGTATTGCGCCAGACCCTGAATCTACCATCGCTTGGCCAGGCTTATATATCATAGCATAACTATGTTCATGCATATTACACAGTATCCTACAGTGAGGTTATTTTGGCGAGTTCGCTAACTTCCAAAGTTAATATGAAGAGGGCTGAATATACTGGTAAATATAATACTAACGCACACCGTTAATTGAAGGAACAGGAAGTTGGAGATACGAAACCTTACAAAGCAAGCTGTTGCCTAGTTGGTGTCAAGACCTGCTCACACTCACTCTCACATCGATCGTTGTTGTCGAAGGAACAGAGACACAGCTAGTACAGGTTTCTCTTCCACAACGACGTTCGATGTGATAAAGAAGATCTCGACATCGACCAGGCAATACTTCGTTTCGTAAGGTTGCGTATCTCTATTCATTCAGTCAACGATATTACGAATATTAATACACTCATTAAATCATTTGCCATCATCCAAGCAAGCCTTTATCTGCGCTGATCCAGACGTATTTGTCATTCAGTTCAGATTACATTTTTTGTTTAATACTCTCACACCTCTGTGATAAATATGCTTTTATGATTATTTGAGGAAATGTGTCTCTTAATGTTTGCTTGAAGTTGCACGAGAGCACTTTTTTACGGCTTGTGCAGTATAATTCTGTGCCATTTTATTGATTGCATCTCTGGGAAGTCATTAAATCCACCAGTTCACTTTATCCTCTGAAGAAATTAGTTGATCAGATATTTTAAAAATGTAACCTTCGTGTCTTTAATTTTGCCTTGACCTGTATTAAATAAAGTGTTCTTTTTCAAACAGATTGTCAATAATATTAAATACATCTATCTATGGGGCAGTGGGCGTAAAGGCCAGGCCACACAATACCTATATAGGTATCTATTGTGCATTACTATTGGACATTCAACAAAGAAGTATCTCCCCATTAAGATATGACGGCCAGTAAGTAACTTTAATTTTTGTTCCCATGTTTATAAAAAGACAAGAGAATAAGAATATTTTGTTATTTCATTTCATATTGTTTGGGAATGTTTCATTAGGTGTTTACAATATAATGTTCTATTTACATATGTAAGTAAAATTCATCTTTGGAATTTATCTCTAATTAATTTAGAAATAATAAAATGTGTTGGCATCTACAAGCTGTCTACTATAAATGGGCCACTTCAATTTATTTCGCTTAATATGCACCGCCGACCAATAGTGTTTAATTTAATTATATGTTCTATTTTTTGAGGGGACACAATCCTGCGAAATCAAATTTAAGATTCTTTGCCAACTTTCTGAGTTGTAGAAAAAAAACCGAAAAATGCTAAAATTACACATTCGCTTTGCCGTCATATTGCATTAAAAAAAGTTTCGTATACGTTTTAAAACAAAAAAAGTTACAAATAAATCAAGTTTATCAGTTCAGTATGAAAACCGCTTTGACTATTACTATTATAAAAAAAATAAGCTGACCTGCCGTTTATAAAACCCAGTTGAAAAACATAAATCCGCTTTGTATCAATACTTAATCTATTGTATTTTTCTTGATCAAATTAAATTGTAACGCGAGGAAAGATGTTTCAGTCTAAAACTGCTGAACCGAATAAAATTATTCAATTTCAAAACAGTCAAGAGATGCAAATGATATACAATTTACTCTTTTTCATTTGTACTGTTTCTAATTACAGAATCCCGTCCAGTTTGTTAATTAAACACTTAAGTTTGTTATTTATATGTTATGTTATACACTAAAATTACAGTGGCATTACCTTGATATTACTCAGTTTTAAAACACAAAGTGAAATCAGAAATCTGCAACATTTAAAATATTATTTATTTCTCAGCAAACTCATTGATTCAGTAGTAGAATGCATTTTCTGACGGTTGAAATACTACGAGAAAATTATTATTAATCAGAATGCGTGCATTGTTGCAACCCAAGAATTTTAAACGAGGATAAAAAAATAAGTTGAACATTGACCAGAGATGATTGTGTATATATTTATGTCCTGAATGAGGGTGGAAGCCACAAACACCAAAAATTGCATAATGGATTCGATCCACGTTTTGTTAATAATATTCGCATCATCTGATCTCCACGGTTGCATATGGTGCCATTTTATATAGGGTGTCTTTCAAACCTTTACTGTTGTTGAGAGGTCTTCGCAAACAAGACTCCTTGCTTTAACAACTGTTGGTAAGAACAGATTTTGATTTGCAGAAGACCAAACATAAAGCACCAGATAATTATGACTGGAAGTAGGAGTGTCTAAAGACAGCGTGCATAGAATTATAAAAAAACAACTATTTTATCCATATCATATTTAAACTGTTCAAGATCTCGTACCTTTGATTCTAGTTTTTCGTTTAGGTTCCTGTCGGCTCATCTAAGACAAGAGAGCCCAACATCTCAGTTTCTGTAGGATGATTTTATTCACAAATGCAACACGTTTTACAAAGAAAAGCATAACAAATTTGTACAACGACGACCATGTGCATGAAACTAAAGTAACGCATTTTCAACACAGATTTAGGATTATTGTGTGGGCAGGAATCTCTTATATCATATCGATTAATTGGTATATTATTTAGAATTCTTTCAAAATATGTTGCATTGGTTTTAGAATGATTTAGAAGAATTTTGTCACCAAAATATGTGGTTTATGCATGACAGGGTACACGCACTTAAAATGTCCGACAAAATTAGAAATCAGTTAGTGCGAAATTCGCGAATCAGTAGAAGACACTGTGCTTCGGTAAACTGACCATCACGCTGTCATGATATAACGCCATGCAATTATTTTTTTAACGTAGGTAGGTTGATCTCATATGAGTAATTGTTCATGATAAATCAAAAAGAAAAATTCTCATAAAATTCCTTTATTACTGTGACCGGTTTCGTGAACAAATTAATTACTTCACATCATCAGACACAGGAATTTTTATAAATAAAAAACCAGGGTCGTCAAATTAATTTGACGACCCTGGTTTTTTATTTATAAAAATTCCTGTGTCTGATGATGTGAAGTAATTAATTTGTTCACGAAACTGGTCACAGTAATAAAGGAATTTTATGAGAATTTTTCTTTTGATTTATCATGAATTATTTTTTTGACACGCTTTAAAAATAATGACATTCTACTTTGCTAAATGCAGAAAACTAGTTATAGTCTAAGAGCTGGCTACATAAAAAAAGCAAGGTATAAGGTACATAAAATGTGAATAGCTAGAGAGGTTCCATTAGCGCTCTCGAACACCGAGTGGCCAGTCTGCCAGCGCGATTAGGAAGATTAAGGCGGGGGCGGAAGGTCAAAGATGACAAATTTTACAATGAAAAAATGATAATGCTCATGGATAAAAATTATTGGGAAGTGAAGTTTTGTTGCTACGAAACGCGGAAAATTATTGACAGACGATTTTGTGGAAGAGAAATGGAAGGCATACTTCAACAAAGCGGCGTTATTTTTAGTGAGAAAAAAATGATAAGCCTCATGATTAAACATTTTTGAGAATGATTGTTAAACTGTTGAGGAAGCTATGTTGTCAATGACAGACGAAAAAATGGAAGACAACATCGGGGCAGACTGTATTGAAGAGCGCGGTCTCGATCGCGCTTAACGAGTTAGTTCCGTACGATGCATTATAACGATTTATTATTTTGTTAATTATATTATGAGGACAATAAGTTAACAATTCCTATATTATACAAGTGCTAAAAGATATGTTTACCATTAAAATAATTTTTTTATTAACAAATAATACAAATAAATTGTAGATCATCCGCAGTCTTCTGGTACCAAATTAGTCGGAATTTTCTTGTGAGCGTGGCTCCACAATCTGGCGATATACATGGATCTTAAGAATTGTGGTCTTAATTCAGCTGCATAAGGAGGTATCAATGAAGCATCAAAATTTTGTAAGTTTCTTTTTTGAAATGGTTCGTTGACGTTATTGACTTTGTAATTTTTTAAAAAAGCGCAAAACGAGCATAATCTACGGAATCAAGTAATTTCATCGTATAAAGTGAACAAACAAATTTTTCAATATTTCGAAATATAGTAAGTCTATCACAATCTTCATTGCTTAATTCAGCAAATGCGCGTTGAAATTGTTCGCTTAACAGTAATAATTTTAAAGGACGCTGTTTTCCTTTTCTAAAAAAACCTGGATTGAAATCACATCCAGTGAATGCATGAAACCCTGATAAAGATTTACAAAATAATTCTCCGTGTCTATCATAAAGCGCTGACAAGTCAATTATACGCTGTTTGCTTAAAATACCCGTTTGAATCCAAACTTTACTATTCTTTTTTAGCTTATCCATGTTGGCTAGCATTATAATAAGTATGTCCGTGTCGGAACATTTTATTATAATGTTAGCTTCCTCCGGAATATTGCACGCGTGAAAAACTATTTTCGTATTATCTTCTTCATGAGCTTCTAGCGTGTAGATATCATTTATCGAAAGTAAAACAGTGTCATTGTGAACTTTAGGTTCGTAACACGTATCGAAGTTCAGTAAGACTTTTTTATTTTTCGAAAAATGGTATTATTTCACTACTCTGCCAATGTACAATTAAAAAACGCACAAGAGCTTCCTTGAAATTTCTATTTTTAAGATCTTTGACAAAATCTGCGGGTCTGGTTTAATCAAGTCCAGAAATCACGTACATACGCTCATCACAGTTACCGCCTCGGTGAGATCTTTCGTAATCTTTAATGGACGGTGTGAAATATCTATAAAAAATTACATGCATTTCTCGAGCTTTATTATTTGCTGATACCATCTGCAGTATTTTTCTAGATATATGTCCAAACATCTTTCATAGTATGCATTAGATAAAAGCCGTCTATCAAACAAACGTCTGTGTGTGTTGGAGCTACACAAGATATGCAGTACGATGAATCCGACACAAACAGCGAAATAGAATAAGTCTACAATTTATTTGTATTAATTGTTAATAAAAAAATTATTTTAATGGTAAACATATCTTTTAGCACTTGTATAATATAGGAATTATTAACTTATTGTCCTCATAATATAATTAACAAAATAATAAATCGTTATAATGCATCGTACGGAACTAACTTGTTAAGCGCGATCGAGACAGCGCTCTTCAATACAGTCTGCCCCGATGTTGTCTTCCATTTTTTCGTCTGCCATTGACAACATAGCTTCCTCAACAGTTTAACAATCATTCTCAAAAATTTTTAGTCATGAGGCTTATCATTTTTTTCTCACTAAAGATAACGCCGCTTTGTTGAAGTCTGCCGGCCATTTCTCTTCCACGAAATCGTCTGCCAATAATTTTCCGCGTTTCGTAGCAACAAATACTTCACTTCCCAATAATTTTTATCCATGAGCATTATCATTTTTTTTCATTGTAAAATTTGTCATCTTTGACCATCCGCCCCCGCCTTAATCTTCCTAATCGCGCTGGCAGACTGGCCACTCGGTGTTCGGGAGCGCTAATGAAACCTCTCTAGCTATTCATATTTCATGTACCTTATACCTTGCTTTTTTATGTAGCCAGCTCTCCGTCTATTATAAAGAATTCAAAATTGCGCAAATTCTCTAATAAATTATGCTGAATTGTTCTTACACTGAATTAATCTTTCGTACGAGTTCTGTCATTTTCACATTTGAAGTTGGAAATAGTTATTTACGTAACAAGACCAGAAAGTGACTTGGCGAGCTGACAGTTTCCTGGAAGCGGGCGGGCCCAGTAAAGACACTTTCTGGTATATTGCGTACAATATTTTGTCTGCCACCGTTTTTGCTACTTTCAAAACACTTTTTTAACTTGAAATATCTTGTAAACAAAATTCATAAAAATCAACTGGCTTGTGTTGGACGCTGTTGTCTAGAGTGCTTAATTGTGTATTTACCCTACCGCTGACATAAGAAATCGGAAATAATTTCCCATCACTTATGTTACTTTCGATGCTAGACCAGTAAAGTATATTTTTCACTCAAAAAATTTACCAGAAACAGTTAACTTTGTGGTTTATGTGGTGTTATTTATTGAGTAAAGGTTTTTACTAGTTTTACTGGATTTTGCGTTATCATGTAATTTAAAAATATTAGATAACGATCTTGTGGTATAAATATATCATTTAATGACACTCATAAAATAGGGTTTATAATCAAAGCTTTTTATTTGCCATAAAACCTAGCATATTTATATTGTTCGATAAAGGAAATATAGTTTTACGGAAACATATACAATTTAATGAAAGGAGAAATTTTACTTCTGATGTAAATATCACGTAACTAGTTGAAGGAATCGGCCATAAAGCAGTGGCAAATAAATTTTCCTGCAAAGTTGTAAACCTACCAACAAACATAATTTAGTGTATACTTTATCGTACACATAAAACATTTGAAATTATGTATTTTGAGGCAAAGTTTTACGAAAAGTTACACTTTCTGATAACGCATTAAATGGTGATGAATGCGAGCATTGCCTAACTAGTCCGAAAGTTTTCTTGTTTTGCCAGCTTTCTTGCTCCCCCTTACTTTCTGCAAATGTACCGCATAAATTCTTTACACTTTATGACCATAAAAATATAGCCCGCTCGAAATATCACTGTCATTATAAAAATTAGGTTAGATCTTATATCTAATTATATATTAATAAATACGGAGAGCTATACCTAAAAGATACAAAGGTACTCGTTATCCTCTCGCTTTATATAAAATTAAATAAAGTAGCCACACATAGCTACTACCTTCGTAGCAGACTATACACTTTTTGAAGATATATATATAAATGTGTATCATACGAAGAGGTGGTTAAGCTTTAGTTGATATTGATCACCATTAAAGGATCTTTACCTAATAAAAGGAAATCCTTCCTGAAGCACTATTCATAGACCGGTTTTTGGTTGTTGCTGTCGTCAGTACGAAGTAGGTGCACGCAACGCGCCAATATCCATTTGGCTTGATGACGGTCTCGGATGCTAGGGCCAGGCAGGACTATTGCCTTTTTACCCTAGTCATCGCTGTAGACCTGGACCGGCCTCGTGCAGGGCGGGTTAGCTTACTTTACGAACGGCCCCACTCACAAATGTGAGCGATGCCGAAGATTTCGGCCAACCTCCCTGGGTCCTGGCTGATGAACCCTGCTGGCTAGGGCCTCTTCTGGCGCTCTTCTGTCTTCGTCTTCTTTCTTCGCCAGCTTGTCACCCCCCGGGGTAGTCATCGGTCTGTCAGGGACTGTGCGGATATTCTGTGACTTGGGATTGACTGCCAGTACACAAAGTGTCAATTGACTCATTGTCATCTGGATCATCGGACAAGGTGAGGATGAACTGTGTAGCTCTAGGAGGTGAAGGCCTAAGTGCTTTCTTAGCACTTTCGTCCTACACGGAGCCAGGGGGGACAACGGGGGCTGGTCGGTTTACTGACCGGCGCCCGCAAGGTTTGTGGGAAGGTGGTTGGTTGCGTCATGTCTTTTCCGTGGGTTGGTCCATCTGTAAGGAAAGGATTAGTAATACTTACCCGTTGTCCAGTAACTGCACCTTCGGCCTCTTGTGCCTCGGTGCGTCGGCCGGGTCATAGGAGGTGGCCTCCCTGATCAGCGGGTTCCTGTGCTCCTCAGCTAAGGTGTACAGTTTCTTCGCTCTATCCCGGATGATTTCGGTGACTGGTGTGTACTCCAGGTCCCTAAAGATGTCAGCGTTTCTAACGTACCATGGTGCGCCCACCGCTGTCCTGATGGCCACGTTTTCCACGGCTTGGATCTTCTTCAGATAGGTCTTCGTTTGGTATCCCCATGCTACGGAGGCGTAGGTCAGCTGTGGTCTGATGAGTGCTTTGACTAGCAGAAGCTTGTTCCTCAGACTGAGCCTGCTCTGGTTCCCTACCATTGGGTAGATGAGAGCTCTCGTCCGCTTGGCCTTTACCACGATGGCTTCGGTGTTCTGTCTCCATGTCAGGCCTTTGTCCATGATTACGCCAAGGTACTTGACGGAATCGTGCCATTGGATGTCTTCTCCGAACATGGAAACGTGTCCTGTGGGGGTTTCCTTGCGTCCTTTCCTGAAGAGAATCGTCTGGCTTTTCTCCGCGTTGACTGCGACTTTCCACTTGATGCACCATTCTTCCAGAAGAGAAGCTGCCTCTTGGAGTCTTCTGGTGGCTGTTCTCGCTCTCCAGGATCTGGCCGTGATGGCCGTGTCGTCCGCGTAGAGTGCCATGGCGGTGTCTTCGGCCCTTGGGAGATCAGAGGTGAAGACAGCGAACAGATGGGGGGACAGCACAGAGCCTTGGGGGACTCCGGCTTCCATCGGTCGATACGTGGACACACAGTCCCTGATCTTCACGCGCATCTGTCTCCCGTGCAGGTATGATCTAACTAGTTTGACAAGTGCAATGGGATAACCCATACTCATCATTTTGGCTAGTAGACCATCGTGCCAGACCCTGTCGAAAGCCTTCGCAACATCCAGGAGTAGTGCCGCCGTGACCTGTCTTTGGTTGAAACCTTTGGTGACTTCTTCGGTGATTCTGAGCACTTGGAGTTCCGTACTATGTCCTGTCCTGTACGCGAACTGTTCATCCGGGATGATTTTGAGCTCTTCGGTTTCTTCTTCTATTCTTCTCAAGATGACGCGCTCGGCTACCTTGCTCACAGCTGAGAGTAGGCTGATGGGCCTGTAAGAGGAGGGAAAGAGTAGTTCCTTACCTGGTTTCGGGATGACTATGACGTCAGCCTTCTTCCACCTGTCCGGGAAGTATCTGAGCCTCAAGATCCCATTGGTGATGTTCACCAGGGCTGCCACCCCTTATGCACGCAAAGTGCGTCAACAAGAAAGATCTCGGTATTATCCGTCTCTATGATAGGCAAGATTTGTAAGGTAACTCCATCTATTAATCGCAATAGAAATAAATTGAAAAATTCTCCGACACAATTAACTAATAATACTGGTAAATTCCGTTTATTATACTCCTTATTTTTTTAAACATAAACTAGTCTACAGTATCAGCATCAATTTGTTCAGTACCGTGATCCATAAGTCGGCCAACTTCAAAGTTCTGATGTGTCACAAGGTTCGATACTTGGACTCCTTTTCTTTGTTATGTTTATTAATGATATTTCCAAAGCTTAAATGATGATGTATACTTCCTCTTGTATGCAGATGACTTAAAATATACAGATTTATCGCTACACAATTAACGTTGAAATGGTATCTGCTTCCGCAATTAAACGCCTTGGGTGTATAATTTGGAACTTCAAGAAATTTAAATACATTTGTTTATAATTATTGGTTTCTTTATGTAATATTTGTTAGATCTTGCATTGATCATGTTTCGATTGTGTGGAGTCCATGATGTTAATTTTTTGCAAGAGAAACGATAGTTGGGTTTTGAAATTCTATGGGGTTTCCTGAATATAACTTGTTGGACACCTTCAATTTAACAAATATTATCAACCGAACAATATCTCAATCAATTTTTCTGTATAAAATTGTCAATAATTTTCTGGATTGTGTATTAATTTCTTCTGAATATATCTTGTGGATATACAAAATAAACACGTTTCACTGTAGACTAAAATTTATTTTACTAAGTGAAATATAGTTATTCTCAGCTTTTCGTCATCTTTTTTTGTTTTATCGTATAGACTAAAAATTTGGTACATTTCTGTTTCTTCTTTGTTTTTTTTATACATATTAGTTGTTTTATCTTATTTTATGTTTGTTATTATTATTCCAAGCTATAATTGTCTTATTTGTATTTTTATTTGATGTGTTTTATTACTTGTTATTAATAAATTGAAACATAATTCATTACATTTGCATTTGCCTAAGCTTATTGTATTTTACGAATTTTGTGAACACACATTTTATGTTTCATATGTTTTTTCACTGTTTATTTTTGCCATTATTATTTTATTTTGATGTAAATATTAATTATATCATATATTAGTTATTAAACTCTACTCAGTATTTTAAGTCCACCCCAGGAGAAAATACACCCTTATGCATATTTGTCTCAAAGACGATTTAATATTATTATTATCATCTAGAGACCTACATTGATTGGAATATTTATTTTGGGACTTCAATTAAATTAAGTCGTAGTTCGATTTCCTATAAGTATCGAATTTTTTGTTTATCCAAATAATTTTTTTTTATCATAATCGCATTAACAAGCAATTTTTTTTAAATATTGTGTCTATAACTTTTTTCTCATCAACATAGAATTGATTTGGCTAATATTCAACTAAAACCTGGTTGCTTTCCCCTTTAAATTAATTCAAGTGGACTAATTCAATGATTATCTCTAAATCTCTAGCTAATTCAATTCCAAACATCTTACTAAATTATGACTGTTAATATTATGTGGTATTTTAATTTTATTTTTAGATTTACCTATTTTCTTATAAGTAGTTAAATACTGTGGTAAACAAAAAAAATATATTCAAAAACAAACTTGTTGCTTGCTTTTCTTTCAGAGATAGTTCCATTTAATAAAATGTTCTACCAAGCATTTCTCAACTGTGTAAACAAATTAATTACATGAATGTTGGTCTGTTATTTGCAAAATATTGCACGTAAACAACTCATATAAACACTTCCATTAGCTTACCCTTGTGAAATGATTATTACTTTACATAAGCTTTTATGAAAATTTATATTCAAGAAAGGCTTGAATTTTAAATTTGATGTAAACGTAAAACAAGGAAATTATTTATGGGCGATCTTGATCTTGAACTATTGCGGAAAGCCTCATTAAAATTCCAATAGACGTTTCTGAGTCTTATTAATGCCTCTTATGTTAATAATGAGAGGTATTAATTGTGGAAAATAGTACGTTACAAGAAATCACAATGGAATAGGTATTTGAAACTACTAGGTACTATAAATGTTTTTACAGTATCTGGTTGACATTTTTAAACATATACGGTAAAATTTATTAAAATGACTTGTAAAATGTATTTGTTGGATCATTTTTATCTGTGTATCAGTTGTTAATGTACACATAAACTTTCATTAAAATTGCTTTACAAAATGGCGTCATTACCATCTGCAACAAAAATAGAATAAACGGCATTTTAAAAATAACCCAAAATGTTATCTGCAGTCTAAAACGTTAACATTTGTTGCAACATATAGTATGCACGTTGTAGTAAAGTTCGTGGAAATGATACTAAATAAATATAATTTTTTTTTTTGCTGTCATATTTATTGAAGATTATGAGACTGGTTCTGATTTTAAACTATGTTATGTAGTTGTATTAATAATATCTCATTTATATAATCATGCCTTGTATATTTTTTGGTCTTCTATTTAAGCAAATCATAATTTTTCAATTTTTAGTTATCTGCTGTATATTAAATATGATTTGAACGAAACAACTACTCAGCGGGCAAATACCCCGACCTGCATTGGATTATACCTTCAAATCATGATAGATCGGTAGCCAATATCATTTGTCAATCCCTAACCAGATATAGACCGGTTTCGAACTTATTAGTTCTCCTCAGTATGCCATAGGTTATAGAACAGACAAATGATAGTGGCCAACCTGCTAGTGATATACTGACTAAGGTAAATTGAGTAGTGGTGAGAGGTATGTGAAACTTCTCATATGGTCCGAATGCTACTATCCGACCGACATCATAGATGTCTCTGTGGCGGATAGCGACGACCTCTAGCCCAGGTGGATTAAACTACTGTTATTAATTATGATTTGAACGACTCAGCGGGCAAATACCCCGACCTGCATTGGATTATACCTTCAAATCATGATAAATCGGTAGCCAATATCATTTGTCAATTCCTAACCAGACATAGACCGGTTTCGAACTTATTTGTTCTCCTCAGTGTGCCATAGGTTATGGAACAGACAAATGAGGTCGCAGCTCTCGGTACTTGCTTCGCAAGTCGCTATCCGCCACGGAGACATCTATGATGTCGGTCGGATAGTAGCATTTGGACCATATGAGAAGTTTCACATACCTCTCACCACTACTTAATTTACCTTAGTCAGTATATGACTAGCAGGTTGGCCACTATCATTTAATATTACTTGTAGCTTTGTTTTCCAGGCTTTAACACTATCCAGGTGAACATAAGATGACTCACCGCAAATGGTTTTAAAGCCTATGTTATTTTTTGACAAAATTTTTGTAGCCATCCATTTGAGGCTCGTCATTTTTAAACTTTCTGCTGCTTCTAACCCTTTTTCCTTTATTAGAGGTCCAGATATGGGGAGGTTTTTATTTCTAGCTTTGCAGAACCAATTGTAAACTACTTGGTCTATAGCCAATCCTTCGGTTCTGGGAAATTTTCTCTTCTGTTCTGGATTGAAACCTTCTTCAAAGAGTTTCTGTAAGTCGGATTTGTTATTTATAATTTCGTTAACTTGTGTCGTTCCAATACCATACTTTTCAGCCTACTTTCGAGCACGGATACTGAACTTTTCACTTTCCACAATAATATCAATTTTGTCTTTAAGAGACAAACGTTTTCTATTTAGCGACATGATGATTGTAACAAAATCACAGTTGAATATAAACTAGCTCAAAATCTATGAAACTACACCTCTTTGTGGCTTAGGGTTTTGAAATTACTATGGGAAATACCAATAATGGTTGCATTTATAAAATTCTACGTACAAAGGGTCGAAAATACATATTTGCCAATAAAATTTATGACCGGTAATGAGAGGTACAATTGCAGGTATTTTATGAAGGAAATTGTTTTTGAAGTGGCCGTGACTGTTTTATGGGGGTGTCGCTATTAGGGAGGTCATTAATACGGGTATTCTCATATAATTGGCTTTGGAAATTTGAAAACTGGCCGTTTTTAGAGGTGGCCGCTTTTAAAAGGTGGCCAAATATAGAGGTTTTACGGTATTAAGTTTAAATTATTTAATAATATCAAAATTACTTTTAGTTTTATTAATGCATTCTAATTTCAGAGATCATATTAAGAAATGTATTATGGTAGATGCTATATTTTCTTGTGTTATTTAATTCTTGTTTAAATTTAAACTTCTCGAAGATTCTAGAAAATGGACACAGAAAGTAAGAGAATGTAGAAAAGACAAATTAGTACTTTAATTAAATCAAGTTTAAGCACAACGACGATAAATGTTGACTCTTCCAGTGTCGCATATTATATGCCAAGGTGATATTAAAAAATTCAAGTGCTGTTACCGGAATCTGAATTATAAGAAGCGATAAAGGAGAGAATGTAGTGTAGTACTTAATAAAATTCTTCTTTTAAATGCGATGTTTCCAGCTCAAGAATATGGTACATATCTAATATTAAATATAACATGTAATACAACCCCCTAATATACAATAAAGTGAGCAACGCCTAGGATATGAATAAACTGGTTCGAATTGATTTTCCGAAAAAGAAAAAAAATGGTATTCCATAGTTAGATGTGCAACACGCGACAACTAGACAACAGCTCTCATTACCATACGTGGGATTTACCGATCAGTTCCCAGGGATGGCTTTTACAGATATAATATGATATATTGCAAGTGCATTATATTTAATTTTACAATATTCATAGTAACTTAGTTTTCTCAAGAAATGCACTACATTGAATTAAAATATAATGCGTAATTGATTCTTTTAAATTACAGTATATTGGTAATTTACATTACTGCAGGTCAACGGCCGGCTATAGCGTGAATGGGAGAAAATACATAACACGATAAAACAGTATCTTGCATAACGTGGATTCATTCGGACGTTGATCCTAAAAATACGCAGTTAAAATGTCACAACGTACTAAACCGACGGAAGCTACAGTAAATTCTTGGATTCGCGATATTGCCGATTTACAATTTGATGGTAGACAATTGTATTGCACTATGTAACATAGCAATTTCGTGGTATGCAACACAAATATTAATAGACATATTTCCTAAAAAAATATATTAAGGAGCGTAGGTGGCTTAGCTTAGCTAATGCTTGCGGGTTTAAGGTAGAGAATGTTTTAATGGGTTCAGTGGAGGAAAATTGTTCAATGAGCAGGCACTTGATTGTCTCTAAAGTTTTAGAATCTACAAATTATCGCACTATAGCGGAGGTCGTGAATTCAAGTCTACAAGAATTTTGGGGTGACAAACATGCAGAAAATAAGGACAAGTTTTTATTATTCCTTACCGATGGAGTGACTTATATGAAAGTTGCTGGAAGAATTTTGAAGGAAAGATATCAGAATATACTTCATGCCACATGTTTAGCACATGGGCTTCATAGGATTGCTGAAGTTCTTAGGGGGTGCTACCCTAATGTTGATAAATTGATATCTAGTGTAAAGAAAGTTTTTCTTAAAGCACCAAGTCGTGTACGGTTATTTCATGAAATTCTATCAAATACTCCATTACCTCCAGAGCCCAATACGATGGGGAACTTGGCTAGAGACAGCATCGTCCTATTACTGCCATTTTGAAAATGTGAAATCCCTAATACAGCAGTTAAATCCAAATGACGCAGTTGCTATTTCACAGGCGCAACAAGCATTTATGGATCCAATTGTTCAAGAAAATCTGGAGACCATACATGGAAGTTTTTCACGAATTCCTCCAGCCATACGGGACCTTTAATATCAGCCAACATCAGAATTTACTACTGTTGATGCAATAAACATTGTGTTTGATCTTCGACAATATATTTTTCAATTGCAGGGAGAAATTGCTGGGAGGGCATAAACAAAATTCCAAACTGTTAAAAAAATCCCCGATTTGTTACGATTAGAGATGTAATAGCCCTTTCAAGCGGCAAAGAAGTAGACTTCGCTACATTGGGCATGAATGTGGTGATTTTGCGAAAGTTTACATATTTTAAGTATGCTCCAGTTACATCTGTCGACGTCGAGCGGACCTTCTCGTAATATAAATCGATTTTCAGCGAAAGGCGCCGAAGTTTAACTACAAAACATTTAGAGCAGATGTTAATAATATACTTTAACTCTTGTAACCGACAGTGAAAAATACTTGTGTGTGTAGTGTATTGTTAAATACATCCCCCTATACCTCCAGTTATCTGTGACAGAGTGTTTATAATGAATTGACTTTATTAACTTTAGATAATACGGAATTCGCTGAGAAAAATTTCAAGGTAAGATATCGTTTCATATATGTAAGCAAATCTGACAGATAACTACCTAGAACCAACCCTGGTTTTACGTCATATCCGATTGGTAAATCCTACCTCTGCTCATTACTCAACTAAGAAGAAAGAAACATATACATTATTTAATAATTTCAAAGGCGTTTTTCGGTATATATATATATATATATATATATATATATATATATATATATATATATATATATATATATATATATATATATATATATATATATATATATATATATATATATATATATATATATAGGAAGAAAGGAATAATGGGTATTGCCCGCAAAAAAGGATGAATCCGTCGACACGTGTTTCTGAGTCATTACTCGTAATCATGACGGCTATAAGTTGTAAGGATAGGTTCAACTTAGGTTCCACAACACAAAAAAGGAAACCACTGACAGGAAGCCAGTCGCACATTTGTGGCTGCAATTGAAAGACCCCGTGTTTACAGTGGTTTCCTTTTGTGTTGTGGAACCTAAGTTGTATCTATCCTTACAACTTATAGCCGTCATGATTACGAGTAATGACTCAGAAACACGTGTCGACGGATTCATCCTTTTTTGCGGGCAATACCCATTATTCCTTTCTTCCTGTTACATCTCATCCCGCAGTGACCTTCTATTCTTTGTTATATATATATATATATATATATATATATATATATATATATATATATATATATATATATATATATATATATATATATATATATATATATATATATATATATTCTCCAAATATATAGAGTCTTTCCTATGTAATGTCAAATATTTCAGAAGATGATTCCTCTGCTCAATTTATGGAGCATATGATCCATGGCTTGAAGGAGTTTGTTTTTGACATACAGGGTGCTAAACATTTAAAAAAATTAGTTCTTTCTTAATATCTTCTAAACAGAAAGATGTTTAGTTTTCATACTGAAAGAATACTATATTATACTATACTATAGTGGAAAAAGGTATCAGCAACAGTTTTCTAAGAATGTTTGGGTTGGATCATTGGGGATTACTTGATTGGACCAGATTATCTTCCCCCAAGGCTAAAAGGTAACATCTACCTGCAATTCATTGCATAAGATCTTTCACGACTTTTAGAAGATGTGCCTGATCATACGAGAAGGCAAATATTTTTCATGCATGGTAGTGCTCCTGAATATTTTTCTTTAAATGTACGACAGTTCCTGAATACCATGTATGAAGTCCTTTGAATAGATCAACGGGGACCACAACTATGACATCCCAAGTCACAAGATCTGAAAGCATTATAATTTTTCCTCTGGAGACATCTATTGTCAGTTGTTTGCACTACGTGGATAATTTCAGAAATTGCATAATTCAAGGCTGTGATATAATTCGCTATGGTGCTGCTTTTTGAAACGTGTTCGACGGTCAATAAGAAGTCTAGTTGTAGGTTGTATTATGGCTGAAGATGGACATTTTCAACACACGACATTTAATATTTGCTTTATGTTATGTACCAAACTTTACATTATCATCAAACAGTACGGAAGGGATGCTCATTCCATTGCCACGATAAAAAAGACGCTCAATGCTTGGCTAATAATTACTCCTAGAAAAAAGATTCATCAAATAAATCGATAGAAAGAATGCATAAGTTACAAATTACGCAAACGAGAACTACCTCGTTAGTTATGGTTATTCTACTTTTATTCGAATTACCCCTTTTTTTATTAGTGTTAGTATTGGTAGTATTAGTGTTAAAGATTTTAATAATGTGTAATAATAAGTAGGTCTAGTCCTCGCGCGAGATTTCCTTTGTGGGTTGACTTTACTTTTTTTTATATCATTTCAATATACATTTTGTATTTGTATTTGCAAGTGTACTATCTTACAGCTTTGTCTCTGTGGAACACTTCTTTTTTTTTGCTTCTTATTTACTTATTATCATATTTGTTTATTTGTTTGGAAACTTGTATATATTTTATCTTGATAAATAAACTATGTTATTATTATTATTAGTAGTAGCAGTTTGTATTTACAAAATTGACTGCATTTCAATAGCAAATATCTCGTAAATTGATGTGTTTTTAAAGTCCATAAGGAGTACCAGTTTTATAGATTAGAACAGGAGACTAAGAATTTCCAAAAAAAATTTGATTTCTTCCATTGACCTTGAATTTTTGGACGGTAATATAACACTACAATCTAATTAGGAGTTATTATGAAAAACGATGTTTAAAACCTTCAAAAACAAAGCCTTTCGGACCATATGTTCTTATCAACTTTTCTTCATAAAGTGACCTGAGGATTCATCTGAAATATTTGACATTACTTAGAAAATACCCGCCTATATTGTACCATATTAATCTAGTAAAACATTTCATATAGAAAACTGCTTCTACAAGTGCCAATGATATCTCCCAGACAATCTAATTTACACCTTCACATTATATGAAGGAAGTTATTCATTCTTATGAATCAAAGCATCTCTTACGGTTACATTTAATCATTAATACGAAAATAACTCGAACAACCATTACTTCTTGTGATTCCATTTTCTAAAATACAAATAAAGCTGTTTTACGTATCAAGACGTCCTTATCGAGGAAGCAGTTAAGACGACTATTAATGACTGATCTGTCAAGCGACGGATATGTTGAACATTAACTATTGTGTTTGCAAAATCACTGTCGACAAATTATGTGGTAATATCAAGTGAACATATTGTCACGATCATGGGCTTCGATATACAGAGTATGGTATTTTCGATATGACACATTATGAAAATAAATTTTGATATTTTAGTTTTTGATAATGTCCCGAATTTCAGTTGTATTGAAAATATCGAAATTGTTTAAAATAAACTGTATAGCGTAAAATAGAGAACCAGAAAATGGCTGGTGTAATCCATTTAATATTCACAGAAACCTAAAGAACAAGAAATCCTTAAATTACTCGCAATTAAGCTACTGAACCCTATGAATAAAACACCAGAAACAGCGTTTTTAAACCTTTTGGGCATGATTCATAACTTATTGTATTACTTACACCAAATGTAATGTAATGGCTTCATTACCGAGGTGTCAACATTATAATCTTTTTTTTTACAAACTAAATATATAGGGGATAATTACTTCCTCACCCCTCAAAGTGAGGAAGTTATATATTCGGGAAAAAATTTTGAAAATTTATATTGCATTTCTGGACGAATCTCGACGAATTATGACGACACACAAAATTTCAGACAGAAAAAATTTTCTGTCCGTGTGTCTATCTGTGTGGTTCGCGATGGCAGCTTCAGTTTTTGAGATAAAGCTTTCAAATTTGGTACACACATTCTAGAGGTCAAGGAAGAGATTGAGTTCATTGATAAGCAAAATTGGTCCCAATGTCTAAAAAAATATTAGTGACATTCCACCAATGTGACTTTTTGAAACATCAAAAAATGTGACGTGACGTTTTTGCAACGTCAAAGTAACTTTTTTTGAAACGTCAAAAAAATGTGACTTTTTGAAACGTCAAAAATTACTTTTATCATAAACTCCAGCACACGTCGAGTTTTACTACGGTGAGGAAGTTCTGATCCCCAAGTAATTGGCAGCGATTTTTTCTCTGACTTCACTATATGAGATACTACGAATGCTCTTTTGAAAAATTTTCGATGCAGCGAAAAAATATGATTACGATTACTTTCCCATCTATCTATAGATAGATATAAAAATGTGTTACAATAGTCTTTAATAAAAAAAAATAATGTATAATAACACTGAAATTAATCCTAATATACTCAGATATTGAGTGTGTATCCGGGGTCTCTAAATGTGTAGCTCTCTCCCATACTTCGAGATATCTCGTGGTGTTTAATTACCAAAAAATAAAAAGAAAATTATTTTTTTTTAAAAAAAGCAGCAGTACTCAAAAATGTGCTGAATTTTCTCGGATCGTTCTCAATGTTCTCTGAGAAGAATGTTCCCGAACGAGCCATACCTATGAGTAGTTTCTTTTTTAATACGCTTTTATTAGCTTCACCTGTATGTTTGCCAGTCCTTTCCTCACGTATCCTCTGCGTGAGAGCAAGAGACTTAATATTGTAAGTATATTCCGTGATTCTCAGTTCGGTCGTTGGCCGAGCGGGCAAGTCTTAGTCGACGCGAAACGACGGACTCCTCGGGCGTGAGTTCAAATCCCATGGCTGAAATAAAAAAAATATTTTTTTTTTCAGAAATATCTGTTGGATCGTAATATATTATAAAATCAGCATCAATAAGCAAAATAAATATAGTTTAAAAAAACTACAAAACACGCTTTCATAGCACATCAAACTAAAAGGTGAAAAATAAATATAGTTTAAAAAAACTAAAAAACACGCTTTTAAAGCACATCAAACTAAAAAAGTGAAAAATAATTATTAATATAAACTGAAAACAATAATGAACGAAAAATACTAGTATTATTGTGAAAAAAGCGTGGGGCGCTTTGTGCCATATTTTTCGTATATCGAGCAACCCACGCTTTTTTCACAATAATACTAGTATTTTTCGTTCATTATTATTTTCAGTTTATATTAATAATTATTTTTCATTTTTTAGTTTGATGTGCTTTAAAAGCGTGTTTTTTAGTTTTTTAAACTATATTTATTGGTTTCATTGTACGTTTCAGTTTAATATATGCAGGTACAGTAAATTTACTTTTATTTAAAATGTTTATATACGTTGTATATACTATTTGACAGGACTGCACAAACTTTCATGTAGACTATTATACATTTTTAAATAAAATATTAATGCATTTTTTATTAAGCAATAAAGAGAACAAAGTAGACACGTAAATTTTTTATTTCTATGAAGTTTCCTAGAACTGAATAAACTTTTATGGATAATATAATATTTTAGAGTAAAATATTAATTAAACAGGCACTCACAACCAGCAAAGTTCGAACGTATCCTATTACAATTTAGTCCATACGGTGCGAATTGAGATTGCACTCAGGTATTTATAGAAACAATTTTCTACGTGAGTTGTTTTATTTACTCAACTTCTCTTGAAATTACTATTAAAGATAAGAAACGTGTTTCCGAATTTGCGTTATACAAGATAGGAATCGTATATAATTTTGATTAAGTGATTTTAACTTAAAGATATGATTCCTATATGTACATAACAAAATTATGTAGCAAATTGTTTTTTCCGTTAATACAAGGGTACTAAAAAACCTCAGATACATCTAATTTTAATTTCAATTTTGCATCTTATGGTACACACCGATCATATCTTCTGTTGAATTATTTGCATTAGTTTATCCAAGTCACGAGTAAGATTCACGTAAATGCGACTATCCTGACAAAAAATCTAATGGCGTAAGGTCTGGGGACCTTGATGGTCATTCGAATAATTCGTAATGATGATGATACAGTTCTATTAAAGCTGTGACCAAAGACTCTTGTAACTGTGAATAAAGTTCACCAGTTACATTTTCCTCGAAAAAAAAAAAGACAATTTGTTTTATTAAAATTTATATCCTTCTTATCTAAATCGAGTTCCCAATCTTGCGTAAAGAAATGTATGTAAGCAGTACAAAACTATACGCAAAGTCTATTTCTTGTCGAGGCATCTCTCTCCACTCATGGCAAGAAACAGCAGACTAAATAAAACAAATAAAAATTTATCTACATCACTAAATTGCAAGTAATGGAAAATATATTCCTTCGCCTCATAAGTGACTCAACACGATATACCCCCTTAAGGGAATTACGCTAACTTTGTAACGATATTGAACCCATAATGGACTTCATCGGGAATACTTCTCAAACATTTTATCAATTCAAACTGATGAATAATCCAATAACAGCCAATATTACACAAATTAGAGAGCATAACGCGCCTTTTCGTATAAAACACAAACTACCATATCAGGCGTTACCGATTTTTCGGCAACCCCTATAAGCCCTTACCATAAGTACAAAATTCCAAATTTATTCATTTTCTTCGTTTCTTTTTTTATTTTTTTTTGTTCTCCAAAATTTATTTTTCAAATTCCACCTTACATAAATATGATTATAGATTAAAATATTTCGAAAATAATTAACTTCTTTTTTGTTTAAATAAAAGATTAAGCAATACTGACATTCCCGCTCATTTCCCTAGTTGCTCTTAGTGGGTTTTTTACGTTTAGGATTTTTCCCGCCAGTTAATAAATTTCATAAATTTTGCACATTATTTTTATTTTACCTATATACATTAATTAGTTTAAATTGTTAATATGTATATTTTCTTTTTTTATATAATACATTAAACTATTTTATACTATATTTACAAATATTTACTGACATAGTATTAGGAATTGTAATTTTTATAAATTAATTATTATGTCCGAACTGACCCTGCTCCAGCCATTCTCTCAATTGCGACAGTGTAGTTCGGCACGTTGATGTTTGGTTGGCTCTGGGAGCGGGTGTCCAGAACGGACAAATTCATTGTTTGTTTATTATTAATTTAAGAATGAATTGTTTGAATTTGGTATAGAAAACATCTTTATAAAGTGACACGTTGAATGATTCTGGATCTGTGAAATCCTGACCGTAATGGAAATGCAGCTTCATCCGAAAATAAAACATTTTTACAAATCGGCTTTTATTGTTAATATTTGCATATTATGAGAATCTGCACATAAAATTACATTGATCGTTGGTAAATTAGAACAACTAGGAGTTAGAGGAATTGCTTTTAATCTGTTTAAAAGCTATTTACAAAACAGAAAGTAAAGAGTAATGATAAATGACGATCTGAGCAATGAGGAAACAGTAACCTGTGGGATGCCGCAGGGTACTGTATTAGGACTACTTATGTTTATTATATACATTAATGAGTTGCTTGCTCTAAATTCATCAATATGGAAATATTAGCTGGGGAGGGGGAGGAAAACTTATTTATTGCCGATAAAAAAACTACATTTTTTAAAATTATCTATAAAAAATTTCCAATGCATCCATTTGACCAACTGCATAATAAAACTAAACTTACGGAATACGACAAATCATTTGTAATATTAATCTTTCTGAAAGATATATTACCAGTCATTTATACCTATGAAATATGGTGTGAGGTTAATGCTAATACGTTTTTATCAAGAGCACACAAATGCATTGCTCAAAAATGACTTGGTAATATTGGTCCAAGGATGAAGAACTTACTGCCGAATTTACTTAAAAATATGGATTCTAAAAATTTGTTTAAGAAAAGCTAACAATTTGAATACTTTTTAATAGGTATTAAATTTATTGAATCATTAAATAATAGGTAGTCTTTATAAATTGTCAAGTTTCACATTTATCTTTCCTCATTTGTATATATTCATTATATTAAAAACTACAGACATATAAATGCAAATTGCCCATAGATAGGTTCTTAAGTGAGCCTAAATGGACCTATTCTCGGAAATGGTAAGTTTTCATGGACCCACCACCATTTCTTTTTTTGCATATTCACTACAATTATATATATATATATATATATATATATATATATATATATATATATATATATATATATATATATATATATATATATATATATATATATATATATATATATATATGATTAAATATGATTTGAAGGAAACAACTACTCAGCGGGCAAATACCCCGACCTGCATTGAATTACACCTTCAAATCATGATAGATCGATAGCCAATATCATTTGTCAATTCCTAACCAGACATAGATCGATTTCGAACTTATTTGTTCTCTTCAGTATGCCATAGGTTATGGAACAGACAAATGATAGTGGCCAACCTGCTAGTTATATACAAACTATGGTGAAGTGAATAGTGGTGAGAGGTATGAGACTTCTCATATGGTCTGAATGCTACTATCCGACCGACATCTTCGATGTCTCTGTGGCGGATAGCGACTTGCATCACAGCAAGTACCGAGAGCGGCGACCCTAGCCCAGGTGGACTAAACTAATGTGATTAAATATGATTTGAAGGAAACAACTACTCAGCGGGCAAATACCCCGACCTGCATTGAATTACACCTTCAAATCATGATAGATCGATAGCCAATATCATTTGTCAATTCCTAACCAGACATAGATCGATTTCGAACTTATTTGTTCTCTTCAGTATGCCATAGGTTATGGAACAGACAAATGATAGTGGCCAACCTGCTAGTTATATACAAACTATGGTGAAGTGAATAGTGGTGAGAGGTATGAGACTTCTCATATGGTCTGAATGCTACTATCCGACCGACATCTTCGATGTCTCTGTGGCGGATAGCGACTTGCATCACAGCAAGTACCGAGAGCGGCGACCCCTAGCCCAGGTGGACTAAACTAATGTGATTAAATATGATTTGAAGGAAACAACTACTCAGCGGGCAAATACCCCGACCTGCATTGAATTACACCTTCAAATCATGATAGATCGATAGCCAATATCATTTGTCAATTCCTAACCAGACATAGATCGATTTCGAACTTATTTGTTCTCTTCAGTATGCCATAGGTTATGGAACAGACAAATGATAGTGGCCAACCTGCTAGTTATATACAAACTATGGTGAAGTGAATAGTGGTGAGAGGTATGAGACTTCTCATATGGTCTGAATGCTACTATCCGACCGACATCTTCGATGCCATATGAGAAGTCTCATACCTCTCACCACTATTCACTTCACCATAGTTTGTATATAACTAGCAGGTTGGCCACTATCATTTGTCTGTTCCATAACCTATGGCATACTGAAGAGAACAAATAAGTTCGAAATCGATCTATGTCTGGTTAGGAATTGACAAATGATATTGGCTATCGATCTATCATGATTTGAAGGTGTAATTCAATGCAGGTCGGGGTATTTGCCCGCTGAGTAGTTGTTTCCTTCAAATCATATTTAATCACATTAGTTTAGTCCACCTGGGCTAGGGGTCGCCGCTCTCGGTACTTGCTGTGATGCAAGTCGCTATCCGCCACAGAGACATCGAAGATGTCGGTCGGATAGTAGCATTCAGACCATATGAGAAGTCTCATACCTCTCACCACTATTCACTTCACCATAGTTTGTATATAACTAGCAGGTTGGCCACTATCATTTGTCTGTTCCATAACCTATGGCATACTGAAGAGAACAAATAAGTTCGAAATCGATCTATGTCTGGTTAGGAATTGACAAATGATATTGGCTATCGATCTATCATGATTTGAAGGTGTAATTCAATGCAGGTCGGGGTATTTGCCCGCTGAGTAGTTGTTTCCTTCAAATCATATTTAATCACATTAGTTTAGTCCACCTGGGCTAGGGGTCGCCGCTCTCGGTACTTGCTGTGATGCAAGTCGCTATCCGCTACAGAGACATCGAAGATGTCGGTCGGATAGTAGCATTCAGACCATATGAGAAGTCTCATACCTCTCACCACTATATATATATATATATATATATATATATATATATATATATATATATATATATATATATATATATATATATATATATATATTGTAGTGAATATGCATGTTGTTTTTCAGGTTTTCGCGGGTGGTGAATGTTTGTTCAATTCGAGTTACCAGAAGCCGCAGTAAGCAGTTATCTGTTAGAACCTGAAGATGGCAGATGAGATTCTGCCGAAACGTCGTTCAGACAACCACGGTCCCTCTCGGGGCCTATCACCTACGCGGGAGTATACCCGGAAAACGAATTTAATATATTAATATATATATATATATATATATATATATATATATATATATATATATATATATATTTCTTAACGTTTCTCTACTTTTTTTTTATAAATAAACTTATAATTATTATATGTTTGACTCTTACATGAAAAACCATTAAAATCTGTATGTATCGCAAATTTTTTTTAGAGAGTCACAACCATCGTTGAGATTCCTTAATCATTTGTGCATAGAAATAAGTTAGAGAAAGTTGTATTACAACAGTTGGTAATTGTGCTTTTCTAGAATATTGTAGTAATTCTGTGTGTCAGTAGTTATCGAACAAAAGGTGATGGTAAATGTATTCTGTAAGTGGAAACTTCTAAAGCATATCATGTTTCCATCACACCACATATAATGCCAAAGCTATTGACCAATACCATCGGCTCAGAACGTTAAATCCGGTCGTTGTGCACACTAATTGTTTTGTATCGATCCTCTCCACCTCTAAATTTACATCATTATATGAACATGGTTCGTCGCTATATCAGTCAATTTTGTTTGGAATACTAGTTAATTTTTAAATGACATTACCGTTATAAGGTTGTAACATTTAACAATTGCATTTGTCGATTTTTAACTGTATATCTTATTAATGGAATTTTCTTATTGTACGTGTAAATAGTAAAAACTTTACAATATTTTACATGAATCTAGATCGGTGAAAGAAAATGTGCAGTCTTTTGACTGCTCTACAAGTGTGTCAATATCAGTGGCTTTTTTTCTGCCCTATTATTTAACTTAATCGGTCAAAATTATTTAATGGAATAAAACAAAAGTCTCTAAAGAAATACATATATTATATAAATACAAATTTAGACTCTTTATCTCCGGGCGGGGAAGTGAGTGATTAACTAGAACAAAGTAAAATGATCCTTAAAACTAAACAAGTTCATGAACAGTCGGCCCTCGCCAATTCAACTATTAAACATCGTCTAATATACTTAAGGAATTTTGTTAGTCGCCACCTTTTTTTATGAGTTTTTTATTTACCAAAGTTCTGGCTAGATCAAAAACCAATGTTACCGTTAAAAAAAGGAAAAATGGGTAACGGCTTCAGTCTCAATATATTGATTATCAATGTCCACGGAAAAAATCAAATTAACTTTAATCATAAAGTTCATGAACACAGGCAGATTTGCAAATCATTACCGTTAAGCTATTCGTTGTATCTTAGAAGCACCTCCAGCCGACACCGGTTGTGCTTCCGTTGCTAGGTATCTAGTTACTTTATAAGTTAATGAAGAAGACCTACCTTAATTGATTACTCTCAAGACTTCAGAAAACTTGAAGGTAATAGGTCATCTCAACTGCAGAAAGTGCACCACATCTTATCTTCGGCATACTCAAAACTCACACCCTCTCTTGATTGAGGCTGAGCATTGTCTCCACGTAACAAGGTACGGTAACATAAAAATAGCAAGACAACAGATAACACCCAGGTCCACACTTCACCGTGGGCACCCGGCGTCTGTCTTTCGCGCTCAAAATACTCCCGAAAACATTATCTCACCAACGCTCACACTTATCGGAGCATTTTTTAAACATACCGGTTGATCAGTTGCAGCACGCTATAGGGGCAATATGACAATGTTTAACAAAAATATTTTAATCGAGTACAGAGTTTAAGGTAACTCGAACGAATGTGATCCAAATCAATTATTTCTGAAAATGGACCATTACACTGTATCACTATGTGTATTTGTATCGCTATGATTGTCAGTATATTCGTAGATATCTTCGTCTTCCCAAGTTTTTAAGACCGGAATTTCTGCAAGAACCTACAATTTCTTGATAGGAATTTCGCTGAGATAGGAGAGACACTAAACCATTTTAAATACTAACATTTTGATTTGTAATAAATCGCCTTTAGAACTGTACAATTCTATGATTAAATTATAAAACGAGACAGTTATATAAAAATATATATATATGAAATTGAAGAACATATAATAGAATGGACTTATACAGCGGGCGCTGAATCCACTTGAACAGGCCTAGAAGGAAAACAAATGATGTACGTAAAGATTTCTTATGTGGAGTATTGATGACAGTTCTCAACACAAATGGAGAGGGAATAATCCATACACGTCATTATTTGCTTTCGTTTTACTGTTCGACTTGAAGCAACTCTCGCTGTATAGGTTAAGTTCGATGTCATGAATGTCATTGTGGTTACTAAAGTTACAATGAATCTATCAATTTAAAATGTCACAATAAATATGAGAAATGTTCATATATTGATTTATGTTATTAAAATAACTTTAAATAATATGTTCATGTTTTCCAACCTCCTGAGGACTTCCGAAAGACGTTGTGCAGCGGAACAGGGGTTTTATTTTTTATATTGGGGGGGGGGTCATTTTTTAAATGTATATTTTTCTTTTTGTTGTAAATATTTTTTAACCTCATTTTTTTTGCTTTTAATACTACTAGTATGAAAACTATTATTCAATCTAATACCATCTTGCATCTATGTCAAGTAGTTGTTGCAACAATTTCTGCGATAAAATGTATTTGAGTGTCGTGTTTAATTTATTATCTACTAAAAAATTCTGTACGAGTCCATTCAAATAAAAATGAAAGTTTGAAAGGATGCTTATGTAATAGCCAAATTATGAATTTATTATTTTTTCTAGAAATATAGAAGACAAAGCAAATAAAATGTCAGATTTTTTAAAATATACTTAATTAATTATACTTATTTTATAATTTGTATTTATTACTTCCATTTTAACCGAACCATAATATGCTCCCTCTGTCAACGAACCATAATACTTTTCAACAAGAGATTACAATCATCAATAAAAAACATCAATGGTATTATTCAGAGAGGCGGGTCTTTAACGGTCTATGATATCATTCATTTTCCCATGTATTCGGTTGGCAGTACAGTTTTGTCTTTTTATGGGTTATACAGTAATGCCTTTTGCTAAAAACAAACTTCTAAATATTGTTAAATCCATAAACTTTTTAGTTGTATTAAATGTACGCTTTGAGCTTCTAAATGAAATTAGCATACTTGGTGTAACTTAAGAAGCAAACTTGATGCTATAAAATACTGTTAATAATTTCTTACAGGAGGGCAATTAAATGGTAGCTTTTATTGGAATTTCTTTTCATCAAGCCGCAATAACCGTTCAAAGGGAAATTTATTTCCACACGATTAACTTGATGACATTGATGTCTTTAGTGTGCAGGAAATTGTATAAAAACTTTCCGAAGAACCGCAAAATATCAGAGTAATAATTATGTATTGCTTTGAAAAATTGGTTTGTAATGCTGAGTGTATTTATTTTCTTTCCATACAGTTATTGTCTCCATTTCTTCTTGGTAAATTTATCTGAAAATATATTTTTAACGTAATCATAAACACAAACAAACAGGGTCATACTAAATTTTAAAAATGTTGTTATATTTTGCTTTATCAAATTAGATATTTTGGCGTAAGATGCCTTCTTGGTAGCAAACAATTCGATTAAATACAACATAATATATATGTAATTTATTTTGTGAGGAAAAGTTGCAAATATTTAAAAGATTCAGTAAATATGTCCAGTATTCAGTTTTGTGACACAGAGTATTGGGAGTGGTAGCATTTTATTTCTTATGAAATGTAGAATCAGAAAACTAGTAGTGGCTATCTTAGACTCGTGACTGAAGGAAGAGAGCGTTTAAATTAAAAAAATGCTGATTTATTTAGCCCAAGTCTTTTCATGTAATTCAATTACATCTTGACTATAGATTGTATATAACACAAGCAGAAATTATCAAAAAGGAAAATAACTTGGGAAATCTATACGCAACCATTAAACTTCAGATGAATACCTTTTCATCTACAATATAGTGACGTTGTGTATTCATTTTTTGTATAGTATAATGTAATTAAAATATCTTGCATGCAGTAAAATCAGAATTATTAAACTTATCTTTTAAATTAAGGACTCCAATTCCCAACTCGCTAGTAGTTCTTCCATCGTAGACTCATTAACTTCTATTTCACAGTTCATAATGTTAATATACTTCTTTTTTAAGTGTAACTTTACAAATATAAATTATTTCATAATGATCAACATCTATGAACAAAGTACAGCACACACAATTCGACGCGCAGTAGGTAAGATATGTCGTCTCTGTCTGGCAAAGGCATAGCTTTCTACCCTCCCCCCCACTGCGCGATTCACTTGTTCCATCAGTATTTTAGAACACTTCACATTGAGATTAGTAAGTATTCAATCAAGGATAACAGTTATTGGATTAATAGTATATATAATTCATCCAACAAAGTTGTTTGTAGTTTCATTCCAAGAGTAGTATTCTTATGTCAAGAAAGACATTTAAATAAGAATTTACTTCAAGATGTCCTTATACTTACTCTCACGGTTAACAGTACTCGAAAGAAGTGTACTATTAAGAGTATACTTAATACATACTTCGAAGGAATCAAACTTATATTGATTTAAATACTTGCGTTAATGAAACTTAAAAATATATCTGTTCTTGGTTTACAATTGGTATAATATTGAAACAATAATAATTTATTATGCCAAGTAATATTATTCTAGTGACAAGTATAAAAATTCAAGATTAATCGATTACTTTGATATAGAACAGTTTTCTTTCCGTGTATTAATCGAATAAAACAAGCTTCTCATAACAGTTGAAGATATCTGTAAATATGATGACTTCCTACCGATACCCTCAACTCCATCTCTTCTTGTGTTGACATAAGATTATATGGATTCAGGCGTCAACATTTTTAAAAACTGATATTTTCTTCAGTGGAGTGAATTGCATGAAGAATGGTTTTTGGTATCAGCCTCATCGCGATAGAAGACAACAGCATTCTTGTCTAAATCAATAGTTCGTCATTTCATGCACACTTTTCTGATTATATACTTCATAAATAAGAAAATGCCACCATTCGCAATATTCTGTCACAAAATTACACACGGGATAAAGATATATTCATAGTAGATCACCCAAAACTCAAAAAAGTTCGTTTTTTGTCAGTCTTTACGATTATTTTTAACAATAGTAATCACAAATGTTGATTTAAACTTTTGGAGGTAGTGGACCCCATAGAATCGATATTTCTGGTGTTTCCTTAATAATTATGTCATTCTGATTGTAGAATATGAAAAAGACAATTCGATTCATTTTTTAGATTTAACTATCACAAAGACTAATAGTCCACATGAATTTAATATTTACCATAAACCTTCGTACACAGATATTACGATACATAATAGTTCAACACATCCTGTAAAACATAAACACGCTGCCTATATTAGTATGATAAACAGATTAACCAAATTTCCTTTAACTGAAGATAATTACAACAACGAATTAAATTTTATTAAAAAAATAACAGTGAATAATGGTTTTAAAGAAACTTTGGTTAACAATTTACTTAAAAAGAAAAATTAGTCAGTTTATCCAAAAGCAGAAATCAGTGAATTAAGTGATTTAAGAAATAAAACCCTTATATAGGCCAACCTACCAAAAAAATATCAGTTGAACTTACGAAAAAACATAATATTAAAATAGCATTTTAAACTAATAACACTCTAGGGAAATTTATGAAGAACAATAAAGATAAAACTAAAAAAAGAACAAAAAAGTGGAGTCTATAAGCTTACATGTAGTACATGCCCTAAAGTATACATCGGATAAACGGGAGGAAATTTTGGAAAAAATTGTCCGAACATAAACGTAGTTTTAATAACAATAAATTAGATTCGACGTATGCCATCCATTTGCTAGAGGACAATCATTCTTTTAATAATAATTTTGATGTTTTACACACAGAAAATGAAGGATTAAAATTGTCACTATTAGGGACATTAGAAATCAATAAATTAAAAATTAGTAATATTATTTTAAATGACCAGTTAGATTTAAACTGTTCCCCACTGTTAAATATTTTCTAAATTATTTTGTACTTTATTTTATTACTGTTCCATTTTATTACCCTAGATTAGTTAGTTTATACTTATACATACCCTCACTTTGTAATAAAGAATTTAGTCTTGTACTCACCATTTGATGAAGCCACTGTGTGGCGAAACAATTGTCATGAGTTAATTAAATTGTGAAAATCAAACATAAGTTTATTTTGTGTTTATTTGTAAAATGAGTTTTCATCAAGTAAAGGTCAAATCAATCAACTATTAAAAATATAATAAGAAATGTGTGGCAGAAAATTTAAAATACAAAGTAGTAGGCCAGAAATCACTATAAATAAGCACATACGCTACTGCCTTCTTATATACATTTTTCCTTAATTTTCTTTAGCATAAAATTTGGTAATTATGTAGACTTACCGAAAATGAAAGTTAAAGTTTTCGTTAATCTTTTCCCATACATCCTCTAAAAAAAAAAGTTACATCTCGCCCTAATTTAATGTTAACTTTCCAGAACCGGATTTTTATTCGATCTTATTAGCTGAGATTACTGTACTATTATACAAATATTTTGATAATATTAATTTTCACTCTCCATTACACCCCAACTTGCTTTGACTACATTTTCAGTATATTATGGTAAATAACTTTCTTCATATTACGCCCTTGTTAGCTAATGACTAATTCTAGATGTGATCCTGTTTGTAAATAGTTTCAAACATTACTTAAATGTGTGTAAATTAATACTGATACCCGTAGCATGCTCTGGTTAATTTTCCTCATAAATCACCAAGTAATATATGTATCATCTAAGATGGCGAGTTCTCTCAAGTAAACTTAGGGATTATGTTGGTAACATTGGTAACAGGCCCCACGAGCAGTGCGTTAATTTCTCCCAGCGTTGCCGCGTGGTAAATATGACAATTATTTTAATCCTTGTTTAATCGTCAAACTTGCCACGTCCAACTTGGATGAGCTGGTTCTAAATGAGTCGCTTTTCCTTAATAAATTCACATTCTCACTCACCTGCAGCTGTAGTTAACCTCTTTATTGTTTCTTGTCATTTAATAAGGCAATTTCTAACAGCCTCATCTTAAGAAATTATAATTTAGAAAATCTTTATTAATAAAGTATATAAAATTAATTAAAATTAACACTTGGTTAGTGGTTTAGTTCCACAAATATATTCAGATTTATCTGACATAATGTTTCGGTCTCACTATCATTATTAAAGGCTCTAAGAACTAAACTACAAGTAAGGCATAGTTCATCTGTTTACACTGCGGAATATTGACCAATTTGAAAATTTATTATGGTATTTATTATGAGTGTACTTAACTTAATAGATTCGAGAATTTCTAACAGATCTAAGATTTTTCCGTTATTTACATTTTGTAGAAGTGTATCATCATTATTATTATTATTAAAGAAGTGGTTTTGACTATTACAGTGTTCTGCAATACCCATCAATTTTCTATTGTCTAGTATGTCCTTTCTATATTCTATTAACCGTATTTCTGTACTTCTACCACTCAGACCTATACACAAAGCATCGCAATCATCACATTTTATTTCAGATACACCGGACTACTCAATATTTTTGTTTTTCCCTTTGTTGATAACTACTAACCGAGCTACTTATTTTTATTGGTTGAAATAATATTATTGCCTGATGTACTTCATTTATTTCACATTAGGCTAAGAAGTTTCTTTACATCATTTATGCTATTCCACGTCTTTGGCATTGTTATTGTTATAATTAACTTAAAAATGTTTTAGCAGTGAATTCTTCTGTTTATTTCTAATCAACTTGTCTAAAAAACTTATTTTTCTCTCCTTTTCCATTTCAATAGTAAACTGAAATTTTTGGCATAGCAAATTAAGGGTGCTATTTCCGAAGTCGAGACCATCAATACTCGTTGGGGGAAGTGAGGCAAAACAGCTAAGAGGTGGAGTCTCTTAGAGTGAAGTAATTTAAAAAGTTGACAGATAAACGAAAGAAAATAATCCACTCGAACTCTATAAGAAGAATACAGCTCAAGATATTTTCGAAATTGATTTTGGAAATAATATTTTTCTGACCAAAATGAGTAAGATGAAAATGGGTATCGTTGTCTGGCACAAGAAAAGCCAGGAAAAAGTTACAAGAATGGGCCTCACCATGGACGAAGAATCCCGAAAATTCGCGACGATAACGAAACGATGCGACGGTGTTACAACCGAGAAGATTTTGAAGGATTTTGGGATCATTCTAGTGAGTTTTCATTTGATGGACATATGATTGGGTAGGTTAGATAGTTACAGACAAACGAAATCAGATATACTATTGACTAATTCCAAAGGTGAAAAAGTTAGACCAAGAATGAAGTCGGCGAGATCTACTCGGTATATCGATGCAATTTTAGACCACGAGTTTAGTGAAAAAGTAAATAAATGAAATTCCAAAGAGAAACATCATACAGTGGCAAGAAAAGATGCGCTCAGTCGCAGAATGTCATCAGTTAAAGATTTTTTTGGTGACCTCAGACGCGCCATGCGGATTAATTTTATACGGCGTAATAAGTAGAACCGATAATGAAAATAGATAATTGTCGATCTTCCATGGTTAGCAGAAATCCAACCATAACTCAAGTTTCGTACCGAGACTTGTTAGTGTTCTAAAGGTTACCTCCAGCGACGAGATCAAGTAATTGAACATTGTCCAGTGTCAAAGGGTCTGAATAAATTACGGCAGTTGTCTTTTTTGTAGTGTCCATATTTATTCGATATGCAAAACACATCATCTACATATTTATTTATTATTATTATTAAAAAGTTTTGATTCAAAATCTATTATAAACACTTCAGCTAATAATGGACTTAATGCACTTCGCATAGGTATACCATTTATTTAATTATACTTACTGTCAAATTTGAAGTAATTTTGTTTGATACAAGTGTTTAATAATTTCAAAAGATCGTCTTGTTCTTTTTTTATTTAATTTACTATTAGAAATATGACGCTCTAATATGTACTTTAATTCAATATTAGAAATAGAGGTGAATAAACTTTTTACATTAAGGGAGACCAATTTGGCATTTTCAGGTAATTTCATATTTTCCAGTTTATTGACAAGATGTAAAGAATTTTTAATAGCATACGGTACTTGGCAGTTAATCGTCCCTGGTAATTCCAAATTAAGCTTATGACATAGTTTATAGGCTGGAGCATTGACATGAGAAACTACTGGAATACCGTCCTTGTGAATTTTTGGTAATTCGTGTAGGATAGGAGTTATTGCATTCATGATGGTAAATCATATCGATTATTGAATGCGATGTTTTCAAAATATATAAAAGAAATAACGTTATATTACATCTTTAGAACAAGCAACTCAAGTAGAGTAAATAAAGGTACAAAAAACCTGAAAATTTCTTTTCAATAACTGAGATTGGTCAGACCTCGTAATATCACCGTTCAAATGAAAGAGACCTATTAATAATCGCGTCCTATCTAACAGTATATAATATTTCTGAACCCCAGTGTAGGCGTACTGGGTGACTTGATAAGCAAGTTAAATTAATTTATTTACTACTATGAAAACAGATATTGAGATGATATAAATACCGCAATATCTATGGAGAGCATTTTATTCTTGGTATCATTGTTGGACCTTTATTTGTTTTATGTTATTACTGAAATAACTGAATTATTTAGATATCGATTTTAGTGATATTTGGGAAGGTTTATACAGGGTAAGTAGTTGAGTAGTTATATTTAAACCACCAATTCGTGACTCTGTAGAAACCCATTGAAATAATTTTCAATTCTCTTGTATAATTTTGCTATGATTTTCAAAAGAAAATACGATGAATATATTTTGGAAGAGCTAGTTACTTGAAACTATCTCTAACGTATCTATTAGTAGTCTATTGGTTTACAACAGTGTTGTCGAACTAAGCAATTAGATTTCTTGAACTGTATTTTATTAACAGAGTAAAATATTTGGGTCATTTCTAACTAAGTTTTTATTTTATTAACAGCGTAAAACATATGGCTCGTTTTTAGTTAATGAGCCTGATTTTTATGTTGATTTAAAAACAGCACAAAATATTGAACAGTTATTTAAAATTGAATGTTAGATAGCTGGCGAAATCGTAAATCTAATAAAAATTTCGTACAAACAAGTGATTGATGCCTTTAATAGCTGCAATTTATAATTTATAATAATTTTTCGCTTTGTGCTTAATCTTGTTAGTGAGTATTTAGTTAGATTTTATTTTGTGCACTTAAATACTAATAAAAATCTAATAAATGTATGAAGGCTGGCAACGCTGCCTTGATTAGTAAACGGCATGTTTATTACATAGGGTATTTTTGAAATACATGCATATATTCAAATTTCTAGGTCCTTATAAAAATGTGAAACACCACACGCTTGAAATTCAAAATCCGAAAAAATTTAAATAATTTTGGACCCACCTTTCCCTCTCAGTCTCGGTGTTAGTATGTCTAAGAATGCAGAGCGCCTATTTGCTGAATTTTTGTTGTTGCCAAGTCTACATGAAATCATGAAAAATAAATTAAAGTATTCACTTCATCACACACAAAGTTGGTACTTTTAATAATAAATTAATGTTTTTAATAAAGAAAAGGACCATATTTGTTAAATCAACGTTCGAAAACAATTCGCTAAATACAATTAAAAATTCAAATGCACAGACTGTTGATTGCACTAACAAAGTAGAGCACAACATTTTCCGGAAATAACATGTTTACTTAGAGTACGCACCACTTACACGGTCTAATAAATACTGATATAGTGAGACGTAAATCGTTTGGAAATGCCTCGTACTAGTTACGAATTAATCAAGAGCATCAAACGAATGCAGTGACAAATGCCATAGACGTATTCAACATTATTTTTTTTGATTAGTTTTAACCATTTTGAAAAATAAATATTTTTGCGAATATCACAATAATGTGAATATTTACAAATTTCAATATATGCATGTATTTCAAAAACACCCTGTATACGCAGGAAAAGTTGTTAAACATTATCTAGTGGCCATCACAATTACCCATAAAATCAGTGATCTCGAAAACATCTTGCAGTTAAAAAAAATTATTTATGACCTAAGCATTAAATTTTTAAGATTTTGTAATAAATTATTGAAACGAATTTAAGTAATTATTGACGCCATAGGTTTGAGGTTAGTATGTTTTGCTTGTTTGCTAGTCTGAAATGAACGTAATTGAGCATTACCTAATAATATCTTTATATTTTTATATAAGTAAATAATTTAAATTTAATATTTCTTTTGTACGCCACTGTTGCTTCCAAATACGCTTTTCGAATCTCCAATCCAGCATTTCTACCATCCAGAGGCTGACTGATTGCTTTGCCCGATTTGATCAACAACATATCTGCTGGGTAAATAGAAACCTTTTACTTCAGATTCTTCGATACAAACTCGCTTCTTTCCTCTGCGATATACTCATTCTAAAGGATCCTAACAGCTTTACCCGTAGAATTTTAATCTGAGCAAGGTAAAGAACTCCTTTTAATAAGGTAGGCCTTAGAGGTCTGTTAAACATGATTGGGAAATTTATTATTGCAGATTTACAATTGTATACAAATATACATTTTAATATGTCTGCCTATTTACTAAATTTTCATGAACGATGAAAAGTATATTCACAGCCTAATGAAGATCTGCTAGATTAGGATCGAAATAATAATGACAATAATAAGAATAACTTTCTTATGCATTAAATAACATGTATCTACAGTGTACAGTTCGAGCATATTTTAATTTTAATATTTTATATTTAATAATTGGACCACGACATTCTTTGTACTAAGCTTAAACATTTCGGATTTAGCAATTCTACAGTTTCATTTTTTATAATTATTTATGAAGCAGATATCAAGGAGTTGGGTTGAGATCTATTCTTTCCAATTTTAAGCCACTTACTCAAGGAGTGCCACAGGGGAGTATCTTAGGACCGTTGTTATTTTCTATATATACTGCAGATTTTAATTATTGTCTTAATTTCTGTCATATTCACCAATATGCAGACAATACTCAATATTATTTTTCCTTTCGGATGGATGAACTCAAGAGATTCTGTGGAAAAAATTAACTCTGATTTAAGGAGTGTTGCTGAAATATCTCAAGCTCATAATTTAGTACTTAACGAATCTAAAACAGTTATGTCGCTCTTTGGGTCGCATAAGGAAGATGCAATAAATCCTTCTAATTTTCAAATTAAACTCTACAATATAGTTTTAAACACCAGTGCATCTTCTAAAAATCTTGGCGTTTTCATAAATGTGGGTTAAGGTTCTCTTAACATATTGGTCATATAGTACAAAAATCTTTTGCAAAATTAAAATTATAGGCATAGAGACTATCTAGGCGTGGATGTGAAACTGAAATTATGACAATCTTTAATTCTTTCTTATATTACTTACTACGATATAGTTTACTGTCCTGCCTTAACAAACAGAGACAAGAAAAGCTTACAAAACATACAAAATGCTTGTGTAAGATTCTGTTTTAATTGCCATAAATTCGATCACATATCCAGTATACTCTTAGAAACTAAATGGTTAAACTTAAATGAAATATTTCAGATTCATATGGCATGCCTTATATACAAAATTATTAAAACCCAACTTTTTGAATATTTATTTAAAACTTATAACTGATGATGACCCACATCAATGTTCCACTCACTACTGTAATTTATTCAGAGTGCCCAAACACAGAACTTCTATATTTGAGGAGAATTCTCTTACAGTGCAGTCAGTATATTTAATAGGACACACCAGAATATCAAAGACTCCCAACAAGTTGTTATTTTCAGAAGAGATGTCAAAGACTTAATACTATCCGGTAAAGTGCTTAATAATGTTACATAATTTTTATTATTACAAATAAACACAAAATAAACTTATGTTTGATTTTCACAATTTAATGGATTTTCATCAAGTAAAGGTCGAACCAATCAACTAATTTTATTATTTTTTATCAGCTCTTTTTCTATTGTTGTATGTAGTTTTATATCATTTTTTTTTTTATTAATTTTATTTCTTGCTATGTTTTGTTCATCATAACATATATTACGCATGGTCATATATATTATTAAAATATTAACTCTATGGTTATAATCGTTGCGTGGAGAGGATCTATATGAACGCTGCCATCAAATTATACTTTTTTTTGTAACATGTTACTAAATGAAAAATAACGATATATTTCTTTTGGTTTTTTTTTTTCGATAGCCCGATGCTGGACAGTCCTTCTGAGACCTTTGAACCTCACGGGTATAGCGCCAGCAAATTACCTACAGTCACTCCCCATGTTCCGCAGAGTTAGTGGTTGTAGATCCCAGAATCATGTACACTAAGCAGACGTAGAGAACCCAGAATGACTGCTTTCTGCATTTGGCCTTCCAGCCAATCGGCTGATTTTTGGCAGGCCGGTATGATCTTCAATCCCGAGAGCAGCCTAGGCTTTATCCCTTCGAGTACACCGATTATTAGGACGACCATCTTAACTGGATAGCCAATTTGATTACATACAACTTCATTAATAAAGTTTTTTCAAATTTTAAGAGATATTGCCATTATTTTTGATCATTTTGGTTTAATCGGAGGACCATTTTGACTTCTGCAAGCTGTACTTAAAATGTTCTCTCAAATACAATGGCATTCTTGGGAGAATTTTGGTCTCAAACTTCAGGAATCAATGGAATAATTAAAAATAATGGGTAAATCTTTTCTTAACTTGTAAAAAAATGCAGAGTTACCTAGAGGGCGTTGAAGATAGGATATAATAATAATATTTAGTGGCGTGGATAATGGGAGATAGGGGATTATTTGTCAAGAAGAATTATAGTACTTCACTAACTAAAATTAGAAATATCACTATTTTTTTTAAAAATTTTATCATTTTACAAAAAAAAATATTCGCCTTAAAATCACTTTTATTTCAGTGATAAATTGGCAAAGACGTGAGATAGAGACAATCAATTTACCCGCGTATTTATAATTTTTCAATACAATTTTATAATTCTGATTCTCGAGTTTTTGTGGGGTTATAGGTCGAATGGGAAAATCAAAAAACTTATTGAATTTAATGCCGACGTTTCGAAAAATTTTTATTTCATTTTCAAAGCTCAAAAATAAATAATAATAATAATAATAATAATAAAATTCTAAACGTCGGCATTAAATTCAATAAATGTTGTTGATTTTCCCATTCGACCTATACCCTACAAAAATTGAAGATCAGAATTTAAAAAGAAGGTCACTATACTCCAGTACAATTTAATAATGACAATATATTAGATTAGTAGAGTATTAGATCCATTAATTTTTATCACACTAGTACCATATACCACGGAATCAAATGCATAATGCATTCTTTGAAAGAGTCTTACAAACGCCAATAAATAATCAATAAATCGCCAAAAAACCTTATGAAATAATTAATTTAATAGTGTTTATGACAACAGAGTATTTGAAATTGAAGAAAATCTGCTCATGCCATTCGAGCAGAATAAACTTAGTTTAGTTACGTTGTTTTGAGTAAAATTCTAAAAAGTTATCAATTATATAAAATTACTCCAAATGTTGGCACAACTATATAAGGGAATAATGCTTAGTGAATTCAAATTATTTGTTACTAACGCTGCTGTTGGTTACATACTGTTAAGCACATTAAATTGTTAGGGGTGCCTTCATACAATAATGTCCGTATGTCAATATGTTAGCTGCCAATTGCTTTACCTCGCAGAAAACAGTACACTTATTTTTCATACCACCTTTATTAGTTGCGTTATAACTCGTACGTTGTATAATTTTCCATAATTTCGCATTGAGACCATCACCGTATCAGGAACGTTCCAAAGCATATTTAGATAATTAAGGATATGTAAAATTGAACCTTATTGCAAGCCCAAAGGTAACAACCAAACGAAACTAACAATGAATATCATATTTACCACAAAGGAATAGGTAAAATTAATATTAGTGGAATATATTATTTTAGTCAGGAGTGTTTGAGAGCCCGTCGGTATAATTAAAATTTCTCACTCAACTCCACTCAAATTCTGCCAATAACGGCTATCGTGGCAGCTGTCAATATCCTACAGCTCGCTATAAATTTAACGAGGAACACAGACCTCTTGGGATTATCGTTCTAAAATTAAAGGTATTTTACATTCATAAGGGAGAACAATTTGTGTTCAAAATATAATATAAAGAGGAAGCCATATCAATGGGCGAATTTCCGTACAAAATAGTTTGCCAAAATGATAAATATAATAAATAAATAAATATAAAACAATGAGTTGTATTTTTTTAAATATTTTTAGTTTTGATATATTTTAGAGAATTATGGATCAACGTCGAAAGACTAATCCTTTTGTAGAAATTACTCCCAATGTTTATAAGATTTTTATGTTTGGATGTTGTCATTCTTTCCATAACTGATTTATATGGATATAATTTTTATTTACATATTTATTTATTTGGCTACACCATCCAACAACCAAAGTGACAATTATAGGATGAGATTATTTTCTTTTATATAGAGATTTTGGTGTCGTTCGTATCTAGTTATTTAAATAGAAAATCACCAGAAAAGTAGCACTAAATCAATTCATACGTCTGAAGAAGACTTAGGGCGAAAACACAACACAGCGGTGCGACGTCGCATCGCAAAAACGACGTCGCACGGCGATGCAATGCGATGACGCAACGTTAAAACTTCATCGCCACGGCATCGCAGAGAAAACGCTTCTAGTGATATGTGGACCGCACAATACGTGTCCTACGTCTGTTGCAGGCCACAACACTGCGGTGCGACGACGCATCGCAAAAGAAATCGCACCGCAATGCGATGCGATGAACGTTCATTGCACGGCCACAGAAGACCTATACCAGAAGCGACACGTTTGATGTATGTATGGCGTGTTATAATTAAATATAAAAACCAAATAAGCTGCTGGCAACATAAAACATTTTTTCCAATAAAATAAATCATTTTTATACAATACTAAAGGATATAAACGAGATTTCTGTTTCGCAATCCGCAGTACAAATCTAGCCATATGCATAAATATAAAAATAAATATTTGATTAACAATAACACGCAAAATACAATAAAAGATTTATAGGTTGACAATAATACCACCAAAAGTCGCGTATAAAAGACAACCAGACTTCAGTGATTTGCGTGTGCGTTGCTTGAGAGAATCATTGCCGATCTCATAAGTGAAAACACAACACTGCGGTGCGACGTCGCATCGCAGAAATCAACGACGTCGTGGAAATTTGCGTTGCGTCGTCGCACCGCAATGTTGTGGTTTCGCCCAGGATTTGTACTAAGCGACGTCGCATCGCAAATTTCTATGACGTCGTTGATTTCTGCGATGCGACCTCGCATCGCTGTGTTGTGTTTTCACCCTTAGTCGTAATAAACTCGAAATATAAGCGAATGCATTTATTTAGTATTCCCTTGTCTTGTCCTGGCGATCTTCGGTATAATTAAAATAATATATAATAAAGTGAAATGAAAAATAATAACACAATTTTTTTGCTAATTATTATTTCACTTTTTACAAAACTTATCACAGATATAAGTATAACATATATCTTTTTAAACAATTACTTTCCCAGCTATTTGCCAAAACTCTGAAACTTGGATTCAAAAAAAGATAATATGTACATTATGTTCAGTGTGACTAACTCAATAATGTTATTTTTAATTCCAACTATTCTGTTCAGTAAAAGCAAAAATAAATAAAACAAAAGTACTCATCAGTTGAATTATCCTGTTCTCTGAAGCCATTAATGTTTATTAAATTAGGGTTTCCTAAGTTTCATAGTTACTTTGGAGGTTTTCTAAGAGCCACCTTGATAACGAAAAAATTCAGAAACATGTGTCGGTGGATATTTTAAACTTAAGTGATTGTTCAACTGGTGAGTACTTTTGTTTTATTTATTTTTGGTTTTACTGAACAGAATAGTTGGAATTAAAAATAACATTATTGAGTCAGTCACATTGAACATAATATGCAAATTATCTTTTTTGAAATCCAAATATCAGCGTTTTGAGAAATATCCGGGAAAATACCTGTTTAAACATATATATGTTATACTCATCAGTGATAAGTTTTGTAAAAGTTGGAAAATAATAATTAGCAACAAATTGTCAGCGTTATTATTTTTCAGTTCACTCTATATTTTAAACTTTTACCAAGAAGAGGATACCTAATTTGTTTTTAATACAAATGTTGAAATATATACAATGTCTGTTTATTGCAGAGAAAGAAAAGGATAAATCATACAGGGTGTTTCAATCAAAAGTAGGCACCCTGAATAACTTTGGAGATAAAATTGTTTTGAAAAATTGGTGAAACATGTCGACCTTATTTCCAAGGGGGACATATTTTAATGTAATACTTGTATACCTATCATCATCCATCTACCCTACACAGACACCCCTCAAAAAATTCAAATGGTAAGGGGGTCGAGTGATACATCTTTTGAAAGGTCTCTCAATTTCCTACATAACTGTGTATTTTTTTTTAACTTTTATCGATTCGTTCTTAAGGAGAACAATTTTATTTTTGATGATTACACACAATCCAAATCGTTTAAGAAATCTAAAATACACTGCACTGGGTATTGAAATTTATAAAAAACTACATTTTTTAGTGCTCTCAAATCAACACGAGTTTTTGGACAAAAAACAGTTGCCTTGTCCGTTTAGTTTTAGAATAATAAAAGACTCACAAGTATTTGATGGTCCTTGAACATTATGTTCACAACCAATTTTAAATCGAGATACATTTTACCAAAGTGAGTTCTCAAAATGGTTTACACCCTTCAGGAGAGAATAGAAATTGTCAGCATTTATTTTAAAAACGATAATTGTGCTAGAGCTACGGAGCGCATATTCAATAGAAATCACCCAGATAGAAGGGTTGGTTCTCAGTATGTTTTACAATTATTGACAAAATTTATGTAAACAGGTTCTGTAGGAAACAAAATGCATGAACCTCAGCAAGCGATTAGGAATGAAACAGTCGAAGTGGCAGTTCTGGGTCATTTGCAGATGGATAATACTCAATCGATCAGGAAAGTAGTTGTAGCTTCCGGTGTATCACGAAGCAGTGTTCATCGAATTGTAAAGGCCCACAAATTTCATCCATATAAATTTAAATTGGTACACGAATTCAACGAAGATGATCCCGATCGTCGGCATGAATTCTGTGAGATTTTTAGTGAACAATTAAACGATCATGCCAATCTACTGTACAATACGTGTTTTTTTGATGAATCGACATTTCAGTTAAATGGCGAGGTAAACAGGCACAATTGTAGATATTGGAGTAAAACCAATCCACATTTGTTCATGGAAACTCATATCCAAAGGCCTCAGAAGCTAAATGTTTGGGCTGCCATCTTAGGGGATCACATTGTCGGGCCGTTTTTTATTCCTGACAATTTAAATGGTGAAAGGTACCTCGATCTGTTAGAAAATAACATCGACCCAATGATTCCCCCACATCCTCGAAGCAAACGATAATCTTTTAGAGGGCGAACTGTTCTTTCAACAGGATGGGCATCCCCACATTTTACTATAGCAGTCCGTCAATTTTTGGATAATCAGTTTCCTGAGCGATGAATTGGAAGAAGAGGTCCTGTGGAGTGGCCCGCTAGGTCACCCGATTTAACTCCCTTGGATTTCTTTCTGTGAGGACATTTGAAATCGAAGGTATCTGCAACAATACCCGCATCTCTGGAAGAGTTACGTGAAAGAATTGTTCGACAATGCCGTTTATTGACTCCAGATGTGTTCAGAAATGTTCGTACAGAATTTCAAGATAAATTATACTACTGCATCGAAGTCGGTGGGGGTCATTTTGAACAATACATATGATAATTTAAACTGCTTCTTTTATTTTTATTTCCCGAACCTAAAATAATGAAACAATTATTTCTCAGGAACGAATCGATAAAAGTTTAAAAAAACACACAGCTATGTAGAGAATTGAAAGACCTTTCAAAATATGTATCACTCGACACCCTTTGCCATTTGAATTTTTTAGGGGTGGCCCTGTAGGATAGAGGGATCATGATAGGTATACAACTATGCAAATATGTCCCCCTTGGAATCAAGGTCGACGTGTTTCATCAATTTTCCAAAATATTTTTATCTCCAAAGTTATTCAGGGTGCCTACTTTTAGTTGGAACACCCTGTATAAATATCTGACTAAAATAAAAGTAAATCAGGAATAGAATATAATTCTATACTTTGTTAAATGATATCATAATTACTATTAATATAACTAAATTCTCATAGTAGAGTGAAAATTACATTCCACCAGTAAGAACATTATTCATGAAAATAAATTTTACAAAGCCAACTGCTGTCCATGAAACGACTACGACGATCAGCTAGTTAAAATACGACTTTTACAACTACCGCTATATCTGACTTATCACACCATTAAATGAATCAACTAACTCATTATTTTATATTTGTTACTTATATAAGGTGTTTCCAAATTGCTGTGAAGGAATTTAGGAGCTAGTTCTACATGAACAAATATGAAAACAATTTCATACAAACGTATGTCCGAAAACGTTTCTCAAGGAATCTAATAAATTTATATAACACCTCCTCAACGGTTTCCACAAACAATAAATATAACATAGCCTACTAACTTGCACAAACATGGAGTAACACATTCGGCGTACATTTTGCTGACTAGTTTGCTATTATTTGGACATGAAGATTAAAACTGAACTTATACTACGAGCGTAGATTACTGTCATAATTGATTGAACCATGTAGAGCCGACTATTTGTCATCACAGTTGTGCTAATGGTGACAGAGACCCATCGGTCTCTGTCACCATTAACACAACTTTTACATTTTGTTTGTGCTAATCTTTAAAATGCTTCTAGCAGTCTATTATGTGTTACGTCAAGTAATCTGAAGTTGCTAATATCTACCTTATGGTTGTCTCAAGCGCATACTGAACACTAGATTTATCTCGCTGTTCCTCAGTATTGTGTTGCTTAAACCTGGTTTGAAATGATTGTCCTGTTTGTCCAACATTTGCTGAAATTTTGTTGTTTGTTTAAAATTTGTTTTGATTTGATACAAACCACGGTTTACAGATGGTCTTAGTAGGATTGTCAAAGACAGATATGACACTGATTCCATCTGTCGGGAAATAGATTTTAACAACTTTTAGACAATCTAGCTGACAAAATTGAAATAATCGAAGGAGTGGGGAATTTACCAAATTTGCTATAGACTCTAAGCAAAAGTAAGGTGTACTAGTGCGGCCGAAAAAAGTGATCGACTGATTTTCCCGTTGTAAATATAGTTCTAACCAATGACGCATCAATCATAATATAATTTATTATTTTTATTAGTGTCAATGTCATTGTGACATCCCACTAATGATTTGTTGTCAAAATAATTTAATTGACATAACTGACGTGAATATCCCTACGTACAACAGACGTTTTTTTGAAAAGACATACTACTTGATAAAAAATCGATTACTTTTTTTCGGCCGCAATAGTACATAGGAGAATATTATTTCGTACAGTTCCTAGTCAAATATACAGAAAATTATACTCTTATTTAAACAAAGTAAGCCCTAAAAACTTTCATGAAACTATTGAAATTTATACCATATATTCCTGCAATTGTTAGAGAATTCATAGAGTGCTAGAATAGACGAAAATCCTGAGATAGCGACAAACCGGGCTCCCGCTGTATACATTATTCAACGAAAAAAACTAATTCTCTGAACAAAACCAAAACCTGAAATGAATTGCTTTTGTTCAGTGTTTAATACGCGTGTTTAAAATAGTTATTAAACCGTAACACAATAGCACAAATGTTTTCCACCTAGTTGTGACGCTGTATTTGGATAACATTAATAACAAAAAATGCAAATTTACAAAATACATTGCAATCACTAAATTTGCGTAACAAAACGAATGAGCCGCGCTGTAGAGAACCATTAGTAAAATGTATCAAAAGATTCTTGTTCAGCGGAACAACTGAAACTCGTGATAGCGAAAACAGAATTTTGTATCTTTGTGAGCTTGTTCCGTAAAAAACGTAGTAGCTTCTATGCAGCAATTAGGAACAATAATAATTTTAGTAAACTGTGTAAAAATGCTGTTTTTTATATGCTATACAAGGAATTTAGGGATAAGAATTAATTGATATGCACAATTTCGTAAGCATATTTTACATGCATAAATAAGAAGAATAGTTCGTATTAACACGTGTCCGTAAATGGTTTTTATTTATCAGGAACCCCCCAAGCGAGGGTTATGAAATTTGGTACGCGGTTTGTTAATAAGTTCCATTATTTAAACGTAGCTGTATAAAAAATCCACAACCACAAACTGGAGGGGTCTAGCACATTTTGTTCCATATTTTGTGTATTGCTAGAAAACTATGAAAATCTTTATTAACTTTTTTATTGCCACAAGCAACCACTTGATGAAATTCTTCATAAGAATGTAGTCGATTGATGTTTGGTAAAATTTGTGTTTTAAATAGCGAAATTGTTAAAATGCCTCACATTTTAAAAAGAATAACGTCTAGATAATTTACGTTGTATTTAAATTCCAATAAATTTCAAGAGCAACCCTAAAGTATTTTTTAAAAGTACAGTACATTCTTTTATAAACGTAGCAGATAAATAATGAACATAAAACAGCGTAAAATTTATTTTAATATATGTAAAATCAATATTTTTTTAAATAAATTGTAGGGAATAGTTTAGTTTTATTGTCTTCTGGTAACAAATTAAATAGCAGCCCAATTTAAAATTTCTTAAATATGTCAGACATATATTATATGAACGAAAACATGTACTAAGTCTATCTTCGAAAACTCTTTCCATTTAACCGTCTGTCAGTATGTCCAGTTTGTCCAGTGGGAAAAAGTACTGCTTGATTTAAAATTAAATTACTGGGCTGGGGACCGGATTTTTTATGGTATTAGCGTATGGAGTTTTATTACCTGCGGCATTTAATGTTTAATTTTAATTTGTTGATCCATTACTTTAGCCATAGAATCAAATATTTTAAATAATGTGGTAAATATGCAAAAGTTTAAATTGAAATCATCTGTATCAGCTTTCTGATGTTTTTATATGGAAATGATTTTAAGGGTTGAGAAAATATTTGCTTAGATTTTTTCTTTTAAATGTTGCAATATCTACATTTATGAAGTGCGAACTATATAGTTGCAATATACGAATAGAACTAAGTTGGTCAATTAATTTGCCCCCCCCCGCGTTATTATTTTGTCCCAGGCAAATTGATGGTCCCCCCCTCGTTGACACTGATTTTTTGTACGTCTGGTATTAACAGCCCACAGTAAGCACCGTCTGGTATAATCATTTCCAAAGCTGGCACATCTACAAAGGTGGTAATATAAAGAGGCTAGCGTAAACCTAACCCCCCCCCCCACACAATGACCAGCCATTATCCGTTAAAGTACCTACCTATGGATTTCTTAATGTTAACAGTTTTGTGCTAGCCTCTACCAGGTATGGGAATTGTATTCCTAAATTTTAAACCATGATATTAACAGTAATATTGTAACGACTTTTCAAGTTGCTGTTGGCAAAATACTTATTTTTATTGATTCACCCCCATCGTATTCAGCAATTATTCAACGTCATTGAAACTCACGGAATTGATCACGATCTTCTTCCACCGTGTTCTCCTGACTTTAATCCTATTGAATATGGGTGAGATTTATTGGGTATGGCACTTTAAAATGATCAACCATCTTCAGAGAATATTAGGCGACTTCCTTGAAGCTCATGATCATCTTCAATCTCATTCTCCTGGCTTTAATCCATTGAGCATGAGTGGGATTTATTGGGTAGGGCACTTAAAACCATCAACTAGCTCCAGGAAGAACTGTGAACCGTCCTCCTATTTTAGGGGAAAAAATGGAAAGAAGTTAATAAATAAGTTGTCAGTCCCCCCCCATTACATTTTTTTTAGTCCAGTCCTTTAATGAAAATATGGAATATTCTTAATTTCTGTGCACAGTGTATTACAGGCAAATCTGTATTATTTTATTAATACGAAAAGCAATGTTTGTAAAACGTCTCTAAGATAATTAGTATTTTATGCTATAAAATAAATACTGTAGTTGACCTATTAAATCCGCAATTTATTTAAAATCATTGTTTACGTGTTTGATTGTCAACTACAGAAAAAATTTAAGAGCGATTTACAGATTCACATGTCTTGGACACCTAGTGAAAACGCCGCTTTAAAACAATCAACCATCTTCAGAGAATATTAGGCGACTTCCTTGAAGCTCACGATCATCTTCAATCTCATTCTCCTGGCTTTAATCCATTGAGCATAATTGGGATTTATTGGGTAGGGCACTTAAAACCATCAACTAGCTCCAGGAAGAACTGTGAACTGTCTTCCTATTTTAGGGGAAAAAAATGGAAAGAAGTTAATAAATAAGTTGTCAGTCCCCCCATTACATTTTTTTTAGTCCAGTCCTTTAATGAAAATTTGGAATATCCTTAATTTCTGTGCACAGTGTATTACAGGCAAATCTGTGTTAGTTTATTAATACGAAAAGCAATTTTTGTAAAACGTCACTAAGATAATTAGTATTTTATGCTATAAAATAAATAATATTGTAAGTTGACCTACTAAATACGCAATTTATTTAAAATTATTGTTTGCGTGTTTGATTGTCAACTACAGAAAAAATTTAAGAGCGATTCACAGATTTACATGTGTTGGACACCTAGTGGAAACGCCGCTTTAACACACAACCCAGCATGAGTAACACATCTTCATTACAAAAGTAACAGATTCATCCAATTTAATTATATATACAGTCGCCAGTGTTTAGTAGTTCGTTAAAGTAAAATTATTAATTCATGCTGGTTAATCTTTGATAAAATTTGTACAGACGGCTATTGAAAACAAAAATTAGTTATACATCAGTAAATAACCCAAGTGGAACATTATGTAGATAGGTACATATAACTCTTCTACATCACCAAGTCGTATGCGAGACTGTATATCAGCAGGTTAATTACCTAACTTAATGTATATGTGGATTTTAGAGTAATTATTTGTCTGTTAATTAATAGTATTCTAAAGTTAGAAATTAATTTCCCCTCGCGGATTTTCCATATTGTTGGTGATTAGATGGTGTATATAAGCAGCAAGAATTTGTTACAGCTTAATAATTTTGAATTAACTGTCAATTTTATGTAGCAATTTATACGTTAATTATGCTGGAACTGGAAAAACAGCCTCTGTTTTCTTTCAAGTTCACAATATTTTGCAATTAATTTTCCTTCAGCGTGTTTTCGCATAAAGCAAGGTAATTATATTTTTTTAATACAACTCAAATGTTATTATGTAAGTGTGTCCAGTAACAAAAATAAAAATATGTGTAACAACAGCACCGAATAAATTTATCAACAAATTCAATTTTTCGATATATAGATAGATATAGTTTGTTTATTTAATCACAATATACATATACTCGTATATAGATATAAATAGATATGTAATATTGTATTATATACGCTCATCTTTGTACCAAGTCAGGAAACAAATAACATCCTATAGTGGTATGAATTAAAAGTTTAGTGTATAAATTAGTGTAAATAAATATAAGTATGTATATAAATGTCGAACAAGTGTACAGTTGGTGTAATAAATAATAAATATATTATGCTTACAAGTGATTTTCTCAAATAAAGACATTACCGGACCAACTTGAATATCATCCAATATATCCCTAGCAACTTCATACTTTCTGCTCTAATAATGTCATGGTTTGAAGATAAAATAGTTTATTTGCGACAAACCATTTTTAGGAACTTTTTCTAATTTACTTGCTAAGTTTAACTATTTTATATCCGAAGCAATTAAAGTTATATCAGAGGTAATAATTATACAGTTGTAAGGATCTGCGAAATAGCAAATGTCATTAATAAATAAAATAAACAGCAGTGGCCCCAAAGGAGATCCTTGGGGAACTTCATGTTTAACGTTATTATAACCTGAATTTATATTATTGATACATACGCACTGTAATAGAAATGGATTGGTAGTTGCCCATTATTCCTGTATCACCTGTTTTAAAAAATGGGAAGTCTTTCATTACTTTAAATGAGTCTGAGAAAACTCCTTCACTAAAGCACCAACTTATTAGTAATGTACAAGGAAATCGAAATATATTAGTAGTTCTTTAATTATCTTACCATTCAAATCATTGACATCTATACAACGAGAATTCTTTAGTGCCTTAGCCTCATCAAAAACTTCATATGTAGAAACTAGCCGAAGAAAAAAGAGTCAACTGCGACAGGAATTTTTTCTAACATATCGTTTAAATTTATATTACTATTCGGAAGGGTGGTAAGAATAATCTCTGCTACAGTACTAAAATAATTATTAAAATCTTGCTAGGATAAATTTGAGTCGAATATTTATTATTTCTTTCATAATTTCGATAACTTTATATCAACGACGAAAATTAATCTACTTTTGTTCACACTGTACATTTTAAATATTTTGATGGGCGTCCTTATAACTGCCTCATTTGCTAATTAAATAGTAGCTAGTAAAACTAACAACAGTGACAGTAGTGTTAGACATAAATCGATTGAATTGAAAAATAGATAATCAGTCTTCGAATAATTCTTATAATCAAATTCTTGTAAGAATTCATCCTTCTAATTAATTGTTCCTCCTAATTATTTTAAAGTAAAGGCAATTTTCAAAAACCATTAGCTAATAATCTGTTTTCTAAGTTAAACTAAACGCTTAACCACCAAAAATATAAATTAAGTCAGATACAGCGAGAAAATATAAAAATACCACCAAAAATATCGTTTAGCTCAGACTTTAGTACCACACAATGTACCTATTGTTGTGATCTGAGTTTATTTCAAAGAGTACAACGATTCTTTGTGTCAAGATGTCATCACACATTAACTTCTTTAAAATAAGATATTCAGTCAAAGAAATATATTTTATTTTATAACAAAAAACACTCAAATGCGCAAAGACTGGGTCATTGATTTACTACTGACACCTTTTGAAACAAGCGATATTGCTTTTAAAGCAATAAATAATATTTGAAAGAACCTACATATAAAATGTTAAAATTTCAGTTTCTTCCGTACATATAATTCAAAATATATACGGCATAATACTGACCATTTCATTATAATATTAAATATAAACATGGGAGGAAGTTATTCAAAGGGTAGTATGGAATCTTGTAAGGTACTGATAACAATTTGTCCCAATCATTTATATTATTTCATAATTTTTTTCGTTTGGGGATGCAACTCTGTGCAGATAAAAAGGAATTTTGTACGTATTTTCAATTCCTCAAAATCGATTATGCCTGTTATTTTTTTCAATTAAAGAAATTTTTTGCAAGTAATAATAAAAATTTATAATAAAAACGTTCGCATCTGTATTGTATTATCAAAATATTTCACCACTTTGATGAAGCCTATTTGTTCGGAAATCAACATTTCTCGTATTATACAATATTTATCATTAAACAGTATGTTTCGGAATCTAAAATTTCACTACAATAACAATATTCTATTGAAAAAAATAATCAAGACAAATCTACATTTTCTTAAATAATAATAGGACTAGTAATTTAATAATAAAAATTTTATAATTTCATTCAAATTAACATTAATTACTTATCACTTATCAGAAACAATGTGTTTTGTTTAAACTATCAATTCCTCAAATTCAAAGTCAACCAATTTTCAGATCAGTGTGTTTATTTATTCAATCACATCACCGTCTTAATCTGTAAAATTTTCTCCTTATGTCTCTTTCCAAATTCTACTGAATTAGCAGTAAAACGATTGCAATGCATTACTGATACAATTGATATTAGTCAAATCAGGAGACAGTTTTGAAAATTCATTCATAACATTAATTGACATAAATTCGTTCTTGAATCGTATTCATAAGCATGTTTTTTTAGAGTTTAATTATAATTACAGACTTTTTAGAAATTTATAGAATTATTATTGTACCACACTAAATGTAAAAATGATATTGATTTTTAACTTATTCAAGATATTTTGAAAACTGTTTCAAAGAGAAAGAATATAAAGTATTTACTAATGCTTTCAATTAATTTAGTTAACCCCTGGTTTTATCAAAATTTTAATGGGACCTTTAACTAAACGGGAGTTTTAGTGACAAGTAAATGCATTACATTCAAAATATAAATATCAGATACCAATCTTCAAGTTTAAATAAAAATTAGGTTTAATGACTATTGTACTTATATCTCGATTTATATTTAGCTGGAATTGCTGGTAATACATTTTCTTGTGAAAAAAAATCCCTTTAAGTAAACGGTCCCTCTAAAATGTTAATAATACCGGGGATTATTCTAATTTAATACTTATACCAATGGCAACAAAAGTTTTGTATAGTCTAGGTTTGTGTTTTGCATCAGATTAAGACCTCACAGACAAAAATACTTGCAAAATGTCCACATTTCCGAAGACACGTAGTTGAAGAAAAAACAGGAAAAATGACCAAGTGACCTAGTATGTATTTCCTTTTTTTGAAAAATAAATGATGTTTTAGATTAAATTCTAGTAATTTTGTTCATTTTATATTATATTAATATGGCATAATTGGCTTCTTCATTATTTGCATTTATCTGGTTTGTTAGCGTCACCCAGACCAAACAGAGAAGAATGGGGGGGGGATAGAGAAAATACTCCACACTCTCCAGTGTGCTATACAGATGGTTCTCGTTGACCGGTAGACAGTCTTCAAGAAATAAGTACATCTGGAAAGCAGTCACAAGAGAGCTTTGTTCTAAGATTGTACACCACAGATCCCTGGCAGACGTTCCTTATGCTACACGTGGCAGGTAAAACAAAGAACAGTAGGGAATAAAATAATATGTCAGTACACACTGGCATTTCATGGAATGAAAAGGCAGACGAACTAGCCAGATTTTTAACCGCGGAATCCTGTCTCCGACCTAAGTATGTTTGGGTCATTATAAGAAGACAAGTCATGATAACCCTCAGCGATTGAGCTTACGAAACACTGAACGAATATTCTAGGTCAAAAATTGACTCCCTGGAACTTTGTGAGAAGTCGAATAAATCACTTTCGACCTACCAAACTGGAGCCAGAAGGCTCCGAATCACCTAATCAAAGTTCTGATAGGTTACTCTAAACTCAAGAGGCACCTATCAATATCCTTTTTCAGAAAATGGTAGATAGTTATTTGACAGAATGGGCCTATTTCTAACGTCATGTCAGTCTCCCTCAACTATTGTTACTACTTATTACTACTCTAACACAATAATTAATAAAAAGATTATCTGCACATTTGTATTATTTTAGCATAAGCGTAACAAATATTTTCTATGTAAAAAATAAATGAAAAATTGTGTGTTTTCGTTGATGAAAATGAATTCTTTTCGGATAAGTTCGATTTCATCAAAGTAGTTTCCTAATATTTTGTTGTACCATTTACACAAAAAGGTACTCAGTTTAGTTAATTCCTAATTCGCAAGGCCTTTCTGATTCTTAAAAATAGAAAATATACAAACATTTATTTTTTAAGTGGAGCTGAATATTCACACAAGAAAAGACAACTCAATTTTTTCTCATTCGCATCTATTTATGAATTAATACTGTTATGCATTTTATTAAAAAAAACCAAACGACACTCAGGCTCTGCATATTTACAATATGTAGATCTTAACCGGATTAATATGAAAAATCACAACTGAAACGTGTTGGTTTCCCAAATGTCTGTTATTTTACAAATAATAATTTATAACTGGTCGTTATTTGGTCTCCATTATGATAGAAAACAAAATTTATTATTTACAAGTATACCGTGGAGGTTTTTCCGCATTTTATTGTGTGGAATTTACATACGAACAAAGAAAAATAAATAGTAGATTCCTGTGAAAGGATTATTAATTTGTTTTTAGCGCTGACACGGGATATGTTCCAATTCAGTAACTGAAAATATTTTGCGTTGTAATGGAATCAATTTAACAAATGTATTGTACGACTTTTTTCAACTACACTGGCGATTGGTACATGAACAATATTTTTGCACTTCTCGGAGTTTTTTGAAACATAATACGTCAGTGTCGGTCAAATATAAATTTGTATTAATTTACCTAATTTAAACTTAAATATGATATATTTGTATTTAACTTTTGTATTTAGAAATAAAATATTAACACTACTTTGTGTGCATGTTGATCCTGAGTGAGTCAGAATTCATGGTACTCAAGTTTTACCACTACAACGCACAATTATTACAGGAATTGAACAAATATGATTTTGGTCGAAGTAGGAAGGTTTATGGAGTGATGATGAAAGAGTGTAAATGAGGATTATAATTTTGCATACAGAATTGTTTTTTTTTTTCGAAGAATCTATGTCCTACCTTAAGAAACCAGTGAATATTGGGCAACAGTAACTCCTCAATAGTAACTCCTTAATAGTAACTCCTCAATAGTAACTCCTCATTATATGCTAAAATGTAAAAAATTAATATATGAATGATTATTTTTGGACCAGACTCCATCGGATTTTTTTAAAAAAAGGAAATTTTGAATAGTGTCTACCTCACTTCTGAATCCGTATTATAGTCGATCTATATGAAGTGTATCTTAAGAGGTGATTATAAAGAAAGGATTAAATTGATTGTTGATTGTTCTCTTCTCTTCTAAAAATGTTGTAAGACCAATTTATCTCAAAATTGTCTCAGAAAACAGAAAACAGTAAACTGACCTGGAGTAGATAATTTCCAATATGGTTCTCCAAAGATATCATTTATCAGTGGAAAGCGAAGGAAAAGTCTAAAAGAAAATATAAGCTGGTATTTTATTAGTGAAAAAATAATACATTTGCAATCAAACACTTCTAGTGCATTATAAGTAATTATAATTAAAAATACTTATAACGCATAATAGATTTATAAAGTAATGGAGGATATTTTCCATTCTTAGAATTAATCAAATAATAATGGAGTTGGAACATTTTCACTTTTTCTGTTTTTCGTCCTTCCTTTCGAATTTTGAACTTACTACCACTGCGGACTAAGCTGAAAATATGAGTATCCAACAATTTTGATTTAGGCTACTTATTATTTATTGGCATTCTGTGGGACTTATTACCTATCCGGCATTCTGGAAAAAGTATAAATTAAACAGGACAGACCTAAATTTCCCATTCAAATAAAACATTTTATCATATAGGCAAACTGCAACAATCGTAAAAGTGTTTACGGGTAAATAAAGTAAATCCTCGAGTTTTTGATGATTCTTCTTTTTGCTAAACTGAAAATCAATGTAAAATATGTTCCCGTACGCTTTCGGAGCACTGTGGCGCGCTAGGGTATTTTCTTAAAAGAGAAAATTATTTTATCATAGGACCCTGTATTCGTTTCAGTACAAACAAATATGGTTTTATACTAATGTGTAAGTTGTCAGTTGGAAGTCGACTTTAAAAGGTATAAAACTCGTTTATGCGCTCCCGCGGGATCTTATCCATTTTAAAAATGATAATTTCTGTATAAAATACTCCGTACTCCAGTGGCCATGAACATGAATTGGAATATATAACATCTTTGGAAATTCTACGAATATTTTATACTGAATATATACCCTTATATACTATAGTTATGAAATAAATTTATTGTCTCAGGGCGCCTATATTTTTTAAAGCATTGGCCAAATTTTTAAAAACTTTTATGTGATTTGTTCGTTTTCCCACTTTTGTTTTATTTCATATTTATTCTTTATTATTTTATTTGTGACTACAATTCTATAACCATAACTTCTACTCAGGAAATTATTTAATAAATTAATTGAATTTAAAATGTGCCTGTTTAAAATATCGAAAAGATTAAATAGATATATTAAAGAAACAAAACAAATCTCTACGGCACAACTATAATATGCTAAACGACAATTCAATAAACGTGCATTATATCGCAGACATACAGAACTTACAACTAAAATGTTTTCAAGAATGTAGCTCTGCGACTTGGCTCGGGGAGATGTCTGAGTGGAAGAACGCGCCCAATCTCTGTGACAATACCGAGCCAACGATTTAAGTAATGACTATTGGAAAGTGACGCCTAGTCATGAAGAAACTGTAGTCCTCTCTAACCTATGTTTGTCGAATTTGCACGATTTCTCTTCTTTTTATTTGAAAGTTTTTAGGAATAATGAATACAGGTTTAGTTCGCACTTAAATATACTTACTACTGTGTTCTGATGTTGGACTAAGTGGACTGAGACAGAAACTAATGCAATTAAATGTGGATCTTGACGACCTCGGTGAACACATACTGCGTGACTATATGGACGGGATCTGATTTTAATAGTTTCTCTTAACTATGGATTGCAATGTTACATTCGTATTATTCATTTTTATATCTGCTCCTAACACATGTATCTCAGACTAAGAGTAAACTTGGTAAAGCAGTGATATAACATGATAATTAGCGATGAACCCCGTTTTTGTTCGTGAATCAGCGATGTTCGAAAAGGATAAGACGTTGCTCTTGAACGCTAAACTCCTTACAAAAGTGGTGATGGTTTGAGGTTCCATTACGTATGATGCCACTTATTGCATTTATTCCAGGTAACTTACACTGGCTATAGGGTCATTTGGTCAATGACCTCCCACAACAAATAAAAAAATAGAGCTATTCATTTTCTGAAGTTTAAAAATATATAATACATATATATTTTTAATATTCTTAAAAAATGTATTAAAGTTTCTAGTTCATTCTATGCACAATACTATTCAAATATGTAGATCGCAGGATTTCGTATCCCCTCCGGTCAATCCACAACTTGTCCTCAAAGCTAGCTACGGACCAAATTTACAACGAATAAAAGTGAAATAGACTTATGCGCGAATCGTCAGAAAGCAAAAGAGACAGAAAACACTGGCGGAGATAATGTCCCTGACACATTTTACGGAAACGGTAACGCAAGAAGTTCAATAGAGCAGTCTTAATGCTGACTAGGTACGCGTTGGTCGGTAAATTCTGTCGCGTTGTTTTTAATGTTTTTATTTGTGAACATTTTATTAGTAAATCTCTACTTGTCGTGAAATTAAGTAAAAGAGGTTTTTGGTGTTTACTATTAAATATGAGTGTTGTACAAAATATATTAAAACTGAAAGATGGACATAAGTTGGGTTATGAAGATCGAGTGAAATTCAAAGGTGGTGGCCGTCCAAAATCTAATATGACGATAAAGCAAACATCTCTTGATAAGAAAAAGAAGTTAATAGGTATTTTCGAAATTCAATGTACGATTTATCCGAGTGGATTTGCTGATGCGAGGTAAAAAATGCATTTTTTTGTTTCCCATGCCTGTTATTTGGTGATGATTCTGATCCTATATGGTCCAAAATGTAACTGACTTGAAACATTTAAAAATAAAAATACAGAAACATTCGCTCGCATCAAGTCATATGAATAACTGTTGTAGTCTTGCAACACTTGGTACAGTTGATATTAGAATGCAGTTAGACAGTGCTTCTAGAAAAAGTTTAAAAGCTTACAACGAAAACGTTTCTAAAAATAGATATATTTTAAATAAAATAATAGACTGTGTATTATTCTGTGGAGCTTTTGAGCTAGCACTACGCGGACATGACAAAACTGAGTCCTCTGATAATCCGGGAATATGTCGAGGTCTAGTAAATTTTGTATCTGAACTAGATGCAATTTTTAAAGACCATTTGCAAAACAGTACTGTGTTTAATGGCAGTTTGAAGGCAATTCAAAATGAACTTTTAGATTCGATACTGGCGATTATTCACGAAGAAATAAAATCTGAAATTAATCAATCTGACTTCATTGCAGTTCAAGTGGATGAAACCACAGATAGTTCCAATAAAGTACAAGTAGTTTTTGTGTTTAGATACGTTTTAGACAGTGTTGTATGTGAGAGATTTTGGAAATTTATTCAGCCCCAAGGAACAACATCGCAGCATTTGACAGATGTAATTTTAAAAGAGTTAGAATGTCTGAAAATTAATGAAAGTCGTGAAAAATTGATAGCACAAAATTACGATGGAGCATCAGTAATGAGTGGTGCTTTTGGAGGTGTAAAAGCCAAAATTAAAAAAAGTTATCCTTCAGCAAATTTTATTCTTTGTTACGCTCATCAACTAAATTTAATTTTACAAAAAGCATCAAGTCAGGATAAAAGCATACAAATTTTTTTTGCTAATTTACATAGCTTTTCTTCATTCTTTAGAAAATCGCCAAAAAGAACAGCCGTGTTAGATAATGTTGTTAAGGTGAGATTACCTAAAGCGGCTCCAACACGATGGAATTTTAATACAAAGTGCATAGAGACTGTTTATACCTATCGAACAGAATTATTAGATTGTTTAGAAAAAATCATTGATAATGAATCAGAAAACAACACTCTAAACCAAGCTATTGGTTTAAAAAACTACTTACAAAATGAACATTTTCTTTACTGGTTAAATTTTTTTCATTTAGTTATGCCTCATTGTGATATATTGTTCAATCAATTACAAAAATATAATATCGATGTCATAACAGTAAATAAGTGTATTAGCGTTTTTAATAGTAAAATTGAAGACATTAGATATAAAATTTTGATTAACTGTTTGGAGGAGACATCCATGCAGTCTGCCTAGAGATGTAAAACGGAAGAATCAAAAAAGGAGAATTTCATTAGAAGTTTGTGATATAATCTGAGATCAAAAACAGGTTTGGCTTCAATAATCATTTAGCAGTGTCTCAGTTATTTCACGCAGATCGATTTAAAGATTATAAAAAAGCTTTCCTCAAGATATGTTTAAATTAGTTAAAACGGAGTATCCAGTCATAAATCATTTGAAACTTAAAACTGAATTAGAAGTATTATATAGCCGAGAAGATTTTTCCAATAGTGAGGTGCAGTTGCTTTGTTACAGCTTTTTATTAACAATAATTTGTGCAATACTTTTTCTGAAAGTGTCAAAGTGTTAAAAATCTTGTGTTTCTCTCCCTATGACCACCGTCGAAAGTGAATATTATTTTTTCCACCTTAAAAAAGATAAAGACATTTTAAAAAAATACCATGGGTTAGGAAAGGTTAACTTCTTTAGCTATGCTTACCATAGAAAGGGCATTAATAAAGGAGATAAAAGACTTTAATGAAAAAAATAATTGACCACTTCACATCTCAAAAAGACCGGAGGATCGACTTGGAATTTAAATCACTTTAAAAGGTAGGTAATACAGTAAACTTTTCTAATTGACCTCCCTATCTCTTGACCCACGAACCGCTACTGATAGCTTAAATGCTTGGGATTACATTGGAAATATCTTATTATTAAATCACATATCTATCCTATTCTATATGGGCCTTTTTCAGCAAGACAATGACTGTCCTCATGTGGTATGGGTTACGGTTAAGGCATCTAGATGAAGTACATGCAGCAGTATTTCTCCTAAATTGAACGGAATTAAAGTATTTATCAATTACAATACGAACTTGTGCAATAAAAAATTTGTGCACGTTCATGGGCAAAAAACGATTTGCATCTGCAACGGTTATGTATGATTTTTAAAATGAGACAGGCATTATTTGTTTTTCATTACTAATTTATTATCATAGAACCAGTCCGCTTTGTAAATAATAATCTGTTCACAGTGTGAAATAAGTTCTAAACAGTTTTTATTTTTTAAAAATTAAACTTGTATCATTGGCATACAATAGCAAACCATAAATAAGTATAATTTAGGGAAATTATAAACAAAATCAATTATATAAAGCAAGAGAACTAGACCCAATTATGATCCCTGTGAAACCTCGCAGTTCATAATTTGAGCCTACTTTTGTAAACGCGTTATCAATAAATCACATTAGGTGGGGAAGCGATCCACACCCCCTCTCTTACTACCACTGAAAGTTCTATGTTATTTCCCACCACTCCCAGGTAATTCCAATCCTTCAATGTTGGGGTAGTAATTCCACTGGGTGGGGGATGAGCGCAACTCATGTGGGATAAAAAGTGGGGGTTTAACAAGAGGTGGTGGGGTTATCACAAAACTCATTTACCCTATAATCGTCAATTTCGGCGTATATTTTCACATCGAATATGATTAAAATCACTTTGGAGATAAATTTCTTAGAGAAAAAAATGCAATTTTTCTAATAAAATTCGGTAATTGACGCAATGAAATGCCTTTGTAAAATCGCTAAATACATCGACAGATTTCTTGCCGCTCTAGTTTATCGTAAATCTGATGTGTGTGGGATCATTGCTTAATTTCAGAGATATGTTTATAATGGCTTAACAGTACATAAAATGTATTGTTAAAATACTAAGGAGATCTTTGAGACTATTTACATTTTTATTTATAGTGGTGAGAGGTATGAAACTTCTCATATGGTCTGAATGCTACTATCCGACCGACATCCTAGATGTCTCTGTGGCGGATAGCGACTTGCATCACAGCAAGTACCGAGAGCGGCGACCCCTAGCCCAGGTGGACTAAACTAATGTTATTAAATATGATTTGAAGGAAACAACTACTCAGCGGGCAAATGCAGGTCGGGGTATTTGCCCGCTGAGTAGTTGTTTCCTTCAAATCATATTTAATAATTTTATTTATATATTAAATAAATGGTTGTACAAACGCATAATTAATTTGTCATTAATGTTTAAGTACATATTTTGTATTACTAACCCGGTTGCTCATAAAAGGAAACAAAATTAGACTTTTACTGTTTTTCTTAATGGGCTTGTCTAAAAAGACGACAATGATAAAAACGTGCCACTCTTAAATAATCCCTGGTCTAACATTTCTCCCATGAAGCAAAGAAGTATCATCTGGATGTAATTAACTTTCTTATAGTTAATTAATTCAGTGGAAATCTTTCGTTACATTCAGTATTATGCAATCTTTATGACTTTTTTCGCGGTACTTTTTAAATTATACTCCAATCAATTTGTCAAAGGCAAATTTTAGATTATGAATTAATATGTAAAGATACCTATAGATTTAATTTAACATGTCTGCTTACTCAAGGCAAACGTATTTGCTTCGCAGGCGGTGGTCCCTGGTTCTATTTCCGGCTGCAGAATTGGAAACTCGTCACCAAGAGAAATTCAATTTCTTTGTCCCTTATGCATTGCAAAATAATTTTTCATACAATTAAAAAAAAAACAATAACCTGATGTCATGTAAGAGACAATTTAATATCAAATCATAGGAAATTCTGGAAGTGTTTAAAACATGTTTGCTGTTAGATCTAATATAAGTCTTTTTAGATATAATGTTAGTTATCTATGAGTTTTGTTGTACTCAAGATGAATTGCTTCATTTGTTATTGATTGCCTCTGCTGAACGAAATTTACTATTTTCTTTTGCAAGATTTTTAACTGTTTTTCTAAGATAACCTGAAATCAGTTTCTCTATTATTGTAGCATATAATTATGTCTGAAATACTAAATCTTAAACCAGGATCAAAAACAATCGAAAAAGTTGTAAAATATTACTTAAAACTTGTATCTCTGTTCCGAAAAAGGGCTTCCGTAAAGAACCCAATTTATTAAAAACACTAATTGAAATTCTCCAAAGTTAAAAACCAATTAAAATATCAATTTGCTTGTTACTTGAAACGATATAATCCTATTTTACTGTTGTTTGTACGAAAACTGGAGCAATTATTTATCTGGTGACGTAGAGGCTAATCCTGTCTCTCTAAACCAACTTCAATTAATTCTTAGCGGATCGCAACGGTGGTTAATGTTTTAATCTTGCTCTATTATGAACAGACATGAACGCTGTTTCAGCGACACGTGACAAATAAATATTATTTAGCAATTACATATATATATATATATATATATATATGAGTGGTGTAGGTTATTTATATCTAAAGTTTATAGCTGTCTGAAGAATCAAATTAAGCACAGATTGTAATTTATTAGTTAAAGCAAGTTAGTAAATTATTTCTTTTATTTCCTTGTAAAAAAGTAAAAAAAAATCAACTTTAATATCATTTTTGCAACATGAAACATCATAGCAAATATCTAAATTAATTTTATAAATCAAAATAATTAAATAAAGGATGTTTCAAAAACATGTGCCATCGCACTCAAAAAGAAAAATAGCTCCTATCAACATGGGTCCGAAAACTCTTCCTTACTAAGGTAGAGCATGTTCTTATTTTTTCAGTTTTTTCAAAATATCTCCAAAATGACTTTGAAAGATATTTAGAGTGTGAAAAGTGCTTAAAATAATATACAGAGTGGGACAATAGTGCGTCGGTTTTCGATATCTCGAGTTCTACGATAGCTAGAAATTAAAACAAAAATGTAAACTAGATAAAAAGTCTATAAACGGAAAATATTTTCGAACATACAGAGCGAGCCAAGAAGAAATTAAGGATCAAGTGCCTTTTTTTAAATGGAATGCTATGTATATCAGTACATTTTTTGAAGCCTCTATTCATTTCTATATTATTATTGACTATCTCCCAACCACTTGGATGTCATGAATTTGTTGAAATAATGCCATGTGTAGATGCGTATTGAAAAAAATCAATTAAAAAATTTACAAAAAAACTATTACAGTAAGGGACCAGTTAAATACTATTTACCCACTTCAATGGATTGGAAGAAATGATCCCACTAAATTGCCTCAGTTCAAAGGGGCATAGAGCCATGTGTCAATCAAAATGGGCAACGTGCGGAGCACTTATTATAATTCTTTCTAATGAATCATTTGAAGAATCCTCTATTTTTTAAGTTTATTCTTGAACTTTGTACTTATTGCTCAATAAAATGAAAATGGTTGCAATTAACCATAGGAAAGCATTTACAAAAAGTCATAAAAATATACAGGGTGTTCCATTTGAAAAAATTAAGAAAATTCAATTTAAAATGTTCCTAATTGAAAAATAATTTTTGGCCACCCTGTACATTTTTAGGAAATGAAAATGATTCAAAAACATTAATTAGATATCACGTAACTAGTATTCACATAAGTTTTTCTTAAAACCCATAATTATGACTGGCGATTTTTCAATATGCATCTGCAGATGGCATTATTTCAACAAAATAATTCATTACATCCAAATGATTTGGAGATAGTCAACAATAATATAGGAATAAACAGAGTCTAGAAACGTAGAGCCAAAAAATGTACTGATACATTCCATTTAAAAAAAGGCACTTGATCCTATAATTTCGTCTTGGCTCGTCCTGTATATTCTAAAATAATTTCCGGTTATAGAGTTTTTTATCTAGTCTATTTGTTTTTGTAAATTTCTAGCTATCGTAGAACTCGAGATATCGAAGTCCGACTCATATATTTCAATATTAAAATGGTGTGGATATCTCCATCTTCATTTATAATAACTCATGCTAATATATAATAAAAGAAGCTAAGTGGGTCTTGGAAATCGAATAGAGAAAAGAAAATTTATCAAGGCACACTTAATGTATGATCATCTTTAAAAAAAAATTCAAAGTTCACTGATTTATCGACTAATTTTTCAGTAACAAGACTTATTTTCTCTCTTTCTCTGTTTTGTATTCAGTCGTATCTGTATTGAAATAAAAAAATATTTGTTTTCCCCTCAAATTTGAAAGACTGCATCTAGCTCCGTTAGAAATGAGTTTTTGAAATGTCAGTGTCCTTGAAATTCATCTTATTTTCTAGTCATAGAATATATGCTACCACCTGGTGGGAAGTAAATTTCGTTGCACAAAATGATATTTTATGTTACAAAATTCCTTTCCCACTAGGCGGTAGTATATTCTATGACTAGAAAATAAGACGAATTTCAAGGACGTTAACATTTCAAAACTGTTTAAAATTATAGTTTCTGCCGGAGGCGCTGGTCACAAATTTCTAGCGCACAACCAAAATAATAATAATGTCTAATGAGTACAACTTTTGAATGGATTTCCTTAACAAACAAATGGAAATATGATTATGTGTACTCCAGTAATTAACAGTGATTTCGAAAATTTCTTCATGAAGTATGAATTTTGTCACTCGTAGGTAAATTAGTAAAAAGTTTAAATCTTTATTTTTACAAATAAATCTTTCACACTGGCTACCAATCATAATGTTGTTTTCTTAACAAGACATAAAGCAAATAGTATAATATTAGATTTTATAAAAATATTAGTTTTTGTATTAGACAAAAACTTATTTGATTGATTTGCATTGTCTCTCTGCCCTAAGTGATTTTTGGCAAAAATTTGTTTCTTACCAACCACTTTTGGAATGTTGTAGTTCTATGGTATATGTCTAAGTTTTAGAACAGAATAGGTAACGTAAGGACTTTTTTGTGCTTACAAATAATAATAGTTTTACGCCACTGGACTGGGGAATATGGCAGATGGCCTTTCCAAAAGACCGTGTCAGAAAGACTGTAAGGCTTGCCACCGTGAGGAAAAACAGCAAAATGTACAAATAATGAATACCGTTAAGAATGATGTTCCGTCAGTAAAGGAAGCACAGTTAAATGATAAAGAAACTGGTCCTATTCTGAAATGGAAAGAAAGAGGAACCTGACTCGATTGGAAGTGCATTTCAAATAAATCAGTGAGGCTGAAGACTTTATGGGCACAATGTGACTCCCTTAGAGTAGAGGATGGGCTGCTAAAGAGAGCGTAGGAAAGTCCAGATGGGAGTATAGTTAGTTTGAAATTAGTAATCCCCAGGTGTCACGTAACAAATGTACTTCAGTAAGTGCATAATGGAACGTATAGAGGACATTTTGGCATCAACAAACCCATGACAAAAGTAAGAGAACGACTGGGTAAACAGTCGTCAAAATGTGGAGGCTTGGTGCCGAAAATGTGAAGATTGCTTGGCAAGAATGGGGCCAGAAATAAGAAATAAGCAATATAACGCCTGGGCTCCTTTTGAATAAATTGTAATAGCAAGTGACCGTATGAAGACCCGTTATGATCTTAAGGCTAATTCAGGAGGGTACCAGGTGGGAGAGTTGGTTTGGCTATATAACCCAGAACGAAAGGAACGCAGGTCACCGAAGCTTCATCACTCGTGGGAAGGACCATAAACTGTAGTCACCAGAATAAACGACGTCGTATACCGAATTCAGCAAAGTCCAAAATCAAAGATGAAGGTGGCACATATAGAGAGACTAGCCAATTATACAGGGAACAATCAATTGCCTAATCGGGACGTTCAGGCTTAAGGAGGGGGCGGTGATATGCCACTGGATTGTGTAGACTTGTTAGATGAGACTGGAATTGTACAACAAAGTCCGGGAATGTTCTGGAATGTTCTAGACCGTGTGAATGTATGTATAAATAAGACGCACGGTGGGCCGAGAGTTAGTCTAAAGTTGAAAGTGAACGAGTACAGAAGAAACAATAAAGAGACTTATAAGTGTTTAATTGTGAATACAGTTAAGACAGTAATTAATCTATTGCTGTTAATTATTAATTAGTCAATAAAGTAGTGAGTAAGTGGAACCTGGACTTTCAATCAACGAATATACGAGTATAGGTGTTTGTGGGGATAGCAAACACATAACAATAAGAAATAAGTTTGAATAAATAAACATTTGGATTATAATTTGACATATTTTTTCCATATTTATGTTATGAAATCAGAGAATGTCAGTAGTCACTAGTGAAGTTAGCAGTTACCGATTTGACTGTAATCACTAAAAGTTGTTTAAAACGGAGCTTAACTAGTTAGTGATTGCTACCATTCAGTGATAAATGTTACTAAACTATATTCACATTAAGTTTGCAATGTTGTGTTGTACTTAAGTGAAACGTCCAACTACGACTAATGCTTATGAAATAAAATAAACATGAAAATGAACCGCTATGGGAACTTTGCACCTGTGTACATCTGTCTGCCGTCAGCACCAAGAATCAGCGCGCATTTTGTTTTCTGTCCTGGCTAACACTGTAAATTTAAAGTGAATAGAGTATAGTAACTACATTTTTACAAATTAAAGTTTCAAAATATCACATTCACTAGTGCATCTAGTAGTTACTGTCACCATTCACTAGTGAAATTTATTACTTTCACTTATAACATATGTAATAATTTTACTGCAAAATATAATTGATTGACAGGAGAAACAGTTAGGTGTAGATTTCACCACAATTAAATAAATTTCAAAAAAGTTTTATTTAGTAACGATAAGAATTTAAAAAAAAAACGTTTTAAAAAATTAACGATGCTTTACAATACAGTAGTAGTTATTTAATTTAGAAAATGTATCTACCTCTACAATAGGAAATTCCATAAACGTAAAATAATATTTACTTCTGTTTGGCTATGAATATCACCACTTTGTAACTTCCCTAAACTAATATTATTCAGATTTAAAATAAATAATTCGTTAGTACAAAATTTTTTGGTAGAAATAGTATAATCATTAATTTAGAATAATATTATTACTGAGTTATATGTTTAATGCATTATAACATTTACTAATTTCGAAGTTTAATTAAGTATCTTGTGTATTCTACACTTATATGGTTGGATGGAGCATGAAAACAAGTTAGAAGCTAGTATGTTGCCAAGCATGGAATAATCCAATTATGTTTTTCACTTCACTTTCGTAAATGGTATATTTGGGTTAACTGGTTCCGTAATTTAGTTCATCGGGGTAAATAGATAACTATAAAGTAATAAAAAATGCACTGAAAATGGAATCACAGTTTAAAATATTGTTTACAACACATGTGTAAGATAATAAAAATATTCCGACCTTGTGCAGTATAAAAATATTCGTTAAGAACTTTGTCAAATCATATTTCAATAAAAAAAGATTAGTTACATTCAAAAGATGTTTTGTTATAACTTTAATAGGGAAACATACCATGACCTCCAAGAAGTCCAGATCTAAATTATAGAGACTTTCTTTAAGAAGATATGACTAAAGAGAAATTTAAAGAAACATAAATGATGTACAGAAAAATTAAAAGTTAAATATCTTCATAAATAAAATTATAAATGGTAGCAACATATTATATTAAAAAATTAACGAAAAGTTTGGATGATACTCTATGAATTAAAAGAAAATGGAGAACATATTGAAATATTAAAACTTTTGTTATAAAACTTTTTAAATTCTTTAGTAACAAATTTTTATTGGTTAGTCAAAAATTTAAAATTGTTTAATGGTAACGTACAACAAAAAAATGGATTTAGGGATACCTCAACTTTGGATCATTAAAATAACCAAATCAGTAACATGTGAATCACAAAACCATACCCAGCAAACATTTTGATTAGATTTGACGTCGAAATTACCTAAATTACATACGATAAATTTAGTCGCAAAATTCGAATTAACCATATTTAAGTAAAATTTACGTTGACGCGACGTGAAATCGAGATGAGTGGATGTTATTACATGACGTCTAAATTTACTTGTTGACAAAGATAAATAAAATTACATATAAATCTTACTTGTAATTGAACAGTATGTTTGGATACTAATACCAGTATCTCAGATGTACGTAAATGTACATTTGACTACATTTTAACGTTAACTTTACATAGAATTGACTAGTTTTACGAAGAATCGTCGACCTTGTGGCGCGTCAATATCCATTTGGCATGATGACGGTCTCGGATGCTAGGGCCAGGCAGGACTATTGCCTTTTTACCCTAGTCATCGCTGTAGACCTGGACCGGCCTCGTGCAGGGCGGGTTAACTTACTTTACGAACGGCCCCACTCACAAATGTGAGCGGTGCCGAAGATTTCGGTCAACCTCCCTGGGTCCTGGCTGATGAACCCTGCTGGCTAGGGCCTCTTCTGGCGCTCTTCTGTCTTCGTCTTCTTTCTTCGCCAGCTTGTCACCCCCCGGGGTAGTCATCTGTCTGTCAGGGACTGTGTGGATATTCTGTGACTTGGGATTGACTGCCAGTACACAAAGTGTCAATTGACACATTGTCATCTGGATCATCGGACAAGGTGAGGATGAACTGTGTAGCTCTAGGAGGTGAAGGCCTAAGTGCTTTCTTAGCACTTTCGTCCTTCACGGAGCCAGGGGGACAACGGGCACTGGTCGGTTTACTGACCGGCGCCCGCAAGGTTTGTGGGAGGGTGGTTGGTCGTGTCATGTCTTTTTAGTGAGTTTGGTCCATCTGTAAGGAAAGGATTAGTTATACTTACCCGTTATCCAGTAACTGTACCTTCGGCCTCTTGTGCCTCGGTGCGTCGGCCGGATCATAGGAGGTGGCCTCCCTGATCAGCGGATTCCTGTGCTCCTCAGCTAAGGTGTACAGTTTCTTCGCTCTATCCCGGATGATTTCGGTTACTGGTGTGTACTCCAGGTCCCTGAAGATGTCAGCGTTTCTAACGTACCATGGTGCGCCCACCGCTGTCCTGATGGCCACGTTTTCCACGGCTTGGATCTTCTTCAGATAGGTCTTCGCTTGGTATCCCCATGCTACGGAGGTGTAGGTCAGCTGTGGTCTGATGAGTGCTTTGACTAGCAGAAGCTTGTTCCTCAGACTGAGCCTGCTCTGGTTCCCTACCATCGGGTAGATGAGAGCTCTCGTCCGCTTGGCCTTTACCACGATGGCTTCGGTATTCTGTCTCCATGTCAGGCCTTTATCCATGATTACGCCAAGGTACTTGACGGAATCGTGCCATTGGATGTCCTCGCGGAACATGGAGACGTGTCCTGTGGGGGTTTCCTTGCGTCCTTTCCTGAAGAGAATCGTCTGGCTTTTCTCCGCGTTGACTGCGACTTTCCACTTGATACACCATTCTTCCAGAAGAGAGGCTGCCTCTTGGAGTCTTCTGGTGGCTGTTCTCGCTCTCCAGGATCTGACCGTGACGGCCGTGTCGTCCGCGTAGAGTGCCATTGCGGTGCCTTCGGCCCTTGGGAGATCAGAGGTGAAGACAGCGAACAGATGGGGTGACAGCACAGAGCCTTGGTGGACTCCGGCTTCCATCGGTCGATACGTGGACACACAGTCCCTGATCTTCACTCGCATCTGTCTCCCGTGCAGGTATGATCTAACTAGTTTGACGAGTGCAATGGGATAACCCATACTCATCATTTTAGCTAGTAGACAATCGTGCCAGACCCTGTCGAAAGCCTTCGAAACGTCCAGGAGTAGTGCCGCCGTGACCTGTCTTTGGTTGAAACCTTTGGTGACTTCTTCGGTGATCCTGAGCACTTGGAGTTCCGTACTATGTCCTGTCCTGTACGCGAACTGTTCATCCGGGATGACTTGGAGCTCTTCGGTTTCCTCTTCTATTCTTCTCAAGATGACGCGCTCGGCTACCTTGCTCACAGCTGAGAGTAGGCTGATGGGCCTGTAAGAGGAGGAAAGAGTAGTTCCTTACCTGGCTTCGGGATGACTATGCCGTCGGCCTTCTTTCACCTGTCCGGAAAGTATCTGAGCCTCAAGATCCCGTTGATAACCTTGTGGCAGACTCCAATTAAAAAAAAAAAAAAAAAAAAAAATTATACTTATTTCGTATTTTGCTCTATAGTAGTAGCATCATTGTTAATAGTCACCTACAAAATTGAAAAGACATCTAATTCATAGTAAGATAGAAAATAAATTAATGTCGATGATAAAAATAAATCCAGTTTGTAGTTCACGGTTGTGGAAATTAATGCGCCGAAAATTTTTTCGTGCATATTGGAACCTGTACTTCGAAAAATAACTGCGCCATCAAAATATTCATTAGGTATTAAAAAAATACGTAAAAAAATTATAATAATAGTATGAGCCAAAAGTATGTTACACTTGTTGAATACGACTTAATAAGTGTACTGTATTTTTTTTAATCTTTTGATCAGTTCGTTTCCGTACATGTTTATCTTGAAAATCTCAATATCAACTCGTATTTCAACTGTGGTAAGAAAATATAGTATCTTGCGCTAATTTGACTATAAGATTAACTGCCTTTGAAAATGTAACTACAAAGAATATTTTATTAAATGTTTGAAATCAGGTAGATAAGCAGATCAGAATTTATCGACAGGTTAGGCGGAATTTGTCGACCTTGTTGACCTAGTATTACTTTAAAGGAGTGTAGTACAGGTAACCAAATAGATTGCTATGTATGTAGGTATAAATTACATAGGATTTTCAATAATATCTACCTAATTAGGATATTCTACTATAATGACGATTTCTAATCACCAAAAAGGTAAATATTACCTAATTATACTACCTATTTGGACTTTAATGGAAATTTACCTTTATCTTTACCATCAAAAACAAAATTAAAGGTAACAAAAACAATAAGATTAAGCAAAGGTGCTTCGGATTAAGTTAAGATACATTATTAGAATCGATATGAACATAACGGATAATATAATATTACCTAATTATACTACCTCTTTGGAAAATAATTGTTTAAAAAGATATATGTTGTACTTATCTATGATAAGTTTTGTAAAAGTAGTAAATAATAATTAGCAAAACTATATTTTTCAGTGTTATTATTTTTCATTTCACTCTGTAAATAATTTTCTGATTGTGATTTCAAAGAGTAACTAAAAACATAAATTTGTAACAAATGGTTACTTTGGATCATATGGAAATGAGGTTTGTTTCATCATGTTTCATTCCATAATGAAATTTCCTAGACACATACGTGCAAAAAATATATACAGTAGATTATAATAAAAATCTCTGTTTTGAGCAAAATGTTGCTTAGAACCCTATGGTTTTCATGCGATGTTTTTTATCTCCACTGATTAATCGTCAAATTAAGTGGGAGCGTTTACTATGTTCAAAGACAGCTTTTATATTTTGCACTTATTTTCCTCAGTAAAGTTTAAATTACAGGCAGGTAATTTAAACTTTACTTTAAAAGTAAATACTTCAGTTATGTAGCAAGAGCTATCTACATATAAAATTGCTCATGTTTTAGTTCTATTTGGAAAAATAATCTTTGCCATTTGTATGGCGTAAATAGATAAAAGCTTGTTTTATTACGACATGCTATGCAAACGTTTTCAGGAAGACACTGATTTATAACCTGGAAGATAAAACACATAACTCACTTTTTATGACAAGTGTTTGATAATAGTTTTCACTATTAAACTATCGTTTTATTGCTGATATATATTATAATATAAAAAGGAAAATAATAATAAAATTATTAATTATTATTATTATTATTTATCCAAGAACTAGTACTACAAAATATAAAAAACCGCTACCAATTGCTTGGGAATCAGAACTTCCTCACCGTAGTAAAACTTGACGTGTGGTGGAGTTTATAATAACAGTAATTTTTGACGTTTCAAAAAAGTCAGATTTTTTTAAGTTTCAAAAAAAATCACATTTTGACGTTTTAAAAACATTCCCATTGGTGGAATGTCACTAATATTGTTTTTAGACCGATTTTGCTCAACAAAGAACTCAATCTCTTACTTGATCTCTAGAATGTGTGTGCCAAATTTGAAAGCTTTATCTTAAAAACTGTAGTTGCTATCGCGAACCAGACAGACACACAGACAGAACGTTTTTTCTGTCTGAAATTTTGTGTATCGTCATAATTCGTCGAGAAATGCAATAAAAATTTTCAAAATTTTTTTCACGAATACATAACTTCCTCACTTTCAGGGGTGAGAAAGTAAGAGAAATGCAATATAATTAAATAATATAAATAAATATGATTTAAGTTCTACAACAATTTATGACTTGTTTGTAGAACTTAAACGCACACGCACACACACACGCACGCACACGCGCGCGCGTACACATACACGCAGACACGCACACACGCACACACGCACGCACGCACGCACACACATACACGCATGCATACACATACTTATTTTTCTTTTTTTGTTGGTATCGATTCCAAAATATAATAATTTTTTCCAATGTGTTTGTAATGAGAGACTTTTTTCAAAAGTCTAAAACCTGCATACAAAATATCATCAAAAACAAAATTAAAGATAATAAAGCAATAAGATTAAGCGAAGGTGCTTCGGGTTAAGTTGAGATACATTATTAGAATCGATATGAACATAACGGATAATCTTAAAAAGTAGATTATTTACAATTATGTATGTATAATTGGTAAGTATAAATTATTTTTTTTACTAAAGTACAAAAAATATATAAATAACAACTCAGTAACAAAATAAGGTAGGTATAAAATAAAATAATTTCAGTAATATCAAATTAAAGATTATAATATAATTTTTGTAATAAACACAAAATAAACTTCTGTTTGATTTTCACAATTTTAATAAACTTTTGACAATTGTTTCGCCACACAGTGGCTTCGTCAGATGGTGAGTACAAGACTAAATTCTTTATTACAAAGTGTGGGTATATATCAACTAATCTAGGGTAATAAAATGGAACAGTAATAAAATAAGGTACAAAATAATTTAGAAAATATTTAACAGCGGTGAACTGTAGAATATGAAAAAGACAATTCGATTAGATTTTTAGATTTAACTATTACAAAAATTAATAATTCACATGAATTTAATATTTACCATAAACCTTCATACACAGATATTACGATACATAATAGTTCAACACATCCTGTAAAACATAAACACGCTGCCTATGCTAGTATGATAAACAGATTAACCAAATTTCCTTTAACTGAAGATAATTACAACAACGAATTAAATTTTATTAAACAAATAGCAGTGAATAATGGCTTTAAAGAAACTTTGGTTAACAATTTACTTAAAAAGAAAAATTATAATATTGCAATAGAGGCAGTTTATCCAAAAGTAGGAATCAGTGAATTAAGTGATTTAAGATATAAAACCCTTACTTATATAGGCCAACCTACCGAAAAAATATCAGTTGAACTTAGGAAAAAACATAATATTAAAATAGCATTTAAAACTAATAACACTCTAGGAAAATTTATCAAGAACAATAAAGAAAAAACTAAAAAAAGAACAAAAAAGTGGAGTCTATAAGCTTACTTGTGGTACATGCCCTAAAGTATACATCGGACAAACGGGAAGAAATTTTGGAAAAAGGTTGTCGGAACATAAACGTAGTTTTAATAACAATAAATTAGATTCGACGTATGCCAACCATTTGCTAGAGGAAAATCATTCTTTTAATAACAACTTTGATATTTTGCACATAGAAAATAAAGGCTTAAAATTGTCACTATTAGAGACATTAGAAATTAATAAATTAAAAAATAGTAATATCATTTTAAATGACCAGCTAGATTTAAACTGTTCACCGCTGTTAAATATTTTCTAAATTATTTTGTACCTTATTTTATTACTGTTCCATTTTATTACCCTAGATTAGTTGATATATACCCACACTTTGTAATAAAGAATTTAGTCTTGTACTCACCATCTGACGAAGCCACTGTGTGGCGAAACAATTGTCAAAAGTTTATTAAAATTGTGAAAATCAAACAGAAGTTTATTTTGTGTTTATTGTAAAATGGATTTTCATCAAGTAAAGGTCGAATCAATCAACTAATTTTTGTAAATCAGATATCTACTTTTTTACTTATTTTTTATACAAGTATTTAGAATTTAATTGTTTAATTGTCGTCGGTAGTAGATTGTAAACTTTCAAACCTAAGTATGTGAAACATCTTTGCGCAATTAATTTTTCAATTTTAGGTACAACTGGCATTTATTTTGCATAGGGTGGTCATGTTCGATTGCTCCTATTTCGATTTTATTATTATGTTTAGTAAAATTTGACAGTATACTTGATGCTTATCAAATAATTTAATTTCATTAAACAAATCGTATACAATTTTTATAATTAACTTCTATAAGATTTGCAGATTATTTAAATGGACATTGCTTGCCGCTCCCCACGAAATTATAGCGTAATTGATATGTGATTCTACTAATGCATGGTGCAATATCTCCATTTGTTCTACTTGAGGTATTTGGGATAGATGTTTAAATTTGTGTAATAATGTTATTAATTTTCTCTCGATATAATTTACCTGAATGTCCCATTTTAAATTATTATCGATAAAAATTCCCAAATATTTCAAGTTTCGAACTGATGAAATTCTAATTGTAGATTTGTTTAACTCTCCTTCTATCGTATTATAGTTCGGTAGACATCTATTATATGAAGTAAAGGCTACGTAGTAGTTTACTGTCAATAATTCACTATTAAACCAAGAGAAAATACTAGATAGATCATTTTCCACAATTTATTTTTGTAGTTCCTAATCATTTTCACTGTGAAGAATTGTAGTATCGTCAGCAAAACTCACTATATCGCCTAAATAAATCATTTAAATAAATATTGAAGAGTATAGGTCCCAGACCGGTTCCTTGAGGAACTCTATATTCGACCAATTGCATATCGCTTAATGTGTTCTTAATTTGCATGCACTGACTTCTACTGGTTAAGTAGCTCTGAATTAGCTTGTATGGAGTTCCCCTAAAACCAATTTTCTCCAATACATTCAGTAGTTGTAGATGACTAACCATATTATTTGCAAGATTTACAAAGACACGTAGAACAAGTTTTCTATTATCCATATATTTATTTATTTTTGATATTATATGTGCAATTGCACCCTGTGTAGACGTATTATCTCCAAATCCAAACTGCTTGTTGTTTAAAATATCATATTTATTTAAAAATTTTCATTTCTTTTTTTTTAATACTTTTTCAGACTTTTGCAATACTTGAAATTAAAGATATGTTCCTACAGTTAGTCACCTCCAATTTGTCCCTTTCCTTAAACAATAGTTTTATAGCCGCAGCTTTAAAGGTTAATGGGCACACTCCGCTATGAAATGATATATTTATCAGATATGTTAGTGGTAATGAAATTTCACTTGCCATATATTTAACGGCTTCTGGTCTTAAGGTGTCTAGACCTTTTTTATTTTTTAGTGATAGGATGGTTTTTATTACTTCAGCTTTATCTGTGTCAGCGACGAAGATTGAATTGAATGTATATTCCACTTTAGACTGTATTTCGTGATTATTATAGTTATAAATTTTATTACCTAATTTTTTCCTATTTCAGTAAAATAATTGCAAAAAGTATTAGATACATTTTTCTGGTCTGTTAGTAGAGATCCGTCTCCTGTTTTTATTTTAAGTACTTCCTGTTTTTTGTTGCTGTTATGTGTTATTTCTTTTATTGATTTCCACAAATTTAATGACATTTTTATTTTAAATAACAATTTTTTGGTAGTAGTTAAATTTAGCTTTTTTTATTAATTCGTGTAAGTTTTTTCTATACTTCTTAAATTCAGATTTATTTTCCATAGCGAGATTTCTTTTAATATTTTTATAAAGGTCATATTTTTTGTTAATAGAATTGATTAAACACGTTGTAGGTCCAACAAGGTGTGATTCATGTTATTTCTCTCCCTTTTTTTTAGGTATTCATAGGTGTACTCTTCACCATTTACTATACCTATATATTATTCTGAAAAAAAATCTTAATTTGCTTTAAAATAATGGGTCATTGAATAGGATAGAATTTATTCATATACATTTACATTTGTGTTTATATACATCAGGTAGAGTACAGAGTGGTCATTTTAAGTGTCTCACTCGATTTTATTGCCTGATTTTCACCTAAGAAAAATATTTCAAAACCGTGTTTGTGTATTTTTCTCTAAAGAATCCGATTTCGAAAAGAAAAATAACAATTGAAAGGCAAGTAAAATTTATGTGACATCCCATTGATTATAAATGAGTATCACATCCATATTTTTCACTTCCGGTTTGACCTATTTAAATAACAATCCAGTGTAGAGATTAACTAAACAAAGTTTTGCTAAAACATTTGTCAATCACTTAGTCACATATTTTAAAGGTAAAGTTAGAGTTGATTTACCTTAATTCACATTAATTTAAAAACGTAACTCAAAGAAGAGGGAGAGAATAACAGTATTTGCAACTGAAAACAGAATAACTTTTCTATAATATTTGCTCAATAACCGTAGTTGTTTATTTAAAATTCAGTATTCAATGCATGTTATATTCAATAGTACTGTTTGATAGAAAAATTTTTAAATTAACTTTTAGTAATAAGTCAATTTAGGCATAATCTACTCCAAATTTTTTTTTAAATAGTGGCTTCTGATGCAACTAAAATGATTTTGTAAAACATTTTATACCAACATGTTTTCTTATTTTGTATTTTTTTTTATACAAGTAACAATTTTCTATTGGAACTAAAAACTACGACGCTGTGTGAAACAAGAGAAAATAATTATAATTTTTTTTGGATATATAAACCAATCAAATGAATAAATTTTTGACCACCTGTGTCAAAATAGACAAATCAATGTGTGTTTAAACCGACAACAATCCGCAGAGTGATTATCAAGGGCGTTTATCAGGGGTGCTTTTCACTACTGTCAGTTTTGACGTTTGTACATCAATATTCAGAAAAATGTCGCGCTTTGGAAATAAGAGTAGCGATTCCATAAATAAAATGATAGAAAATAGTATTCCTATGAATAATAAACGTAATAAAAAATGGGTTTGGGAGTTATTTATGTATTTTGTAGACGAACGTAAATATCAGATAAATGGAAATAGCTCAGTTGAAACACTTGCATTAATTTTGAAAGATTGGGCAATTACCATGAAAAGAAGCAATGGTGGTAATTATAAAGAAACTACAATTAAAACTATATGGAATGTAACCGCTAAGATGATCTAAAAAGATTCTATGAAGAGTTTAGTATTAATATAGATCCATTTAATAGCATTGCGTTTAAATGCCAAACGACGAATCTTGCAGGCAGATCCTGAAAAAACTCAAGAAAAGTTCAGTTGCATTCGATTAAGGTGAATTCCACAACATTATTAATTTGTGGGATGAAAATCTATCAGATGAATTACAGCGCAAATTCTATCATATAGCAGCCGTTGAATTGGCTTGGAGGGGCGGGGAAGCAGTTAATTGTTTACTTTCCGTGGAGACGAATAATGATGGATCCGGGACTGGTAGAATTGAATACAATCCGGTATTTAATAAAACATGCCAAGGAGGAGCTAAACACTGTGCAACTAGCAAGTGGCTCACAACAAATGTCGATAAAGTGGTTTGCCCAATTCGTCTGTATCACAAAATAATATCAAAAAGAAATAACATAAAAATAAACATTTTTTACTGGTACACAAATGTGCCACTGGACCAAGTCTGCTGCTGAGAAAATTGGGTTAGACACCAAGCAGAAAAAATTCACTAATCATTCTAGTAGATCTACTGTAAGTCAATAGCCAAAAATGGAGTTGAAGAACATCAGTTATTACAGATTACCAGTCATACAAATAGAACTTCAATAAAACATACCTAAATATTAATAAAATACATCACGAACAAATAATTAACAATATGCATGCAGATAAGGTATACAATGCTGTTCAGAAAACTTGTAGTCATGAAATTGTTACAAGCGAAGACTCTTCTAATAAGAAACGTATGAAAAATTTTACATTTAATAATTGTTCATTTAATGATTGTAAATTTTAATATTCGTTCTTATTAAAATATATTGTATTATATTACCATCGATATATTTTTAGTACCTACCTAAAATGTATTGTTAAATTTATATCAATAAACGCATGAAATTAAAAAAAAAATTATCTTACTGATGAACCTCGTGCAATGATAAATCCTCATAATTTTGTTAGCACTGCCCTCAAGTGTGTTGCTTGAAATAACTGTTATTAAGCAACACACTTTCGGAAATTGCTGACAAAATTATTGCGTGATTATCATTGCCCTTGGTTTATTATGAATGAAGATTTCTATTTTTTTTATTTAACTTTGGAGAACATTTTGTGTAGCTTTCCAGTTAAACTTTAATCAGAATTTGCAAAAAATCTACCACAAATATGGACTATTTAGACACAATGGTTACTGTAGAAAATGTATATACAAAAAAAGGCTTAAAATGAATTTCTCTACTGATGTTTTAAATGTAGATTTTTCCGAAAACAAGACGATTGCCTCATAAAGTGCAAAAAGTAATCCCTATTTGGAAAACACGAAACTAAACTGTAAATCTAATCAAGTAACATATGAGTATATATAAATAATTCAAAAGATTATCGCTGTCAATATTTCCATAAAATTTATGTTAATCTAACAATTAAAGCCGAATATAAAACTAATACATTATTTTTGTTGATGACAATTTTAGCATTTCAAAGCATTCAGGAAAATAAATAAACATCTAATAAATTATTCCTGCATAATCGTCCTTCACAAAAACCCACAAGTTAAACATAAAATTCAGTAGACCACAATTTACAAGATTCCTTATGAATGTAGTAAATGTTACTTAGGGGAGAAGCATCCCTAGAGTAGTCCTGTAGAAATTGGGTTAAAGCGGCATAAAACTACCAGATGGATCTGAAGCGGCATGGGAAATTTAGAAAAGAAGTTAGGAAATTAAATTACTAGCGGCACGCAAAATACTCTAAAGTTAAATAGTTAGGAATACAATTTTGATGCTATTACTATAATGCCACATGAAATATTTCCACGTTAGAAAATTTTGTTATTTTATTTAATTATTCAAATCCCAAAAAGACTATTTACAATCGGTTGGAGAAATAAGTACTATTAATCATACTTACAAAATGGCTCGTGCATTTGCTCCCGACGACTTGTCACTCTGACCAATATTTTCTGTTTTTTGCTTTTTCTCTTCTGCTAATCCCAATTTACTTAAATGAGTTTTAATTGTTAACTGAACTATATTAAATTTTAAATGTATTTTCCGATATAATTTAATTAAATAATACGAATAGTTAACAGTTTCATTACAAAGATTTTTGTCCGTCTGGACCTAACTGAGGTAATGCATGTTAGAATAGTCCTTCCGCAAGACGCAAGACTTCGATACAGAACATTAGTCTGTTGTCTGGTGTCTTCTTTCAGATATCATTATTGTTTGATTCCCCGCCGTATATTTCATTACTTATTAATGTATGTTCCTCAAATATAAATACAATAATTCTTAATACATTCTTCTAGAATTCTATGTTAAAAGTGTCAGGATAACTTATTCTTTCAGATACAGAGAAAGGAATTACTTAGGCAAGTATTAAGGCAATATTTTATTCAAATATCTATAGAATATTAACAGATGTCATAATTATAAAGACCACACTTTACAGCTCTTAGGGCTAACCGTTTTTGTATCAACAATTGCAGGAACAATTTTTAATAAGGAATAACAGGTACTTCTTCAATCGCTATCTATTACCTTTTATAAACAACATCAAACAGATTACTGGCCGGAAAATAATACATTTTGTTAGTGAAAATGAACACCAGAGGCGTTATGCAATTAATGTTTTCGTAAAACTGCTATAATACGATCATAAAGTTTCTAGATTGGTAAGAAATATCTATTGGCAGTGTTTGTATGATCTAAACATTTATTTATATGTACGTTTCTAAACTTAAAATGGATGGAAATTTATATTTGTTTTAAATTTAATCTTATTATATCTGTTGTAATTCGTCACAAAAATTATTAACAAATACATTTTATTTGTTTTGAAGAACGTTTTCCCGACAGTACTCCCTACAGCCTCTCTCGAAATCTCGAGAGTTAGTAGCTGTAGGTCCCCGAATCATGTGTCCTAAGCAGATGGAGAGAACCAAGAATGACCAACTTCTGCATTTACCTCGACAGCCACTTGGCTCATTTTTGGCAAGTTGGTATGGTCCTCAGTATCGAGAGCAGCTCTCAGCTATGCATTGTCCCGCCGAGCACACCGATTTATGATTATTAGGACGACCATCTTGACCAAGTATCATGGGCACTTGGAACTTCTACTGGAGATCACGATATTTGATCCGTTTTCCTTCTCCTTTAAGATGATGTTCTTCTTTGCAGATGCCGAGAAGTCGATGACATACATCACCCTGGTCTGATGGTAGAGGAGGACTATATCAGGCTTATTAGATTGTCTTAACCTGATGGTCGGGAATAAGCAGTTTCAGTAAATATGGGATTTCTCGGCCTCAATAATTTGGGAAACGTAATGCGGCACTGGAGTTTGGTCTACCCCGTGATGGTTATATAGTACTCGTACACATGTCGAGGTGATGTAGGCCAAAATCTCATATGCAGAAATTATGTGCATGGACTGTTCCAGTGCCTGACGGCAGATCCTGCAATTGGTATCAGGAACCTCAACAGTCTATTTCCCACACGTAGCTATAGTAGCCCAAGGTGTTGATAACACCATTTTAATAGCCCATAATCGATCTCCGACTTGACTTGACCTTAGAAAAGCGAATGTCAGCCTGGTCGACAAAGCCAGTATTTCTATGATGGATGTTCTTAAGGAAGACACCATGCTGAGATTTATTGATATGATACTGAAACAGATTTCTTGTTCGGTAGCTCTGATTCGGGCTTTGAGGCGATTTAGCTGAAGATCAATGACTGACTCTACATCGGCATCACGCGGGACTTCTCGCCTGGTGTCAAATACGAAACTAAGTTCATCTGCAGCTATTTTCTTGCCTTGTGAATAATCCTGCGCATACTTTTGCAATTTCATGATGTTTTACGAACAGCAAGAGAGGATCTGAGCTCCTAAGGACGATCTAGGATGAATATTTCGATGAATATTCATCATTTTGAAGTTATCTTTGTCCAATTGATGCGGAGTAAAGTAGACAGCAAACGAGCTGCACCAATTGAACAAAGATAACTTCAAAATGATGAATATTCACCAATTAAATTGGAATTGGATTGGAGAATATTCATCATTTTGAAGTTATCTTTGTCCAATTGGTGCAGCTCGTTTGCTATCTACTTCACTCCTCCAAAGGAATAGAGCAGAACCGAAACGGTAATGTGTTAGTAGCAGACATCTTGTTTTTAATCTTTTGGAGTATATGTCTGTACTTGCCGAGGAGAGAATTCTTTATTTATTTTATATCCTGGATGTGCCCTGAATGGAAGGAAATTTCTTCAACCACCAGTTATTTATGCCGGCCAGACTTACAATAGAAAACTTTTAGAAACGTGATATCACATGCATCGTTTTCATCGAATATGTGATTTAAATAATATATTACGTTTTGAATAATAAAAAGTTTAAGAGGCAACGGAATGCAATGAAGCAACAATATACGTCTTTAATGTCGCCTTTAAATTTTTAAATCATAACAAGGATTTTATGTAGCTATAAAATCGCCGTAACCACGACTGACTAAACTAGCATCTTAGCAGAAACTACACGTCTAACAAAGAAAATTAATTCCAAAACCCTTATATACGTTTCTACAATACACAACAAAGTTCCTTATAATTAAAATGAAATGCGGCTTTCAGACATAATTTAATCCAGTGGCACTTAGAATAGAAACCGCTTTCGAATATCTGCTCAAATTTAACTCTTGTGGTGACATTTATTTAGCAAGTAAGCATCCACAAGTAAGGTATGTTATTGTAAACTATAAGCTTCATAAAACAAAACGGTTTGGAGTTTGAAGAAGTATTTTATACAGGTATTAAATAAATACAAATTATACATACATAACTAGACCGTGGACAAGGCATAAAAAATGAGACAAAACATCACTTAAATAAACAAGGCATAGTCGTACGCCTATTGAATAAATCAGTTCAAATAAAATAGTTAACTATTTTATTTTATTTTACTGTAGTTAATGTTATTAAAACACTGCTCATAAATTGACGTCGGGGTGGATTAGATCAATATAATTTCAATACATAAATTTATGTGGAAGCAAGAAAATTGAAGTCACGAATTTGTTAAAACTTTATTTTAAGTAAATATAGAATTAAAAAAAAGTTTCTGTCTAAATTATTCATACTAATATACAGGGTGTTCCAACCAAGACGGTATCCTCCATAGCTCTTTTATTATATATTTAAGAAGAAAATGTGTCAAATAAAAATTTCACCAAATCATGCGGTGCATAGTTAAAAAATATTTCGTATTACGTAGGGTGTTCCAATTAGTCTGTGAGCTACTCAACTTCGTTATTTAAAATAGAATACTCTCTATATCACTGAATTTTTGCATTCCTCACTTAATTTTAGGTTGACCAAGCCACTCAACTGTTTTTGAAAAATATTTCGAGAAAATGTGATTATTCCCTAAAGTATGAAATCGCACTGCTTTCAGCGCAAGTGAGACTTTGCAAATATTGTTTAAGCATCGTTTTACTAACAAGCTACACACATGACACCTTAATTTGGATTAATGTAGAAATTGTTGTTAATTTTGCGCGTATTGGCATGTTTATTATCACCACCACCAAAAAAATAATAAAAATGGTATGTACGTTTATCTCGACAAACAGAAATGTTGAGTTTTGTATTGTTAACTGATCGCGTTTACGTGAGCAATAACCTAGTTACAAACAAAGATGTCTGTTGAACTTAAAATTTACAGTACTGCTTACCAATCGTATTTTACCAGGCTTAGAACCGGCAGTAACATTACTAGCGTGTTTAAAAAGTGGTAAAAGAAACAAAATCACAAACAAAAACAGAATACAACACGAAGAGGTCGTAAACTGGAACTGCACTTTTAACATTAATTGTTCGAAATGTCCTTCGTTTTGGTCAACACATAAACAAATTGTTTTTAAATGACTAATTGGCGAGCATTTTTGGTGTAACCTCGAAATGCCACCATGATTCGTTGATGTATGTTTTCCAGGCTAAAATGTATCATATACTAAGCTTTTTATGAATCCCTATAAAACAAATCATCTTGTAAGATCTGGAGAACTAATAATAGTGAAAAATAGTAAAAACTTACGATTAAAGTCCTATACCATCTGAAAGTAAAACTACTCTCGCAGAGTGTGTTTGCAGTCGACAATTTCTCTAGCATTACTAAAAATACAAAAAAGTAATTATTGTAAGGAACTCCAGACATATCTGTCATCCATAGATCAGTAGAACAACCAACTACCTGAGGAACATAATTCCGATCGCTATTTATATCGGAAATATAATTTCTTTATAATATTTACTTCATCGACTTCAGAGAGTATCTATTTGCGATCAAATATCTGCATCTACATCTACAAAATTGCTGTTTCTGGAGTGACATAGGGGTCAATATTGGGCCCGCTTTTATTTTTAGTTTTTTTTTTTTTTTATAAAATCTGTAAATACTGCAAATCCTCAAGCATACGCAGATGATGTACTTCCTTAATATAATTTCAATGCAATGGAAGTACAAATGGTCTCATTGCAAATTAAAAAAGAATTTGAGTCTGTTTTTCCTATTCAACAAAACATAATTTGAAATTAAATACAAACAAAACTAATTTGCTTCTATATTGCTCAGAGACTAAACGGGAAGCTATAAATCAATTATTACTCGATTATAATTAATATAAATAACGTAGCCTTAACTCTGTCAAATGAATCTAAAAGTATTAGGTGTCATTTTCAGCAATAAACTCCATGTTGGTAAACTGCTTCAAAAGTCTTTCGTAGAAATTATTTTGTTTGCTAATAAACACTCAATAAACTACAAATTTAAGAAAAAACTCTGTGAGTCGTTCGTGTTGCTTATTTTCAATTATTGTGATTTTCTATATTTTCCTGCTTGGACCAAATAGCAAAAAACCGTATACAAAAAGTACAAAATACATGTTACCGTTTTATTTGCAACTTAAGAAAATTTGATCACATTTCCGGCGCTTTTGTTAATATTAACTCTGGTTAAATATAATAAAAATGGTTAGATAGCACTATCATGTTTTTATTCAGAAACTTTCTACCTTAAAGAACTGCCATACACAATTTAAATATCAGATTTAGTAACATAAAAAAATACAATGCCTTTACATAGTACGGCTATATTCACCCGTACATTTACTTTCAATGTAGTACAAATTTACAACAGTTTGCCTTCACTTAATTGTAACATTAATCTACAATTTAGTTTATGTTTAGGTATATAATTATTTAAACATTTTCAAAATTAGACCAATCTTTTGTAGAGTCTAGTATATTTCTAGTTTACAGATTTTAAGTTAATACACTCAGTTCCAAAAAAGTGACGCATTTGATTTTTGACCTAACTTTTTTCCTTTTTTTTTTTAAAAAACCAGTGGGTCGATTTTTAATTTTTTTTTATTTGTTGGTAGGTAATTCCTTTGTCTTTCAAAAAAAATAAAGAGGTGGAAATTTTTTCAAAGCCTCCTGGATGGTAGTGGAAAAACTCGAACCATGTTTTTTTCTTAATTTTTGACTCACCCTGTGTGTTAATCAAGTAATGGTATAGAAAGTGCTTACACTCTGTATGAAAGACGCTTCTTTTACGAGCATTTTGTTTTTCTATTCATTGATTTATCTCTAAAATTGTCCGAATTACAGCTTTTTTGCTGAAACCTTGCGTATATCCCACAAATTTATTTCGTTGTAGGATCACATTGCCTTTAAAAAAACAATTGCCGTTGCCATAGCAATTAATTTGTTGTATGCCTCCATATTTGACATATTTCATTAAAAAAAGTTTTAGAGACTAAAATTACATAAAATGCCTCAAATAAATCCTAAACAAGTAGCAAGATTAGTTGCTTTAGTAAACGATGGGCGTAGTAAACGTTACACCGCTCGTGCAGTGGGAGTCTATGAAGCAACTTCTCGTAGAGCGATCCGCAAGTACGAACAAACAGGAAGCGCTGCTCGAAGGGTGGGTTCTGGTCGCCCTCGAAAAACTTCTCCAAGAGATGATCGCTTCTTGAGATTGCGGATATTACGGGACCGATCAAATACTGCGGTAAATGTTCAGCAAGATCTTCGCCGAATTCGTGGTGTTGCAGTAAGTAAGCAGACGGTATGTAGACGTCTAAAAGAAGTTAATTTAAAAGCTAGGAGACCTGCAAAAAGGTCCTAAATTATTGCCCGAACATCGTGCTGCTAGAAGAAATTTCGTTCAAAATTATGGAGAATGGAATATTCCTGAATGGTCGAATGGCTTGTTTACGGATGAGTCAAGATTTTGCCTTAACATGGTGGATGGAAGAAAAAGAGTGTGGAGAAGGACTGGTGAAAGGTTTAATCAGAATTTAATAACAGAATGCGAAAGTTTTAATGGTGGGTCGGTTATGGTGTGGGGAGGGATTTCAATGAATGGAAAGACACCCCTTCATGTTTTTCCGGTGAGGCGGACGTTGACAGGCCTAATCTACATTAACATTTTACAGCAGTATATCTTACCTCATGCAGAGTTAGTGGGCAATAATTTTATATTGATGCAGGATAATGCCCGACCACACACCGCAGCAATAGTGCGAAACTTTTTTAGAAGCTACGGGTATCACCACATTACAGTGGCCTGCGAGAAGCCCCGATATGAACCCTATAGAACATTTGTGGGATGAATTAGGCAGAAGGGTACGTTCTCGCGAGAGGCCTCCGGAAAGTCTCGCAGAAATGGCAGATGCATTAGTGGAAGAATGGGATCGTATACCAATGGAAAGATAAGAAACCTAATTTCCAGTATACCGCGTAGATTAGAAGCTCTTAGAGTTGCTAGGGGTGGCAATACACGGTATTAAGCAGTTATCCCAGTTTATAATTTTGTGTTAATAAAAATGTTTTTTAAAATTCATATCAGTTTATTTCACTACAAAACTGTTTCTCGATAAATTCAGAAAGTTGGTAATACGCAAGATTTCAGCAAAAGAGCTGTAATTTGGACAATTTTAGAGATAAATCAATGAATAAAAAAACACAATGCTCGTAAAAGAAGCGTCCTTCATACAGAGTATAAGCACTTTCTATACCATTACTTGATTAACACACAGGGTGAGTCAAAAATTAAAAGAAAAACATGGTTCGAGTTTTTCCACTACCATCCAGGAGGCTTTGAAAAAATTTCCACCTCTTTATTTTTTTTTTTTAAAGACAAAGGAATTACGTACCAACAAATAAAAAAAAATTAAAAATCTACCCACTGGTTTTTTTAAAAAAAAAAGGAAAAAGTTAGGTCAAAAATCAAGTGCGTCACTTTTTTTGGAACTTAGTGTATATAGTTTGTATGTTTAGTTAAGGTTTTTTTTGTTATATTTGTGGCAGTTAAGTGTAAGAGTATTCCACTAGCTAAACTTGGCACACCCAACAACCAATAATAAAACAAATTAGGTGTCCTCTTCTTGGTAAAAGTTTAAAATATAGAATGAAATGAAATACAATATCGATAAAAATTTTTTTGCTAATTATTATTTTCTAACTTTTACAAGTAAAAATTAGAATATAATAATTAGCTAAACATTTTTAACGTTATTATATTGCATTTCATTCTAAACCAATAATATATTTATATACGTGATTATTGTATAGTATACCCCCATATACTTAAAATAAAGACTATTATTTTTATTACTTTTATTTAGCAGCATTTTAGCATATTTTAAATAATTTGCAAGTAATTAATAAATTATTATTCCTGCCCTGTAATTGGATGCATATCTGTCTGGGCAGCTGTATTCATAAAATAAAATAAAATAAATAAATAAAATAATTATATCTGTTGTGAATGTATACGTGAATTTTCTCCGCGCTCTAATAAAAGCAAAACAGCTTGTAAGTTTATTTTTAATAACGTGATGTAAGTTATGACGAAATCTTATAATCCTAAATTAAATGAATTAGTTATCTAGTTTCTGAAATAAATTTATGGCCTAATTGGTCAACATGATCTGAAAATCCCGGTTGGTTTCCAGACTTGCAGGAATTAAAAAGGGCTTGCTATCAGCACCAACTTTATAGCTAAAGCATATATTATGACTGTCAGATTTGACTATAGTTTTACCGTGGTGCCACCTGCGTATACTCTAACCCTAACGATGCTTTCCGCAATCACAACTTTAGCTAATTTTTAATTTTTATGGCGTATTCCTGGAAATTAAAGCGAAAATGTTAGTTTATTACCGAATAAATTATGTAAGCGTTATTTACTCTCATTTTAATTAAAGCATTTGCCAACAAAGTTTTGTTATTTTTCATAATATACAGCATTTAATTCTGTCTAATTGGTTATTTTAATATTTACATAAAGTTGCCCTGCTAGGCTATTTTTAGTGTGCGAAGAGAACAGACTGATATGTAAATAATCATTTCTGAGTGGCAAATTATTTACGAGTAATATAAATAATATAATTTCTAAACGAGCGTTATTACTTCGGGAATGGTTTAAACAACAGAATCAACTACGCTTCATTTTGATTATTTTCTGCAATTAATCTGTCAATAGTGATAGCCAAATTTAACATGCCTCGAGATATAATTACTGTATTTGTGAATAAAAATAGGTTAATTGCTATGAAAAAATAATTATCAGCTGTCAGAATTTAAATTTTGACGTGGTATTATTTGTCGACATAACAAAATTCGATAATTATCAGCTCATCTATTGCAAATATTGCTATACATTAAACCAGTATATTAATTTCAATTCAGGTTAAATAATTGTAGTGAATTTCAGCTGAACTCTAATAGTGTTTATTTATATGCGGATATAAATGAAATATTATTAATATTAAAACCGAAATATACACAACATATTATTGTCTATTATTAACATAATTAAATGCATGACAGATCGTTGAGAGTCAAACGACCTTGGCTCTCACAAAAAATGTTCCAGGTTCGATTCCCGATCATGGCAATGGAATTAACTGTGAGAGAGATTACTTTCACTATGTATGAATATTGGGTGTGTGTCTGTTGTCTTTAAATGTGTACCTTCTCACTATTCTTAAACGATAGTTTGTGACGTACTTCATTGCTCTACGCAAGAGCAGAAGTGTCACTTTGACGCCCAACACAACGGCGGTGCTCACGGTACGGATATCTCGGGCGCCAGATTCTGTTTAGAGTTCAGAAACACCACTTTACTCTATCGGCGGGACGATAGAGGCCGGGCAACTACAGTGAAGATACGGCTAAGCCAGGGGTCGAGAAAAAGGCAACTTACGGACTACAGTTAATGAAACGGCACTTATTCAATATATATATACATTTATTCTACACACTAATTATTATTTACACTATATACATCTTCATATTTACAACTTATTCTACAAGCGGTCTTATACTACAAGCGGTCTTATACTACAAACTTATACTACAACGGTCTTAACTACGGGCGAGCGGGGGGCAGTAAGCGGGCGGTCAAGCGGTGCGATACGGTAATCCGGTGACTCAAGCGGTGAAAAGGTAACCAGCAATAATTAAACGGCCATAAGCAGACGGCGGACGGATTCCACGGATGGGGCGGTCGCGTTTTACCAACTCTAAACAATTTCCAGAAAATACATACCAGCCAAGTAATACCTTTTATTTACCAAACCTTTATCAAACCTTGCTACCTACTTCCGTGTCCTGGGCTGCTTCCTCTCTGGAGCGATCGGGGTCGGCACGTCTGGTCGGTACGGGCGGCAGCAACGGACTCTCTCGGATGCTTATGCTGGTCGGCGTGGTTCTTCAGTCAGCAGCTAAACGGCAACTGACTTGTTCGAAAGGATGGGCGCGGTAGTCATGCGCGGAATATTGCAACTACGTCACCTTTTTCGACTTAGAAAAATTCGCAATTACATTTGTATACCTATGTACCTCTATACTCACAAGTTTACTTACTGTCCAAGTCGGCGTGGTGCTTCGGGTGGCGGTCAGATGGAGACTAACTTGATTGTAAAATCCTCGTGCTACTAAACACTGCCAAAAGCAGAAGTAGGACGGTACGCGGTAGTCATGCGCGGTTTATTACAGCTACGTCACCCGTTTATGGACTTAGAATAATTCCGCATTAAATTTAAATACCTATTTCTTTATACTCACAACAAGATTACTTACTATGCTGGTCGGCGTGGTTCTTCGGTTGGCGGTCAGACGGGAACTAATTTGATTGTTTTCAGTCTCGGCCTCCTTCATGTTAGCGCGGGCACAAGAGTGCCGGGGCACAATGCGCGCTTCGCGGTTCGCGATTCACGTACTGCCGGCCACTTGGCATATGTGGAATGTTCATAAAAACATATCAATACTACCTATCTATAATTAACAATTAAACTGTTATTAATTAAAAGCGCAGTACTTCAATGGTTAAAATATTTTTCAAAACAGACAAATAGCACCTAGTTACCTAACTTAATTCTATAAAATAAAATCACTTCGTTACAAGTTTAAGGACACAGTGGGTTGTACTATATGTGGTGTTTCAGTATACGATAGCCGGTACTGAGCAATTACTAACATTCCGGTTACGAAGATTGATGGTTCGATTCCACCCCGGGCTAAAATGGGAGAGGGAATCGTCAACGCCCTAGATGTGGTTCGGACTCCACAATAAACTGTAGGGCCTCGTCTCTCTACCCAACACGAAATCTTAGGATTTACCGGTGACTTGAGAAGCAGTTAAGAAAACATTTTTTTTTATTTATAGTTTATTACAGAAATACTGTGCACATAAAAAGGCTACAAGAAACTGCCATAAAAAGACCTAATTGACGGCATACAGAGCCGTACTTTATATTTCTGTGTATGACAATGAACATAATAATAAAACAGTTATATGTCCAACACATTTGTTTGCAATTTACACAGCTCTTTTTCAATCACTTACCTAGTTAGCGTCGGCCTATTTCCACTACTGAGAATTATCAACAATAGTAAAACAGCTCTAGTTGTAAAGTCGCTCGGTAGGTTTATCTTAATTTTTCAACTGTTTTCGAATTAAGGATATTACAACTTAGTGTGAATAAATCAATCAAAACAAAAAAACCACTTTTTTTATTTAGTCGATATTTCGCTATATTTACTAACATCCTAAAGACTATGAATTAACTTTTGTTAATTGTACGCTTATGTACCGAAATATTCATTTTTCGTCTAGAATATGGTCAAATACTTTACACATATTTTTGCAAGACACATATGTTTAAGTGGAAAAGCGATATCTTGTGTACGAAACATAAACTGGTCCAGCAGTGCTCCATATATTTCAGAACATCCCAAAAATAAATAGCAATAAATATAGGCCTTTCTGTTGATAAAACGGATTCACCAAGTTTGTATGTTTATTTGTCTAATAATTTTTTAGTTGTGCGTCATTATATTAAAATAACTTTTTCTAATAATTAAACATAAACCAGAACAATTTATAGGACCAGCAACTATTAAATTTATATCTTACAGATAAAAGTGGATTACAATATTTTCAGCAGATTACTATCGATTTTCAGTTAAATAAATGAAAGAACGGAAACGTTGTGGAGGAAAAAGGAATAACCCATTCATTTGAGTTAAAGGAGACAATTTAAAATTATTTTTTATTACTGAGGGGGAGCCAGAGGCTCCACTTCAAAATTTGTGAAGTGGACTTATAATATAAATATATTTATTTAGGCAAGCTAAATTTATCTAGTAATTTGTAATTATTACTTAAACGAATAAGTAAAGTATATCAGATACTCAGCACCAAATATATCATATATTATTTTTATAACAGTTTATTCAGCAAGTTAGAAAGTAGATAAAATATGCCATTTTATATCTCAATTATTTTATGCTTCTACCTATAATTTGCAAAGAATATACTCATAGGAACAATATGTTAATTTGGAACAAAAATGCAAATTGTAAGTTCCAGCCACTATGAATATTACATTGTTTTTTTAATTTCTCGCTATTTTGGAGACACTTTAATTCGTCTTATAAAACATTTACAGTATACTCCTAGTTACAGTTTTAGTCTAAGATCCAGAAAAGTGGAGAAAATTAGTGAAGCTACCTACTGAAAAAACAAGAAGCTTGTTTTTTGGACTACCCGATATGTAAAGAAACTTAGGTCTATGTAAATATATAAAAACATATCAATGACTTTAAATCATTAATTAAAATACAAAATATTGTGGAAAACAAGTACTGAGCATAAAAATTATTATTTGCTTGGCGGGAAAAGTATGCTAAGACTATGACCACAGAGTCATATGAATGAGTCAATGTTTCGGAACATTTGCTAACCGAGTGCCGTATGAGCGATGTCCTGTACCTGATTATATTCCCAGATATTCAGGAGTTGAGGTGACAAGATTATATGTCACCAATATCTGAACAGTTTTTTGTATATCTATACAGGGTGGGCTATTGAAAACAAAACAGACGGGTTTTTAGATAGTTAAAATTGATTTTTTTAAAAAACACTCAGACACTTCGTCCTCATTTTCGAGGTAACATCTTTTACAACAAAACTTTAAATAAATTAAAATTTTAATGGCATGGAAGGGCAAATGATGCTTCACTTGAAAGATCTTTCTCCATGAACATTTTATCATTCTGATGGACTGTTAGAAGAATATATTCAAAACAAACAGATTTCTTTGCAAGTTGTTAACATGCTAAAATTATTTCTGGTAAAATCAATAATCTTGTCTTTACTTAAGCCAAAACACACTGTCAGCTGGTTCGCAACTCTTCTTAGAAGTTTAATTTTCAACAATATAATTGCGGAAATAGTTGAAAGGATCACCCTTTTTAGAAAATAATGAGTGCGGCAACCGTACAGCAAATTTATTCAATGAACAACATCCAGATAAGGATGTGAATAGAAAATATGTTAGTGGAGAAGTTCTGGGAAACTGAATCAGTGGTTGATAAGAAACGGGATCCTGAACGTGAACCAGTAAGGATTGAAGCTGTTGAGATTGCAGATTTAGGACAAGTTGCTGCAGACCCAACTTTGAGCACAAGGAAATTGGCTATTGTTACTATCATCGGTAGAACGACTATTCACCGAATTCTGAAACATTACAAATTTCACCCTTAAAAAATTCATTTAGTACACGAACTGCATGAATAACTGCTGATAGGAATTTCTTTTTAACATCTGTTTTTCTGATGAGTATACGTTTTTATAAACTCAGCGTCTTAACTGTCGCCATTGGTCAGATCCTAATCCGAGACTCTTCGACGAAATCCACATTCAAACTCAAAAATGTTATATCTGGGCCGGCATTTTTTGGGGACCGTCTGGCTGGGTTATTTTTCTTGATGATAACCTGACACGGGAAACGTATTTCGAATTACTGGAAGATTTTGTCCATCCATTACTTGTTGATACTATTCAAAATGATGATCGATACCTGGAAAACCATTTGATGTTCCTACAAGACAGAGACACTCCACATTATGCACGAGATGTTAGGAAGTTTTTGGACAGGATGTTTCCTGGACTATGGATTGGACGAAGAGGTGCAGGGGAATGGCCGAGCAGATCTCTGGATTTAACTCCGCTCGACATTTTCCTATATTTGAAGAGCAAAAACTATTTAACGGAACTGGGGTATCTGAAACAGTTGCGACTTCGTATTATTGAAGAATGCTGAAGAAATGTAAGGACTCGTTTGGACAAAACTTTATTGTATGGAAGCTAGTGGTGGACAGTTTGATATTTAATTGATTGATATGGTTTCTTCTAACATTTGATAGTGATACTATCTGAAGTTTTTTATCTGATTAAATAAAGAGCGTATTTGAATCTCGAATTTTTAATATCTTTAAAATGATTCGATAGGATTTGAAAATTTTTGTTGCATGTTATTCGGAGGAGGAAGAACTTTCAAATCAGATACACTTACTCTATCATGCAATTTAAAATTTTAGGGATTGTGGTCACACCGCGAAGGAAAGAAGCGATTTGCAGGTGAGTTTTATTGCAAAAGATGTCCTCCTCGAAGATAAAGTTGATGTTTCTGAGTGTTTTATGAAAAATCAATTGAACCTATCCGAAAACCCGTCTCTTTCGTTTTTAATGGTGCACCCTGTATAGAAATTATACCTGATTTGTTTATCTTCAATCGAATATTTTGGAATACTAAAAAAATTCTGCGTGCACTACCCCAACCCCTGATAATTTCAATCAACTAAATAGTTTTTTGTACTGAAAAGAAATACATATTTAAGGCCCTAAAATAAAAATTAATCAGTTTTGCTTTTCACACATATTGTAGATCATTGTATTCATTTCCCTTACATTTTTTAACGCAGTAGCTAAAGTAGTTGTCATTAATTTTCCGTATACAGACATGTCTGTTTTACCATACTGAATGAATTCTCCCAGATCTACTTCGTTTTCCCAGTTTCCCCTAATCCCAATAACTAATCCAACCCCTAAAAAGTGTCATTTGTAAGTGTCACATTCCGTAATAATAAGGTGCATTATTCCGGCAAGATCCTTAGGCCGCTGTTTTATTCGCTAAATTAACAATTCGGTAATTCTGAATACACTTCTGTTCGCAGTTGTGCTGCCTAATTAGACACGATGACGCCATTGTCTGAAGAAGAAGAATTCTTGCTAATTCTGTAGGAACAATAAGAGTGAATCAAAGAATACAATTTCTGTGAGCCATTCTTTAGAATAATTTTTTGCCAGTTAATCGTGAATGTATACTTTTTTTGTATTTAAAATTAACAAGGCTAGACTTTGCAAACCAGCTTGTACAGATTTGCTTTTAACACAATTTGTATAATCGATTTCAAATAATTTTGGAAATATGAATAACAAACAAACTTAATTTCAGTCATGTATAGATAGAAATCGTATGAGAGGAAGTATTATCAGAGGCGTTTTTGCAGCTTTCTTCGAGTAAACAAAAACAAGATTATACGGAGTGTTAGGAGTTTGAGTGTCATTATTTTAGCAGGTGATATATTGAACTAAAAGTAACCAAAATATCTTATATAACAGGTGTCGAAAATTGAATGGTTTTCCTGAAAAAATATTTTAATTTCAATTCTTAAAAAATAATTACTCTAAAAGTAATAGAAAATATACACTGACCGGCACAAAAAGTGACAGCAAGAAAAATTTTTACATTTTTAATTAAAATGTTTCTCAATGTACACAGAATATGAATCACATATTTCAGAAACTCCATAAGTACACTGAAAGTTATTTTTCAGGAGGGACGAAAAACTAATTTGCAATCAAGTATTGTCATTTATTATAATTTTAATGTTTTCTTCTTTGGATATGGGATTTTTTTAACAATTGGTGTTATTCTTGTTAGTTTTATAAAGAAACTCTCTTACTGTACTTAGGGCCGGTATATCCACCTCCTAGTAAAGTTACCGAACAGCTAAATTTAAGAATAAAATTGTTAAGTCAGTGAAATAATAGTTATTATTTACCTATTTTTGCAGAACAGTAATTCTACCAGAAGATGGACATACCGGGCCTTACGAGGTTTTTGAATTACATCGTGAAAAAAAAATAGTAAAAATTGTGTAAAATAAATGATTTAGAACAGAAAAGTTATAGTATCATATATTTCTATTAATATAAGTTCAGTAAAATTCTTGATACGCAAAAAATTACAGTTTATTGTCAAGTCCAAACTGCATCTAAGACATCGACAATTTCGTCTCTCATCTTAGTCTGAAATAAATTACAAATAAAATTTCTACTTCCTGCTGGATGGGATCGAACAACAGCGGATCTTCTGCATTATATGGTACTATCCATAGAATATCTCTTATACTACACAGAACTGTCATAATCATGATTTCGGTTAGTGTCACTTTTGGGGTTTCTGAAATATGTGATTCATATGTAGGAACATTCATTCATTCATTCATTCATTCATTCATTCATTCATTCATTCATTCATTCATTCATCATTCATTCATTCATGTTAATTTTCTCATCCCAATTTTATCTTTTTCTTATCATTTCAAAAATGGACCAATTTTAACATTTTTAATCACTATGAGAAATCACTCTTTAGTATTGGCTTCCATTCTGAAAATTGTTTTAAGTGATGGTAATTTTCATGAATGCCCTTATCTTTAGAAAATATCGCTTGAGCAGTGGCTTTAATTTATGATAGCTTTAGCATTCGCGAAGTCTCTCAACGATTATTGAGTTTTCGCTGATCCAGTGTCCACAGGGAAAAACTGGCGAATACCGTAGAAGACCGAGATCTGGAAGAAATCGAAGAACAACTCGTCGCGATGATCGATTCATCGTGATTTCTATCCTGCGAGATCGATATATGACTGCCGTTCAAGTAAGAAATGGACTGTAAGAAGTGCGCCAGTTCAACGGCAGCAATAGAACTGTAAGGAGAAGGCTAGTTGAAGAAAATTTATCTGCTAAATGGCCAGTAACAGGCTCCGAGGTTCTCCGGAATCATCGTGTAGCCAGGCTCAATTTCGGTCGCGAACATCTCAATTGGAATATCGTCGAATGAGTCCCGAATTGCTCTGAGATCTCCAGATAGATGAGAGAGAGTGTCGAGAAGGCAAGGAGAAAGATACGCGCAATTCAACTTTAGTTAGAGTGGGAGCTTCGGTGGTGGGTCTCTAATCATGTGGGCTGGCATATCTTGCGCAGCTCGCACACAGCTTGTGTTCGTAGATGGAGATGCTTTAATGACTAGAAGGTACATTAATGACATTTTGAAAAGGCATAAATTAAGTAGTTTTTGCGGGTTTTGGTGGTGAGCAATGTCTTTTAATGCACGCTCGTCAGCATGTGGCCAGAATTGTTAGAAACCATTACGTAGGTATTGGAACCCTAGACTGGCCAGCACGTAATCGTGATCTAAATTCCATAGAACATGTACGGAATATGCTGGGAAGATGAATTAGGCAACGTTGTGGTCAGTTGTTAACATTGCAGCAATTTAGGGATGCACTACAGGAAGTGTGATAACATTCCTCAACAGGCCACCCAACACGTAATTGAAGGCATACAACGTAGACTTGAGAGTATAAACATGGTTTTAAGCGAGAAAGTTTAGAAAAAAACACCTCGAAACAATTTTACACGTTTTGTTTACACTGAGAAGAATTTTAATTAAAAATATACCAATTTCTCTTGCTGTTCCACTTTTGTGATGATCAGTGTAGTGTCGGCAGATATAGATTGATGAAGCAAATAAAAATGTCTTACGAATTTTTGGTCGGGTTTCGGAGAAAAAATATTGTGCACTTCAGTAGTTCTTTAAAAGATACTTAAATAAGGGCATATCGTCACATCGTGAGTTACCAAGTGTCAGCATGAGATATGCATGTACAGTGGCTCTTATTGATTTGTGAAAGGAGATTCGTCTGTTTTAATGTGCATGATGATGCATTCATGCGTGGACCATTCGCATGGTCCAAATGATGTGACATATGTATTGCTTTGGCGAGTATTTGACAGGTGAACGCATCCTTTCGAACGCATTGGTTTGCAACATTCACATTCCACACTATGCGGCTTTTGATTATGCTTGTCAAACACATGATCGAATTGACAAGTGTCGTATGATCCACATGATATTGTATTTGTTTACATTTGGCAAATATTTGGTGAGTGAACGCATCGTATTTTGTTCATTTTAGTATGATTTCTCTTCATTTTAAACATAAACCAGCTCTTCAAAAATATTTCAATGTGACTTCTTACTCATTTTGTGATGTGAAAATATCACTAATGAATTTTAATATGTTATTAGTAAATTATATTTTATTTTGTTTCTTAAACTATTGAATGCTACGTTCTTGCTTTTTTATATATTTATTTAATTAAAGCAAAATGGATACAAATTTTCCTCATTAATAATGAACATGATTTCAGTCTATGATTTTTTCAAATATTGCTACATCATGACCAGCGAACCGCTTGTAGTTCCATTTCCCCGATATAATTTACAATGGACCTATACAGTACTTGCTATTTTCAGGTTATAAGAGAAATACGAACTACATGAAAAAAATGTAATTGAAAAATTTGTATTGGAGGCTTATTTACCTAAATAAATTACAAAAGACTTGCGCCTTTATGTACTTATTTTGCGTTTGACTTCTGTGAATTATCAACACCAAGTGTAGTTCTTTAATGAAACACCAAGATAAAAAAATACATATATTTATAATTTATCATACAAAAAAAGGCTCATCCAGGGCGTGGTAACAAGTAATAAACCATTCAACAACTTAAAAATAAAACCACCGAAATCATATAGTTCACTTAAAAAAGTTTTTTTTATAAAGGCCTTTCTTTTCGTTTTTAATATTTATATCAGTCTAAAAAAAGTTACAACGCACTAATGCCGTTGAAAGGGGGAAAGAACGGTTACTTTTCATAACATTGTCTCACACAGTTCAGGAGCAAAATTGAAACTCTAGGGGGCTTTCTCCACCTCTAGATAGATCGGCAAATCAGCCTGTTGATGCAAATTTTAGTTTTCAACTTTCCAGCTCGCACTCAAAACGAAGCCAGCTGGTTAATACTTAATAGGTACCTATGTTAATAATAATTGGAAGGAAAATCACCTTACCATCTCACATAGATTTCTTAGGTTACATGCCTCGTAACTTCTTAACCATAACATCTCAACCAGACACAATCTATAAGGTCCTGTCTTCAAAGCAATCAAATAACGTACTCTAACAGAACGTAACAGACCCACATCCTCTCTCGGCCGTGGCTCGGCAGAGAGTCCCCGCGAAATGTAACTGTCCTCGTACCAGCGTTCCCCCTTGTCCCCACACACAGCAGTGTTCACGCTGGTGCACTAAAGGTCCAGTGGTCGCTTATATTATCAAAGATTTACAATTTGGTTAAGTCGGTTCTAGAATTTTTTAAGGTTGACCTCAAACCAAATTATGCATTTAGCATTAAATAAAACGCAAGTTAATTATATCTAAAAATGGACCGTTACAAAATGTACAACAAGGTCCAAGCATGTTTGTCTTTAGATTGTCCATTTCAAAATTTATAAAATTGCGCAGATAAAATTCACCAAGCACAGGTCTACTTTAAAACTTCCGAAGCCAATAACCTTGTTATTTTTAAATCCATCAACACAGCTGAGGTTTACAGAAGCTTTTAGTATATGATTATGTATTATCATATCATATCACCATACTCTGTATGGTATATACTATATATGCTGTAGAGTACTAAACTTTTTTACAGCTAGACTTGTGAGAACTTTTATGTTTTAAGTAAATTATATTTGGAACAAATTAAGATCAAAATGTTACCATAGCGGCCCATTCACTTGGCGATATTGAAGCAGCCGGGTCGAGCAATCTCGTCGCCTTCGTCAAAATTTCCCAAATTTCTTGTAGTCAGTGGACAAACACAATCATATTGCAAGCGATATTCGGATCGTCTGAACAATATTTTGACTGACGGTCTGTTCCGTGAATCCGATCGCAATTGTCAGCAATCTGAAGCAGATTGCACAGTGGTGGCTCAGTAAGGGAACCATTTCGACTAGATCGTCTGACTTGCTAGATGTGCACATTCGCGTTTCATTTTGTTTTATCACCACACACTGGTCACACGTAATCGGTTGTCAACCAAACCTCTTATATGTCTCCTAGTGAATGAGGAGTTGGGGAGAGCAACCGAATCTCCCAGCAATTTCAGGGCAATTACATTGTAAAATCCGGTTGCTTCAGTATCGTCTAGTGAATGGGCCGCTTTTAAACGATTTATGACATTCTTTTAGTATAAATTATAATGTTTTCTAGATGTATTCTTAATAATTGTAAATAAACGTAAGTATTCGGGACTAAGGTGTACGGAGCTAGGAGTGTGAGTGCAGGGCACCAGACGGAGTGCCATAGGCAGAGGTCTAGTATTAGAACGTTTTTTTAGACCCACTGGTCGTTGACTGCAGTCAAAGAGTTCTTTGAAGAACTCTTCACCAATAATGATGAAACCCCATACGTCGTGGTCTCTCCCGATGGACACATGCCTGTACATTCTCCTGTTGTTGCCGATAATTTCTTATAGCTGAAGAGTTCTTGCGGTAATGACTAAAGGATCAATGCGTATGCTGTTCCTAAAGCCGCCATATTTCATTCTTTAATGCCATATGACGTCACTTCTGGTACACCCTCCGGTCATTGCCGAGAACTTGTTGGTGCTGCTGAAAACATTCTCGAAGGCTGAAGCTGTAAGTACTCTTCACCGATAATAACGATCTCTCCCAATGGACAGAGGATTTCCTAGTCAGTTCCGGTTTTAGAACCGGTATTATATATCTACTGACTAACATTTTAATATGTGATTTTAATATGTGATAATACGAAAATGTCGGAAATTTCATATTACAATAAGGGTTACTTTTGAGAAAGTCATGTTTTAGAGAGAACAATGTTGAGGTAAAAATGAATTAAAATGTTAGCTATTTTAAACTTCTTCCATTTCCGGCAGCTCTTATTAAATACCAAAGTTGTTTTGTAACATCTAAACACAGTAAGTTAATTTACGATAAAACATCCAGTATAAAGCCAAAAACAATCTATTACTGTCGTATACAAAAATGTATAACAAAAGCCACAAACATTGCGGAGAGTTTTTTCATATTTAAATATGTAATATTATATCCAAGAGGATTTGGTTCATTTAAAATTGTATATATCAGATGATATATTCGGCTGCCAACTGCATCTTTCTTAAAAAGTGTTGACTGTGTAAAATAAATCGCTTGGCACCACGTAGTGTTTGATAGAGGTGGTGCAAACCGATTTATATGTACACCGTAACACACTACCGCTTCTAAGGAAAGAAAATTTATGGGAATACAATAAATTGTTTTAAATTGGTGGTAATTTTTTACATAAATTCAATAATAATTCAATATAAATTCAAATGTAACTCAATTTGACCTTGATAGTTTTAGACTGATTAAACTTTATTTGACCATATCTGTTTTCTTGACCAGCTAGGAACAAAGGTCCAGTATGAAATGATTTATTTTAAGATATAAGTGGGTTCCATTTTACTTAGTCGCTGTTGGCGACAGTGGATAGGTTTATTTTTATATATTTCGTATCATTTATTTACATTACTGGAAGAAAAACTATGTTACATTCCTAAATCATTATTTATCCTGTACGAGTTTTACAGCAAATAATGTGATCAAATTCATATTATTCATAAAACAGACCATCTGTCAAGACTCATCAACAGAGAGCGTGAGTCGAATTTGTTGTATGATTAATTTGAATGTAATCACGTGATGTGTTATCAAACTGATTGAAGATCCATTTATATACTTTATATTGTGACGACCTTTCCTTCCACTGTTATGTAACAGTCCACTTTTTTATCTCTCCGTATTTGGCATAAAAGAGAATTAAAGTTTATTTATGACCCTGTTAGTTAGGCAATTTATAATATGCACAATTAAATAGGCTGTCTATAGCTCGATGGTTTTAGTGAATACCTCTATACCGTGATTGCGCAGAGAAGAAAATGCGAAAATAAGCAAGATTGCGGGGAGTTAAGAGGGGAACTAGGCTGGACGCGGTCGGGGTAAGTTGTTTGGAATCAAGCACAAGTATGCTGAATTTTTTTGCGTCTGAAACCTGACTGATTGTTAATTAATGTAATATCAGTATTGTTAAGTTGTACAGGGTGTGACTTGGTAAGCTCAGTGAGGTGCTTGCACAAATCATTAGTTTACAGTGCTACGCATACAAAATTTGTCTCCTGAGGAGACAAATCACGTATAACCTCACGTTTAATCGTGGGTGTAAGCTGATATTATTATTATGAGTACGCGCTGCTCTAAATGCAGACAATGGTGTATTATATGTTTTTCTTATCTATGGCGGTATGTTTATCTTGTTTGTGTCGGTGTTACCTGTTCGGTTGTGGCGTTTTTCACCTACTTTGCTATACTATGTATGTACATTTTTCTATTATATTTCGTAATATTACTTATGCATAGTAAAAAGTTGTTCCAGAAATATCGAAAAATCTATTATTACGGCCTATTTCTAAGGTCTTCCGCAACCGGAATTTTTGTCAAAAGTACCATATACAAAAAACGATTATTCAAAAATTAACTTGTCGCAAATCTGTTTTAGGTTTGATTAAAATATTACCAAATTATACTGGTCTATCTAGACTGTGTACAAAATATTCTCCCACACTCCTTTTCTATGAAATTTTACTTATAAATTTCAAATTATTCCTTTTTGGTCGATCTATAGTTAAAGATGATACGCAGTTAAGGTGATGGCTTGATTCATTTGAATTGCACAGTAGTTTACTCGGCCTTGTTATCAGTAAATAATTGGTTTCTAATAAATCCAATATCAGATAAAGTTTTTTTAATACTGCTTAAGACAATAGAATTTTCTTTTATTTGATTTATAGAGTATAAAACTAATAACAAACTGTGTTGAACTTCGATTTTAATGTCAAAGTTAAAGAGGCAACTAACTGAAATTGAGTTCTAAAGGAAAGAAAATACTCTAAAGAATATTAAAAGGTCCAACGACTACAAATAAAGTTAACAGCATGGCAAATTTACATAAGAGTTGACACAGATAAGTTTCTACAACGTATGCACATTTTATGTGTCGAGCGAATTTATCAAAAATGGAAATAGAAGAGAAATTTATCTAACGACGAATCGTTTATTTAACAACAAATGCATATTTATAATACTACATAATAAATATGAAGTGTCCCTCAGTGACAACTTTCCAGCTTTAATATCTGAGTAACCGTAAAAGATAGCAGTAGACTGGGCCAAATTCCGTAATAATTCAGTGATGTGAGTCAACATATACGTATGTAAATAACGGACAATGTATTTATTTTTCGATTACAGCACACTTATTTGGTCACAGTGGTTAATATGACAATAACTGTAAATGTTACATGATGTTTAGATAAGTACTAGTCAACGATACTAGTTTGGAACTCTGTGAGAGAAGCAGAGAGAGAAGCAATATCGCTAGTGTGGGACAGAGACGAGCCAAACCGCATTACATTGAAAGGGGAGGGATTTTGGCCATTGGCATTGCCAAGCTGGGTTAGTTTAATTGTACTTACTTTTTAACTTTCCTGTACAGAGAACACGTGAGAACGAATAAGCAACACAATTTCTATATTTTCTTCCAAGAAACGTCTCCTTCGTTGTGTAAACATATTTGTGTACTGCGGAAATGATCGTTCAACGTTGACGGAGGTGACATTTTCGAATTTAAAATAAAGTTGTAAATTATCAACTGAAAGATATTTCTCACTGGCACTGATTAATATTACGTAATTTTGTATACCTCAGATTTTTTTGTAAAATGTCACTAAATTTCTTACTATCCTACATACCGAGGAAATTTGTCAAAGTTTCTAATACATTTTATGCTGTTCAAGAGATTATGCTAGGGACAAGCAAGAACTTTTAATTACACATTATAGTTGTTATAAATAACGTGTCCATCATTCTCAATATTTCCTTTGTTAAATAATTGCTGAATCTCAAAAATGGCTTGTGATTCACCAGGATTTAACTGAAACACGAGTGTTTACGTCATTTAAATACATGTAAAAAGAGGGGACTACTTCCGTCTATGCCCCCCCCCACCCAACGTGTTAAACAGGTTGTGGTGGCAGTGGAATGTCGAGACATGCCATACGAAAGTTCTTAGCATGGTTAGTGATTTTCACAAAAATCTGTTTTGTATTTTCTCTGCTAATATATGTATGTTACATGCATTAAATGTGGAAAAACAGCTTTAGGCAATTGGCTAGCTTTGAGCATATACTGAATCAGACACTAGTACTAATACTTGTAAACTAGTAATACCCATTGCTTTTAACGATATTACAACTAGATTTCGTACAGTTTTCGTTTTACGGCTTTAACTCTTTTGCTAGCAAGTAAAAATGCATGTGAAGGTCCGCAAGGATCTAGAATTCGTGATATTGCCATATGGTTGCCTGTTGCGTTCGTCCATATACAATTTATTAAAACATAACGTTCGATATTAACATAACATAAACACCACAGAAATTAGACGACCCCCGATTTTAAAACCGATGCAGCACGGGCGAGGTTTGCATTTATGAAAAAACATCTATTCCACGCGTGTTCACATATTTTTGATTTTTCAAATTGCTCCTTCCTAGCATAATTCTTTTGTTCAGCGAGACATACACTGAAAGTCTAGATGATTCATTATAAATAGGATTTTTTGATTTTTGCGTGTCATTTACGGGTTTGGTCTTCGATAATATACATCTCAATGTGTTACTGGTCTTAAACAACATCCACACAGAAAAATTAATTCTAATTCTACGCAATTTGTCAGATAAAATAGGTATATAACTTAAGAATCGTAGACGAGCGATTGGTTTTTTAAAAACAAAAATTGAAGATTCTTAAGAAAATTTATTTGTTTGGATCGTTAATTAACAATTTACGTTTATGAACAATTTACACACGAACTATGCTAGTCGATGTCTAGGACGAAAAAACTCGCAGAGTGCTCGAGGCGCTCTTATTTATACACTTATCTGGGTATCACGTTTAGCTGATGTAAGGGTTTTGTTGTATTATAACTCCTCCACCCTTAGAAGGCAATTTATGTCAAAATGGCTTTAAATTGTCTAAATTAATTTGGCTATTTTTAGGTTTCATTTGTTCGTCCTTTACAGAATTAAAATTTTTTACATTTTTATTTATTTTACAACATAATATAGCATATAAAAGCATTTTATAATTTGGATAATAATATATTAAAATAAGCAGTAGCAATATTACAAGTATAATAGGAATAACATAAGTTGTCCAGGCAGTTCTGTCTGTCTGTATATCAAGCAGAGTTTGAGTTTTTATTCTGTTTTCCTCAAATAATACTTGATTATGAATTTCATTTATTTCGTCAAAATTAACTGTTGTTAAATTAAGCTGATATTGACTTTGTGAGTTTAAATTATCTGTTGATATTTGTAAATCAAATAGTGGATATATTTTGGGTTTAGCAATTGTTTTATGAGTTGATATTAAAATGCTTTTTCCTATGGTGACTTTACAAAATGGTTCAATACTTAATAAATAGTTTCCTACTATTCTTTTGAGATCAGTAGTTCTGTTTGTGCATTCAATTTGCATCTTTTGAATGCTAGGCATAATTAATAAATATGCATTAATTTCTTTTATTTTTATTATTTGATTATTATATTGAGAAAGTGTTACCTTAGTACAATTTTCTGAGGTATGTTCAATTAGGCTTTTTATACATAGTTCAGATGTTGTCATTCGTTCGATTTCATATATATATATATAGATTTTCAATAATCGATTGACATGGTTTTGTAGTAAGCGCGTGATTTTGACCATTGCTTAATAAATAATTTCCTTTAGGTAGGATGATTTGATTATTTTTATTTGGTAGTGGGAATAATTTAAAATAATCAAAAGTAGTTTTATAGGTAAGTGGAATCATTAGGATAAAGTAAAGTTTAGTGTTTCTTTGGTAAGTTTTAACGTGTATCGTTTTCTCGAAAATAGATAACGTTTGTAAGTCAGGTTGTGTCATTAATGATATTTCAGGTGATAAGTGATTTTGAATATCTTTCAACTCGTTAAGTAATTCTATTGGTTTTAACATACTTGTATGAAATTGAGAATGTCTTGAGAATGTTTGTATTAGACTAATATCGGTAAGGAGTGAATTTAATTTCTCGATATTTATTAAAGCTAAAGCTGTACGGCTTTCAGTAAATATACAAAGTTCTGTTTTTTCAAATTTGTTTATAGATGAAGTAAGTGTCGTTTATTGATAACTGATTTTTTAAGATCTGTTTTCAACATTTTTTTGATTATCAAATAGATTTTTAAAGTTTCTTTCGTAGCGTTCTCCGTCGTCTGCGTCTAAAACTCTGGTAAATGTTTTTTTTGTACTGTGCCTATAAAGTTAAATAATCCGCGTGTAACTCTACTTGTTGGGATTATTTCGTTAATCAAAGTCTCGGTTTTTTGAAACTCGTTTTTTTAACACTTGTGTGGTATACGTTTCGGCATTATTACATATGTTTCTAGTAGCATTAAAGAACTTGAGAAACGTATTTTTGTTTCGGATGTAATTTTCGACTATTGGTTGTAAATCGATGTAGTGCATTAATTCCCAATGTGAAATAATGTTTTTTTGCTTGACCAAGATGTACCATTAGCAATCCAGAGTCCTCGTTTATAGGTGTCAACTGTGGTTGGCATGATGTTATTGTTATTAAATAGTGATGTGTAGATAATAGACAGTTCTCTATAAATTTCTTGCCTTGGTGCGAAAAGATAAAATGTTTCGTTACCAATTATTGTATAATTTTTTAGTAAATCTTTTAAATCTTCTGATTGATAGATAAGAGGTAAATAAACTTTGGTGATGTGTTTATTTTCAATTTTGCTTGATTTTGATGGTTTTGGATTTTCTTGAATTTTTATTAAAATCTGTCGTTTTTTATAATTAAAACAAAGTTTTCGTATCGCATTATACTCTTCCTGGTTTAATTGTTTGAGTCTTAAGTTTCTAAGATTAGCTTTTTTTGTAAATTTACAAAATTATTAAATGAGTCTTTAGATAATTCTTGATCGAATTCTAAATTATTAATTTCGAATTGTTGCAGATAATATTCTTATTTGTCCAAGTCTATTTCAATTTCAATGTCTGTTGGATTTATAACAATAAATTAAATTGGTTATTGTATACCGTACTAATTCCTAAAAGAATTTCTATGTGGCAATTTAATACTTGCGAAGATAAAACTAGTTCGGTGTCATTTTGATAATTTATGCTTAGTGTAATTATCTGTTATGTGAAAGGTGATATTTTTATCTTAACGTGAGCTTGAGATAAGATTGTTTCTTGCAAAGGTTTGCCATTCACGTACATTTGTATTTCCGTGCCTAGAATGATGATTTTACTATTTTTTGAAATCTAATCTCGCAGTTAGCTAGGTTATTATGTCAATGCCAATAAGACTGAAATCGTATATGCAATGTTTGTGTAAAATTTCCGTTTGTTTAAATATTTTTAGAAAGATGAATTGTTACTATATTTTCATGAATATTTTTATTATGAGATGTTTTTACTGAAAATGGTTTGTTTTGTATAATTTTGAAAAATACGTTTTTGTTAATTATTCATTAATTAAAGTTTTTGCAGTTCCCGTGTCTATTAAAAATTTATCATTTATTTCGGGTAAAATAATATATGATAATTTATTTGAGCTATGCGTGTTTAAATTTATTGTTTCGATGTCTCCGAGGCTGATTTCTGAAAATTTTCATTTTCGTTGTTCTGTTTGCCCGTGTAATCTTCTTTTTGATAAAATTGGTTTTGATATTCTAAGTATTCTTCGTATGATGTGGTGTCTTCGTCATATGGACTAAATGATGCTTCCTCAGGTTGTCCGTCTTCTGGTAAAACTTCGTGTGTATTTAATTCTTGAGAGAACCATTTTCTATGTTGCTCTTGTTGTGGGAATTGTCTATGTTGTACTGAATGCATTTGTGTTCGGTGTGACGATGTATCCATTGGTTCGTAATTTCTTACTATTGGTTTGTTGTCTGGTTTAAATACATTTTGTACTGGTCCAAATGTTTGTCGATTTGTTGGAAAATTTGTTTTTACAGGTATTGGTTGCACGTTGATAGGCTGTGATGGAAATCTCGGTTGGGTATAAAATTGTCGCTGTTGTGTTGGGAATTGAGGTGCCCTATGTTGTACAGGGTGTGATATTCTTGTATGCAACTGAGGTAATTGACGTTGAAAATATGAAGTAGGTCTAACAGGTGTGTTAGCCACTTTAAGTTGTGTGCCATTTCTAGAAGTTTGGGTGTTGGATGTGCCCGATTGTTGTCTATGATAGTTAATATTTTCTTCCTCTGTTACCATATGAATAGCGTCTTCTATAGTTTCTGGTGATTTACAACGAAGTAGATGACTCATGTTGCCATTAAGTCCGGTTAAATATGCACGTAATGTCATTGCATTATACATATTGATTTTCGCATTTCTTATATCGGCGGGAAAATCCGAACAAGATATTTTGTCTAAAAGTAAACCTCTTAGATCGATACATCTATCTGCGAATTGTAAACATGATTCGGTGTGTCTTTGTCTTAATATTGTTAAATCGGCTATTAAAGATTCTTCGTTACGTTGATCTCCAAAAATATTAAGTAAAATTTCTTTTAATTCGGGGAAACTCCGATACGTCCGTGATGCTAATAATAACGCGGCTTTTCCTATCAATTTTGTTCTAATGTGCAATAATGTAAATGAAATTCTCGCATGGTCATTGTTAGGTGTCATAAGAGTTAATACATTTTCACATGCGTTTAAAAAATTTGATAATTGTGATGTGTCACCGTCAAAACGTGGAATTAAGTCTAAGTAATCCCTAACACTAATTTGTGGTCCCGTATTTGTATTTAAGGCCATAATGTGTGGATTTAAATTTATTTTGTTAGTAGGAACTGGACTAAGTTCAGGAAGTGGATTTTCGGAAAGTGAAAGATAAGTATTAAGCAAATCCGAAAGCTGATTAATATCGTTAGAATTATCGGTCATTAGTTAATTGACTTACGTAAAAACAACGAGTGACTTTTTGATCATCTCAAATATGTAACGATTGATTACAAATTGCAAAATAAGTAATGCTCTATTACACTGTCTCAATAGTCTGAAAGTAAAACAGATATTTTAAAATTTAAAAGTGATTTTAAATGAAAAATTTTATTTAAATTTTGTTAGAATTAAATGAAATATATATATTCTTTCTGTACGTCTATAAATTTGCAGTTGAACGTTGAATAAATAATATTTATGATATTTATAATACTTAAACGTAAAATATGAAATATATGATATAAATTTATGTGTTATATATTTATAAAAATAGTAATTTAATGGTCTCGATGGTTTCTTTTAGAGATGTTTTCTAGCTTGAGCCAACACTTTCTATGAGCGACTTGGGTTCGCACTCAGTCTTTGAAAGTGAAGTACTTTGTCTTCTTTGCTTGTAGGGCTTCTAACTAGTGAGTCTTTTCGACTACTCAAAAGTTAGGTGCAAAGCCTCAGCTGGTGTTCTTAGGGAAAGATTTAGCGAGTATAGCAACCTGAACAGCTCTGTGTTCACCGTAGTCTACTATACTTTCTCTTAGACCCTTGGTTTATCCTTTTCTTTTCTTGATTTTCTTACTGATGTTGAATCTTGATGTCAAATTAAAAATAAAATAAAATTCTGAAAAAAAATATAAAAAATAAAATTATTAAAAATGAAATAATCGTCGATTTTTCTTGAAATTTTCGGGAATAGAGATGACGCCCCTCTTATGTGGAATATTTATGTCCTCTATTCTCCGTTTCTTACCCTACGTGATAGATATGCCAGTGGTTCTTCTATCCTAAATTAATCGTTGGTGGGTACCGTATTGACGATACGAAAATCTCGATGATTCCAACCTGATGTCAGCGCGATGCCGCCTTCCTATTCTAAACGTTGCAGGACGGTTTTTCAACCGGCGGACCTCGATGGACTCCTGCGTGTTGTAGGCGCGATGCCCCCGTGGAGTATTTTCGACCCAAAGATGACTAACCTCGTTATGTTGTAAAATGTCTTCTCAACTACCCTACTCAATTCAGATAGTTTGGAAATGATGGTTTTTCAGGTTCCTCTTCTTAAACGTTGAAACGTACGTTACTGTGTTTTTCTGTTTTTCGGCTGTAACTGAAGAAATCCGATCCCGACTGCGCCACTTAAGAATCGTAGACGAGCGATTGGTTTTTTAAAAACAAAAATTGAAGATTCTTAAGAAAATTTATTTGTTTGGATCGTTAATTAACAATTTACGTTTATGAACAATTTACACACGAACTATGCTAGTCGATGTCTAGGACGAAAAAACTCGCAGAGTGCTCGAGGCGCTCTTATTTATACACTTATCTGGGTATCACGTTTAGCTGATGTAAGGGTTTTGTTGTATTATAACTTATACACATAACCTCACCTTTTATAGCCCCATGAGTAACGGCGCTGCAGAAGGAGGTCAAACTCTCAAAATAAGATAAAAACTTTGACTTTGAAGGAAAATAGCAACGCTGTAGAGCGAAACTCAAGTCGCTGTACTTGTGGTTTCTTTACTTTCAATGTCTGAAAATTCCCTTTCAACAAAAATCTCGGGATATTGGTTAGTTTTCAAAACAGTTTCAATAAGAACCACATTGTTAAGTGGAATTTTGCAAAAGTTTTGAAAAAAGAAAGTAATTATACAAGACGAAAACTAAAATAATTCACCATTATTTTGTTGAATGGATAAACGCGTGGGCATTTACTCTGTATATTTCTGAACGAACTGGTTGTCAGTCTTTAGTGACGAGGTGAGTAGACAAAATATCAATATAATATAATATTGTTACGTTCGAATTGTTATACATAAGGAAAAGAGTGGTGTTTAACATAGGGGTCAGAACTCTTCACACATAAAAGCGTAGTAACAAAAGGAAATTTGTTACAGTGTTCCACTCATAGGCAGTGGATGACACACTCAACTAGCTCTTTATATTTTAGCCGAAAATTAAGTGTGAGTTCGGGTTAACCACCCAGGAAGAAAGCGTCGTAGTTTAAGAGTAATGAGCAAATATTTAATGGCATATTTATATGTTGTGTAACTGTAAAAAAGATATTTAAAATTTGATTATAAACACTAATAACATGCGTACCTACTTCTTCGCTTCGTATGCAGCAAATGACAGCGTAAGATTATAAAATGGGGCCGCCGTTTGTGCACAAAAGGGGGTGTGGTAATCGTACCAGATAATAAAATATTATTAGCACTAATGACGCTTTGCCGCTTTAACTAAGCGAGTTACACAAGAAATGTATATGAACGTAAAACACATAACTATAAACATGTAATATTGGCAAATGGCAATAATCAGTAAAATGACTCTTTATATTTAAAGGTGGCTTGCCTGTGATCCACGGCTCGTCAGAAGCCTAGGAATCACACCGTCTTGGCCACGACTTACATCATGTACTTGAGAACACTATATTCGTACAACCTTTGCAAGCACCATTAGTTGGTAAAGCCTAACCCAAGGGAAGACTAGATATTCTGGAAGAATTCAAGTATCCAAAAGAAGCCTATATCGGGGTAGAATGCGCGCGACACTTATGCCGTATCATATTTTGTAGGTCTAAACGGTGTGCGAGCCACACTACAACACACTACGACTTAAGTCAATTTTAAACCGTAACAATGTCTCACGTGTCTATGGAAATATGTAAACAGAAAACTGTAATGTTTGACATTACTACAAAAGACCATTTTATTAAAGAAATTTTCCTTTAGTTTTGAGAATGGAATCAGAGAGTATTCCAAAATGTCAACTCTTAATCATCTAAAATATTTAAAATTTGTTTCATTGTTTAATTGATAATTTAGAATTTTATTTGAACATGTATTTACTAATTTTTTAATGTATCTTCAATCAGAAAAAAGTTCTAGGGGGCCAATTCTTGACCATTCGTTAAGACCAAAGTTATTCTTTTTTTAAAAAGTTGATTGAGGAAGCCGTTACTATGTGGTAGTTCATTATCACAGGAAAACGAGTAAAACACTACTATGTTTTTTACCACTATATTTGAAAATATAGTGGTAAAAAACATAGTAGTGTTTTACTCGTTTTCCTTATTCTTTTTTTTTAAATAAATATGTAAATGGCCAGCCATGTAACTATTGCTACGTGGTTACTGCTATGACGTGACTCAGTTTTCGACCTTCGAGCTCTTATAATCTCCGTGATTGGTTTATTCAGTGAGCTTGTAGAACCATACTTGAAAAGTAGTTGTGTACTGTAAGTACACCACAACTGATCGTCTAGCAGTTGTAACGTCGAAAATTAACTTCACTAGATGTAAATAAAATACATCTTAAGCTTACCATATCTTTTAGACTAGATGAGCCAAACTACATCCTCATCTGAATGAAAATTCAATATTAGTTTCAAACTTGCTTGCTCTCTGTTACACCATACGTTGTTTTTAAATTAACTTATACATGTACACAGGTAACTTCATAATTAGTCTTGTTCGCAGATACTCCAATTATATCAAACAGTAATAAGCAAGTTCTTGTTCAAACATGCTTTATATCGATTAAATAGATGTTATAGCTGCTTGGAAATACACTACTAACAACTTGGAGAGGGTCTTGCTGAACATAGAACGCCTTTTATTAAAAGTATATTTTGGCGTTGAACCTTACCTATTCTTACTAGGTTTGAAACATCAAAGAAATTGTGTACACAAAAAATTTTGGGTTTTAAAACATGTATTTTTTTTTGATGATGTATTTAGGATTACTTTTGCTATAAGTCAATCGCTCAATAAAAAACATCAGATACGTACTACTTGACAAATACTACAAGGCATAGATATATGGGAGGCACCACTAAACTATAGAATACAACAATTTTCAGAAAATTACTCTATGCAATAGTGTCTCGATGTAAACACTATCACATGCGTATGACAGACCCAATTCTAAACTAACCAAAGTAGGTAATTATAACAGCTGATAGTATACTTCACATCAGAACACATCACTTCACATCAGAAACGCATCAACGACGACACCAAATACTGATCATTCTCTGCCTAACTCGTCGAGCTATACGTACATCACATACTTACCAAATAAAAAATGATGAAAAACAAAATAAAACCAGCCCATACAATGAAATTAAAATAGGAGATTTATATTAGGTAAGAAAACACTTTTTTTAAATACGTATTCTGTCACTAATGTAATTTACGACTTATGTAAAACCATTACTTTTAGCTTTTAACCTTGAAAAAGTCCGAAAACTCGGACGAAACGTGGAATAAATGTTTTTTATTGAAGAAATAGTTTCTACTTTAACAGCCAACAACTTGTAAAATATCATCTAAAAATGTACAAGGGTTTGTTACAAATTATTAATATTTATACTTTGTAAATTTCGCATTTATTCGCAAATAACTAACTAACTAACTAACAATTGTTTGCCTATAGAAAAAAAGTTTTAAATAAAAGTTGTGTAGTTATAAAACTGAATTTTGTTAAAATGCTATCAAAAGTACAGTAGCGTGAAGATTTCAAATGATACAAAAAAATTATATATATATTTTTTTAAATATGGAATATCCTATATGTTATTAAATTTTTGAAATTATCCTTTATTCCTGGTATCAAAAATATGCCATATGTTACCCCTACCATATACCGTTTTTGGGTTATTAAACGTCTTATATCTTAGTTAAACTAGTTACTGTAAATAAGGAAAAGTTAACATTATTAAAGTGAGCTATGAAAATGACAACTATTATGTTTGATAAGTGACATTTCTTTAATAAAATAATCAAAATGGTTTACAGTGAGGAAGAAAAAAACCAAATATTTATACAAAATAGATAACAAAAATTTATTTAGGAAATTTAAATATAAATAAATGATAACTCATAAAAGATGTTCGATGTGACCAACATTATTGTCAATTCATAATTGATAACGTCTTCTTATATTTATAATTGCACCGGAAATGGCTTCATTTTTTACATTCAGATTATTTATTTCAAGTCGAATCGTGTCTTTAATGACTTGAACATTATTATTATTATTATTATTGACAATCTCTTTTAGAAATCCCCAAAAAAATTAATCCATAGGAGTCAAATCCGGACTGTTAGGTGGCCATTTAGTAGGTCTATTATTCCCTATCCATATTGAGAATACATTATTCAAATGATCTCGAACGGGTAGGACACTATGTGGAGTTTCCCCATCCTTCATCCAAATCATATCATCAAGTTCAGCTTCCGGAAAATTCTGCAAAAGAATATTTTCTACTTCTGGGGTAATTATTTCTAGATAGGTAACTCCTGTTAAAGTATAATCATTAAATATAGTCCCAACAATTTTTGTTTCTGAAAATTTCACACCACACGCTAACAGTTTTTCTTCCTATTTTTTTTTTTTTGGTTTTACCAATCCTTTTCTGTTGTGCTTGTTTTCTCACTACCTTCGATTTTTCCTATTAAAAAACTCCTGCCATAGAAAAGGATAATTCATCAGTCCATAATTTTTAGTAAAAAATACTGGGATCTTCATTCAATTTTTAAATCATCTGGCGGCAAAAGTCCAGCCTTTTCCTTTTATGAGCCTCTGTTAAAACTTGTACGGGTAAAATTTTATATGGTTTGTAGTTGTTATTTTTTAACGTACGTTGGATTTTGAAATAACTTTTACCTAATTGTTCGACTGCATTATTTATACTACATTCAGAATTGTCTAAAAAATAATACAATGTTTGAAAAAAGTCTATTCGCAAATAAATATGGATGGGCTTACCTTCGAAATCAAGCAGTATATCTAGCTGTTCTTCCTGGTTTGCTTGAACTATACGATTTTTTCTACTAAAACTGGAGGTATTCTTCACCATTCGGTAAATATTATTGAACGTATTTTCTGATGGTGTGGGACGATTTGGATACAGCATCCTATATGCACTTTTTGCTGCACTTTTATTTTTGTTGTTTTGCATATAACAAGTAAATATTTGGACTTTTTCTTCCTCACTGTAAACCATTTTGTTTATTTCATTAAAGAAATGTCACTTATCAAACACAATAGTTGTCATTTTCATAGCTCACGTTTTCATATTTAGAGTAACTAGTTTAACTAAAGATATTTGACGTTTAATAACTCAAAAACGGTATATGGTAAGGGTAACATATGGTATATTTTTGAAATTAGAAACAAAGGATCATTCCAAAAATTTAATAATATACAGGGTATCCTGTATAATAAAAATATTTTTTTTTGTATCTCCTGAAATCTTCACGCTACTGTACTTTTGATAGCATTTTAACAAAATTCAGTCATAACCACACAACTTTCATTTAAAACTTTTTTTCTATAAGCAATAATAATGATGATAAGGGGTGGGTAATTTATAATGAATAACCCTGTACCTAATTATATATAAATCATAATTTCTTCAGAGCTCTCTCTCAATTATATAAAATCCCACGATAAACCAAAAAAATCTCATTTTTTAAGAAAAAATCTTGTTTGAATCACAAGTTACAGGTTTATGTGTCATCGTTAATAGACACTTCTTGAGAAACTAACGAACGCTATGTAATTATAAACTTTTCGTAAGTGTGACATCAAAGTGTGGCTTCAAAGAGTAAAACAAAAGAGAAAAGGTCAAAATATGTGTAAGATCAAAGCTGATGATATCTACAGCTTTGGTATATTAAAATACAATTAGTGTGTGACATTCTCCATTTCGATCTTCTCAGTTTCAGCACATATTAAACTAATCGAGTTTACGGCACATAATTAGATATTCATTTTATAATTAGAATAAACAATTTGTAATCAAAGTTGGTTTAGTTTTACTTTTACTAATTTTCCAGGCAATTAGTCCATCTCTAATTAGCCGTGTGTTTTGGTTTAGAATTCCTACGCTTTACCGTGTGTTAAAGTGGCAAAGCGTTTGGATTCTGAATCGGAATTAATGGCATTCCATCAAATACCATGTGACTTTCAGAGGACCAAATATACTGGAGGAAAAGGGAAGAAGACCTCAATAATATCAATTGTCAATTAAATAGTTTAATAAAGAAACTGGAACTGTTCTATGTTAAAACAGTAATTTTAATTTAAATTCATATTTTTCCATTTCTTTTTTGTTCCAGCAGTGTTGATCTTATCGTGTTGTGCAAAAATAGATGTATACCTAGCTTCAATCAGAAGAATAAAGTATGAAATTTGATTTCGATATAATAAATTATTAGTATAAAACGCTATTTCTACTTCAATTGAACCCAAGTGTATTTCTAAAAAGTCTAATAAATAACATATAATAGATCACTTCCGGTTGATGTAATTCGACCACAATCAACTGAGCACTTCAGTAAACAAAATATGGATAAATCTTTATCAAATGTACTTAACAAAAACGCAAAAGAAAATCGATGTACTTATATCATTTTTTACCATAACTATTAAGGTTCTAAAAAAGTATTTGAGAGTTTTGAAAAATGTACAATTTTTATGTTTCCTGCATTATTAAAATTTTGAATATTAAATCAATATGTACACAATTGAAGATACTGTATAAAAATTTCACATCGAATTGTCATTTAACATTGTCATTTAACAGGGTACATATTACCAATTAGGTGTATACTAAGCATTAATGGTAGGTGGTACATGTTAAAATTATTCGAGAAAATTATTTGTAATACAAAATCGTTATATTTAATTTGCAATATTGAATGGCATTTGATTTGACACGAAAAGTATCACGCAACTTTTATAACTACAATATTTTAAGTACCTGCTAAATAAGAACACCGATCGTTCAATTTTGACCCGCAACGTTACTCTCTCAAATAAAAATTATTATTGGATGATTTTCTGTTATCACGTACAGTTAGTGGAATAGCTTCTTGAAATTATAGATTATAGATGTGGAGAAATTATAGTTACCAGAATGAACCCGATAATTGCCGATACTGATAAAGCTCTGTTGGAGAAATTTAAGGTGGATATAATAATTATTGGTCATAACGATGCTGCCACAGAGTATCATTCCTATTTTATTTGTACATGAACATACAGATTAATATTTTGCCTCTTTAGTTATCATCATGAAATATCATTAACTAACTAATTTATAACAGTTTCATAAAGACAATGATGGTGTAATTATAATTACCTACTTTAATATTTATACTGGCGATAAAGAAAAATTAAACTTGGCATATTATTGTTTTCCATCCTATAAGTCTTATGTTATTCATTTTATGATGGATCGGGGCACAAAAGACGGGAGTTATAAATAAACACTGTGTGAAGTAATCATAACTTAAGAAAGGCGGAAAGAGTAGCCTTCAAATTATCTGAAAGTGGATTCTTTACGAAAATGTTTATTCAACGACCACTTTGATGAATTATCCTTTATACTGTTTCTATAATGTATCTATAATTAATGTTGAAATTCATCTTAATTTTCCTAAAGAAATACTAACATCCCTCAGTACATGAAGCAACATTGTTTATATGTTCGCCCAACTTTTGATTAAAACCTCCCATACAGAAGTTATATCAACAAAAATAAGAAATAATCTAGTAATCAGTAATATTGTATATATTATATTACTTAGCCTGTGGCTAAGCAATCATGTATTTAATGCAAAGAAGGTTTAGTGCCATATCCCCAAAAAAAAACCAATTGTGCAGCTACGGATACGTGTTTCGGTGTTATTGCCCCTCATCAGCATAGCGTAGCTAAGGAATAGGATCTAGGATAGGATAGATCAGGAACAAGAACTAAAATAAGGCTGGAAAGTACAGCACACAGTACTCAATTAGTGCCTTCATGTTCCCATATGCCACAAATGGGGCCTCGCTGAGCACAGTCGACACACAGAGCTCTATGTGTACTGCTCGTTTCCACATGGCACATACAAACAAAGCAAGATAGATTTATTGGGTACTATACTTTCCAGCCTTATTTCAGTTCTTGTTCCTGATCTATCCCATCCTAGATCCAATTCCTTAGCTACGCTAGACCGATGAGGAGCCATAACTCCAAAACACGTGTCCGTAGCTGCATAATTGTTTTCTTTTTTTTGGGATATGGCACTAAACCTTCTTTGCTTTATTTTGAACCCCAATAAATCTCTTATTTTGTTTGTATGTGCTAGGTGGAAACGAGCAGTACACATAGAGCTCTGAGTGTTGACTGTGCTCATCGAGGCTCCATTTGTGGCACATGGGAACATGAAGGCACTAATTGTACTTTTCAGCCTTATTTTAGTTCTTGTTCCTGATCTATCCTATCCTAGATCCAATTCCTTAGCTACGCTACGTTGATAAGGGGCAATAACTCCGAAACACGTGTCCGTAGCTGCATAATTGTTTTTTTTGGGGATATGGCACTAAACCTGCTTTATTTTGAACCCCAATAAATCTATTTTATCATGTATTTAATGTTGAAGCTAGATATTCCTAGCACGGATTTATGTCACTGAAATTGGAAAAATTACTCATTAAACAAGAAACATACAAAGGACATTTTGTAACGTATCAAGTAAAAATTATAGTTTAAAGAAACTAAGAAAAACACGCTTTAATAGCAAACCGAACTAAAAAAGTAAAAAATAAAGTTTAAATATTAAGATTTTGTTCAACAGCATTAGAAAGTCCACTATCTCAATATAATTAAATGATTTTTAATAAGATTAAAATAAGAATGAAGTGATTGGCAAAAAAAATTAATTTTGTTGTATAAAGCGTGGGGTGCTTGATATCAATTGTTTTAAATATTTTATTGGTAGCTATTAATAAAAGTAGAGTTATCATAAAAATATAGTAAAAAGCACCCCACGTTTTTTTACAATAAAATGAATTTTATTGTCAATCACTTCATTCCTATTTTAAACTTTTTAAAAATCATTTAATTATATTGAGTTAGTGGACTTTCCATCGCTGTTGAACAAAATCTTAATATTTAAACATTATTTTTTACTTTTTAGTTCGGTTTGCTATTAAAGCGTATTTTTTTTTTAGTTTCTTTAAACTATAATTTTTTCTCAAAATACTGGAGAACTTTTTCATTCATCTTGTATTTCAAGTATAATATGAGTTACGGCATTCATTCAATTATTGGTGGTTAACTTTTGCCAACTTATCATAGATACGATATTGTGAATGCGCCGATCACACAACTTTGACATCCGCTGAGAATTTTTTTTAAAGAAATGCGTCGATACACTTTCAAATTATTGTATTGTCATCAAGCCTTATTACGTTTGCAAATTTTCAATTTAATCAGACGTCTCGAAGTTGGTGAAAATTACGTTGAAAGATTCCGTTACATAGATAGATACATACATTGATACATACAGGTGAAGCTAATAAAAGCGTGTTAAAAAGAAGGATGTTTTTTCTAAACATCCTGTGTAGGTTAATAAAATGTTTAGTAAATACATTCACAGATTGTAAAAATAATGTAATAAGAACATGTAACAAAATAGGTCACAGACACTAACATTTATTTCCTGTAAATGAGTAATGTGTTTTCTAATAAATAAGTTGTTTTTACAAAGTGTTTTTAAAACGTTGTATAAACTTCGCCGCTCGAAATTCAGAACGTACCTCTGTACAAATGTATTTACACAGCACAGAGTTGTTTATGTTTGTGTATGCCTTTTATGAAGTTTACATTCTTTAGCTATTGTGTGGTTTATACAGGGTATCCCAACTAAAAGTAGACATACTGAATAACTTTGGAGATACCAATTTTTTGAAAAATTGGTGAAACACGTCGACCTTGTTTCCAAGGGGGACATATTTTGATGTAATACATGTATACCGATCATCATCCCTCTACCCTACACGGCCACCCCCTCAAAAAATTCAAATGGCAAGGGGGGTCGAGTGATACATCTTTTGAAAGGTCTTTCAATTCGCTACATAACTGTGTATTTTTTTAACTTTGATCGATTCGTTCTTAAAGAAAATAATTTTATTTTTGATGATTACACACAATCGAAATCGTTTAAAAAATCTAAAATACACGGCACTGGGTTTTGGAATTTATAGAAAAACTGCATTTTTTAGTGCTCTTAAATCAACATGAGGCTTTTCGACAAAAAACACTTTCCTTGTCCGTTTAGTTTTAGAATACAAAAAGACTCATAAGTATTTGATAGTCCTTGAACATTGATTTGTTCACAATCAATTTTAAATCGAAGTACATTTTACCAGAGCGAGTTCTCAAAATGGTTTATACCCTTCAGGAGAGAAGAGAAATTGTCAGCATTTATTTTAAAAACGATAATTGTGATAGATCTACGGAGCACATATTCAATAGAAGTCACCCAGATAGAAGGGTTGGTTCTCAGTATGTTTTACAATTATTGACAACATTTATGGAAACAGGTTCTGTAGGAAACAAAAAGCATGAACCTCAGCGACCGGTTAGGATGAAGCAGTCGAAGTGGCAGTTCTGGGTCATTTGCAGTTGGATAATACTTAATCGATCAGGAAAGTAGCTGAGGCTTCCGGTGTATCACGAAGCAGTGTTCATCGAATTGTAAAGGCCCACAAATATCATCCATATAAATTTAAATTGGTAGACGAATTAAACGAAGATGATCCCGATCGTCGGCTTGAATTCTGTGAGATTTTTAGTGAACAATTAAACGGTAATGCCAATCTATTGTACAATACGTGTTTTTTTGATGAATCGACATTTCAATTAAATGGGGAGGTAAACAGGCACAATTGTAGGTATTGGAGTGAAACCAATCCACATTTATTCATGGAAACTCATACCCAAAGGCCTCAGAAGTTAAATGTTTGGGCTGGTAGCTTAGGGGATTACATTGTCGGGCCGTTTTTTATTCCTGAGAATTTAAATGGCGAAAGGTACCTCCATCTGTTAGAAAATAACATCGACCAAATGATTACCCAAATCCTCGAAGAAGACGATAATCTTTTAGAGGACGAACTGTTTTTTCAACAGGATGGGGCACCCCCACATTTTGCTATAGCAGTCCGTCAATTTTTAGGTATTTAGTTTCCTGAGCGATGGATTGGAAGAAGAGGTCCTGTGGAGTGGCTCGCTAGGTCACCCGATTTAACTCCCTTGGATTTCTTTCTGTGGGGACATTTGAAATCGAAGATATTTGCAACAAAAGCCGCGTCTCTGGAAGAATTGCGTGAAAGAATTATTCGAGAATGCCGTTTATTGACTCCAGATGTGTTCAGAAATGTTCGTACAGAATTTCAAGACAGATTATACTACTGTATGGAAGTCGGTAGGGGTCATTTTGAACAATACATACGATAATTTAAACTTCTTCTTTTATTTTTATTTCCCGAACCTAAAATACTGAAACAATTATTTCTCAGGAACGAATCGATAAAAGTTTAAAGAAATACACGGTATGTAGAGAATTGAAAGACCTTTCAAAAGATGTATCACGCCAACTTTTCAAAAAATTTTTATCTCCAAAGTTATTCAGAGTGCCCACATTTGGCTACTTTTGGTTGGGATACCCTGTATATTCCATGTGTTTATGATATTATCATTGTACTGTCTAGCTCCATCATTCTTGCAGCTATTATTTAAAATGGATGAAAGGAAGGTGTCAATTTCAAATTGTATGTTATTATTAGTAGTCATAAAAAGCAAAGTTTTAAAATCTATGGGCTTAATTTTTTATGGACTTAATGGTTTAATACACAATGTGGCGAGTTCGTGAAAGTTAAAATTGGGAATAAAATATTATCTTTAAATAATATACTGCCCCTACAGGTAACTTGCGGTTATATATCCTTGATTATTTTTCAGGATATGTTGCAAGTACCACGGAACTCACCAACATTACCGGCTAAAACCATGGTTCGTTTTGATGACAGTTAAAGTACTAAGTTTTCAGGAATGACATACCGTAAGTTATATATAAGTAACCAGCAATTTGAGGTTTGCGGAACGCTTAAACAGAAACCAAAGTAACTAACTCGGTTTACGGAATGTATCTTTAGTCGTTGGAAATCACACAGCATCTTGCTGGAAATAGAAAGGATATAAATAAACTTCCTTCAGTGTTCGCCAAACTTTTGTCTGTGGTACATTGATCAAGCTCCCTACATGTCGATTACTGTCAGATAAGTTTTGTTCCACAATATTAAAAATATGTTCATTAGCTTTTTTATATTTATAAATCTTCCATGTTCCTTTATCTGTTAAAAGACTGATGAAAAAGTTCAAAGATTTGGTGTTCGAAGACCACAAAAACGTCTTGCATTACCAACTCAAAACCATAAATGTAAACAATGTGTGCATGGACTACATTTGAATAGGGCATACTTGAAAACTGATCATTGAAACTTCTTGCTGAGTAAGTTGTATCCTATTATACTGAATTTCAAACACAACAACATTATGGCAGAACACTCTACGAACAATGATATTTTTCAGTAAAATACTAAAGTAAACGAAATATATCTCACTAGTCATATATTTTCAGAACATGAGGTAAAATTTTCTGAAAATTGTACACAGATTGATGTTTTTTTACAGTGGAAGAAAAATAATATATAGAAAATCTGTTGATATGAATTTTTACACAAGTGACCTAGATTGCTGATACTGGTGAATTACATTAAAGTTCTGTCTAACCGTTAGAAAAACAGATGGAGCCGATATTTTGAACAAAATCCACAAAATATCCCGTATCTCTTTAGAGATTGATTTTAGAGGACATATTATTATGAGTGAATCTAACTCGTCTTGATATCCTCTATCCATGGTTGAGCTATGTGCACTCGTTAGCGAAACATCCTGTACGAAGCCGACATTTTGAAGTTTGTTCCCACATTGGGATTCATGGAACATTTAATACGTTTCCAAAGACTACACAATCTAACTCTGAAAAATCTTACTTGGATTCAATCCGAATAAAACTATTCCTGAGCTATTTTTGAACACAGTAAAAAGGAATAACCGGTATTATCAAATATCTTGACAATAATAAAATCAGTTTTAATTGTGAAATTATCTTCTTATATGTATCGTCTAGTAAAATGTGAATCGTATTAACTTTGTATTATTATAATCGTCTTCAGTTTTGTGACTGTCATTCGCCAAATAAATATGTCACCGATAACAAGCCTATTGTTTTTGTTATATACAAATGAAAATATCTAATGAGCTGGAAATTTGCTAATAAGAATAAGTACATTATTATTATTTACCATTATTATCCAACACGGATGAGGAGTGGAATTTTCTCAAGTACCTAAATACGAAAAGAAAAATAATTGTATTAAATTGTAATATTTCGTTATAAAATGAGAACGGAGACAAAGCATGAAAAATGACTGTGAACATCTGAAAACATTTGCGAATTCGCATTTATTTGCGTTAAATGCCAGATGTGCCACAGCTTAAGAAAATTATTTGAATCAATGAATTTTAAATGGAACTGACTCCGTAAGTATTAAAAACACAGAAATAGTAGCATTATTCTAAAATGTAAATTCAAACCGGAATATTCTTTGCTAAATGGACTTGGAAACTTTCAATAAAGTTTTCAGCTGTAATGATTTTTAAATGAAGTATATCAACAATCCCTTTTAATAATTATTATTACTATCATATTTTTAAATAACAAAATGAGCAACAAATAGAAAACTACAAAAAATTATATATATATATATATATATATATATATATATATATATATATATATATATATATATATATATATATATATATATATATATATATATATATATATATATATATATATATATATATATATATATATATATATATATATATATATTATTGAATATGATTTGAAGGAAACAACTACTCAGCGGGCAAATACCCCGACCTGCATTGAATTACACCTTCAAATCATGATAGATCGATAGCTAATATCATTTGTCAATTCCTAACCAGACATAGATCGATTCCGAACTTATTTGTTCTCTTCAGTATGCCATAGGGGTCATGGAACAGACAAATGATAGTGGCCAACCTGCTAGTTATATACTAACTATGGTGAAGTGAATAGTGGTGAGAGGTATGAAACTTCTCATATGGTCTGAATGCTACTATCCGACCGACATCCTCGATGTCTCTGTGGTTCATACCTCTCACCACTATATATATATATATATATATATATATATATATATATATATATATATGTATATATATATATATATATATATATATATATATATATATATATATATATATATATATATATATATATATATATATATATATATATATATATATATATATATATATATATATATATATATATATATATATATATATATATATATATATATATATATATATATATATATATATATATATATATATATATATATATATATATATATATATATATATATATATATATATATATATATATATATATATATATATATATATATATATATATATATATATTAAAATAATGGGAGTAAGGTCGACAGAAAGAAGAAAACCAAAGCTTCAGTTAGTCGACGTTTCGTGTATTTTGACACATCCTTAGGATACTGAAGACAACATAAAAAAAATTGTACATTATTAAAATCTTAAAATAACCACAACATTTTTTATAATAATTACATATACACTTATATATGCATAATGCACTTATTCCATACACATATATACACATATAACTACATAGGTACATACCTAATGTACTTTTATACGTACGAAGGTGATATAACAAACGAATAATAATGTAATATAATAATATTTAAATTGTTACTAAAATATGTCATAAAATAGACAAAAATTATTAAAGACAATAATGTAAAAATAAGGTACTTACATTTAAATCAGGTTTCCCTTCTAAAAGTATATTATTATCAAAAACTTAAATATAAACATTAACAAATAAATATGATTTGGAACAACTATACAAACAAACACCATTGACTAGAATGAAAATTAGGTGATATGAGATTTATTTTTAGAGTAAAACAATTTAATCAGCTGCTTTTTATGATTGGTGATTATTTTTTTTATTTTTGTTATTATATTGAAATATGAGATGTTTAGGTTTTCTATGTCTGTATCTTTTACTGACGCATTTTTTTGTTGTTTTTTTGTTTGTCATCTCGTTCATTAGTCATTTTTTAAAATTTATTTATTTACTTGATGTAAAAAAAATTAGAGTGTTCCATTTGACTTAAAAAAGTTTTCGCGGTTTAAAGTTTACAAAATGTAACGTCAAGAATGGAACACTTGGTATAATATTATTGAATTTCTTTAAACTGTAGAGCGTAGCTCACCTTATGGTCTTTCTGCCTGCCAAAAATCAAATGATTATCTTTTACACGAATAAAGTTATGAAAGTTATTGTAAACCATTACACCTGTCAAAATTTTTTAAAATGTCCAGTATTTCTGAAACGGCTGGGTTTAGGCATAGGGTATCCTACATCTTTTTGACTCAAAGTTTCATGCTCTTTTCGAAAGCCCTAAAATATATAGGATATTTCATTTAAAATAAGCATGTTGGTATCGACTTCCGGTATAAGTGGAAGTGCCAGATGCTTGTAATTATTTTAGTTGGATTGACCACACTGCCATTAGTATCTCCTTAAATTTTCAAAATTTTCTAATGCGTACTTTTCCCTATATCGATCGAAGCAGTTTCTGGTGAGACACCCTGTATAGATTGCTAAATTACAAAAAAATCAAAAAAACAATTTTACTAATAAACGCCACGAGTAACAAAATTATAACCTGAATAATATTATGTCCCTTTTTCTTTGAAATTGAAACGTATAAAATTATTTACGGCTTTGACATTTCAAGAATATTATAATTTTACAGCGGTTCGAACATATCATTTTCGATAACAAAAATATTTCAATAAAAAAATGTGTAAGCGAATTTAGCCCCATCCTTTACTTTTCACTGAAAATACTGTTTAGTTTCCAAATAAATGAAATAATAAATTGGAAGTACAAAAAATAAAAAAATATGTTTATAAACAAGGTATGCATTAGAAGGGAGAGTTATGAATCCCATGCGTGCACATAATGGTCATTAATAAAAGCGAAATGTAACAGGAGTATACACATGCTCACGTATTCATGTTAAATTGTATTTGGAACTGCTGCGTGTAAAGCTTTTAAATTTATTGTCGGCATCATATTGTAAGTAGTACCGCGTTGAATGTGAAGTCTGCGGAACGGGACTACCGAGTCATGCGGCAAAATCACAATGGGCCAAGCTCGTAAAGTTAAACTAAATATTGGTTGTGCTACTAATGATCTCAACTAACTTCTACTAATAACGCTTAGTAAAAATAAATAAATAGTGACAATTTTTAGTAGTAACTTGAGTCTGTACTAAACTTGTACTAAAGTATTCTAAAGCTAACCTTACTTTCTATAGGTGTTATGGAAGTTAGGGAAGTAAGAGAAATTCGTGAAATTCGGGAATGGTTGCGAAGAAAATTATACAATAAACGAAAAACCCATTACAAACCTTAAATGACATTCAGTTTAGAAAAATGTACAGATTTTCAAAAGATAGAGTTAGATATATAAGTGATCTCTTATAAAATGAAATAGAGCCAAAGTCCAATAAATGCAGTAGCATATCTGTAGAGTTGCAAGTGTGTATTGCCTTTATATACTTTAGTAAAGGTTCATACCAACAGGAAAATTGTAGGTATTCACTGCTATATATATCCATATTTTGTTAATTGGTTTGTAATTTTAGCAGATGTACATGGTGTAAGCAGGCAAACTGTGTCACGAATTATAAAAAAAAGTAGCTACGGCTTTGGCAAGAAAACATGAACAATTTATATCTTTTCTGATACTGAAAATTTTAAAATGAAATTTTATGAGATTGCCGTATGCCTAATATAGTTGGTGCTATCGATGGCACTCACATCAAAACAAAAATCCTGGAGGCCAATATAGAGACACATACTATTTGTCGAAAAGGATATCATTTATTAAATGTTCAGGTAAGTTTTATAATGATTATATAGGTACATAAAATATTCTCAATTTATTATTATTTAGGTGGTCAATGATGCTAATTGTAAAATTACTGATATCGTTGCACGTTGGAGGAGAAGTACTCATGATTCCAGAATAAATGTAACTTTAAACATAAATTTGAAGTGAGATTAATGTATATTTCATTATGTAATTAAATTATAAACTGTTTTCTAGAGAAGCGAAATTAATGAAATTTTATTGGGTGATAATGGGTATACCTGTACCCAGTTTTTGTTAACACCTCTCCTCAGCCTGGTCCTGAAACTAGATATAATAGAGCACATGTTAAGACAAGAGGAGTCGTTGAGAAGCTGTTTGGCAGACTTAAAATGAAGTTTAGAGCTATATTTAATGCATTGAAATAAGCACCTTTAAATCAGCTATTATTTCAGTAGCAATACTGCATAATATGACTGTTGATGGACTATCTAGAAGGTAATACTATGCATTTCATGTTTATAATATATAATAATTATTGTTTTTTTCTAGCTGAAGAAGATACTGATAATGATGAGGACCTTAGTGGAGAAGTTACCTACAATGACAATTGAAATGAAAATGCTGATGGAGATTTATTTAGGCAGAACTACATTAGATGTTATTTTACTTAAGTATTTATTTAATTACATATTTATGTATATTTGTAACATATGTGTATATAGAATCAAAATAAAATAATCTTAGAAAACAAATTATACTCTAATAGGTCATTTTTTTTGTTACCACTGTATTAATTATTGCCTTTAATTTTTTTAATCTGCAAATCTAATAGTTCTGTTTCTTTTTTAACTTTAATACTTTTCAACATATGCATTTCGTCATCTAATTTTAATCTTTCATCCCTGCTTTAATCTTTTTTCTTCATATTTTGTCATACCTTCAATACGTTTCTTAACCCTTGCTTTGTTATTATTCAAGTCAGAAGTGGTGTGGGTGCTTTCATTTTCAGTTACCTTAAAAAAATATCTCCATAAGTACCTAATTTATAAAACTCGGTAATTATTGAACAAGTGCCTAATTTAAAAAAATATATATATTTACAATACAATCTGTGTATTACTGTTTAATTCAAAATTCGATACTTCTATATCTGCTGGTACAACTTCATCTAATATGTCTAGTAAATTCCCATTCAAATCATTTTGTGAATATATGTTATTGCAGACATTTTATGAAATATCTTCATTTATTATTTCCATTGAATTTTCATTATTTCTTACCTCTAGTGAATTTTCTTCTGAATAATTATATTCCTGGTCATCGCCACCAAACTTACTTTCATCTTTGGCAAAATCTTGCGGTACCATATTATAAATTTCGATATCTATGGGATGCGGATCATCAGGTGGGGGCCCTCCACCAGTTTTGTTTTGTTTTTTCTTGTAATTGTTAATATTTTTTTGCCGCCGTTTTTATGTATAACCACTGTTGTTTTATTCTTCCAATATCATATTTACAACCTTGTGCTGCCATTTTATTAGCTATATTGCCCCATACAGTTTTTCAACATTTTAGGACTTTTCCATCTTGCGATTTATTTTCAATAATATTTAGATTTTCATTTATAAGCTCTAATAAAAACATCTTCTCATAATGTGTCCAATTTTCTCCTCTAGTTCTTTTGCCATCGTTTTTAAAACTCATCCAAAAATTTGATATACCTATCTAAAAATACACACGTTTATTATTTTTTAAATATGTGATGATAATAGTTAAAAACTTCAGCACACTATATGAAACTGAATTATTTTATATAATCTTACCTTGCAACACAATTTACTGTCAGCTCATTATTTATTTACTATTCTCTGTAGATGCAGGTTAATCAAAATGTAAGATTAAGTTAATTTTGTAGCGCCATTAAATAAAAATCTAATAACAATGTTGCATCTCATACTAACTTATAGAAATCGCTATACATCAATCTGTCTCTCTCTTTGACAACAGATTTAACACTGCATCATTCCCAAGTTTACTTTGCTACTAGTTAAAATAACGATACGGTAAAAACAGCACTCAATTTCATAAAGTGCACATATGCCGCTCATAGTGTCATGGCCGCCATTTCCGCATTTTCCATGAAAATAACCAAACTACAATAAAGGGCAAGGAAAATAAAGAAATTGTAATAAAGGGCAAGGAAAATCTTACTAACGAACTAAAAAATACTTATTTAAAAAAAAAAATAAGTTTGTGATTCGAACCCTGGTTCTAGCGCGTGCTAGGCGAGTATCTTCTCTATCGTCTAATGAGTTCCTTGCTGACAAACGATTCCAAAAGGATTTAATACATTTTGACATGTCATGTAACTGCGCATGCCCTGTGGCTATCTTAAAACGGAATCCAGTGCTCTTTTTTTACCGTATCTAGTTAAAATACCTTAGAAGTGGTATTATGAGATATACTAACGATAGTATCACACTAGCCTATTGTAGTAAATATAGCTAAGTATAGTAAATGTTTATGAGCTCAGCCCAATATCTTTGTCAATACTGTTCTGTTCTACACCGTTTCTATGTTTTATATAGCAGTCAAATTTGAACTGATCACAGAATTTGAATTTTTAATTCCTTGTCAATTTCTACACAATAAAGCTGAGATTTTTTTTTGTGAAATATACCATTTTCGAGATAAACCTCGGTTGAAGCAATGATTTCAATGCACCCTTTAATCAATATTTTTGGTAATTCATAAAAAGTATCTAATTATACCACGAAATACCAAAAAATACTGTAAAGCTAGTTAGGTTTGGAAAATACATTTCCAATTTATCTTGAACATAGCGTATTCGCAAAAATCACTAGATACATTTTTAGCATAAATACCAAAAATCAATCAAGGTTCAAACGCAGTTGATTAGATTAGTGGCGTAGATGTCTTTCACTATAAAGTAGAAATAAATATACAGTTAAATGAATTACTTATCGCACAGAGGTGCAATAAGTACTTATTTTTTTTAAGGAGACTGTGGATTACGTTTGTATACGATGTAATGCACACTAAAGATTTTTACTTGTTGACAAAGTGGGGATTCAGCAAACTTTTTCAAGTGAGGCGTTGAGCTTTTTCCGAATTTAGTGATTAGCTTGGAAAGCAGAATAATGCTGATGAAACATATCGGATTGTTCCAGGCTTATAGCTTGCTTAATATAAGAGATAATTAATTAGAATTTATGGCAAGCACTAAGACGACCATGTTGTGGTGGGGGGAAAATTTTCATTTTACAATTTTCAAAAACATCCGCTTTTGATTTTTTATAAGCAATCAATACGCGTTAACAAAACTTATTGATATTTAGGTATAAGTCCAAAAAAATTAATATTGTCTTAGTATTCAACAAATTAGGATGACTTTGAGAAACTTCATAGAGACTTCAATACTACATCAAAAATGAAACCCAACTAAAAAATAACTGAAAAATAAAGATATTATCTTCAATATCAGGGACTGCATTTCTTGTACTACTTCTTGGTCGTTTCTTAAAAACATTTTTTACCACATTGAATTTTCTTAATGAAACAGGTAACACCCTGTATAGTAAACTAAAAGTAAATATCTGATTCTTTCCATTTTAGCACAATTAACCAATTGCTTAGGACTGTGAGAATTATGCTTCGTTGACAAAAGGCTCCGTTTATTCCTCGCACATACATGTGATAATTGGGATGCAGATCAATGAACTGAGTAAATCACAAATCTCAAAATATCTGAATTATATGCTCTGTATCTGGCCAAATATTACCACTTATTAAAGTAAATTATGAGGGTTCAATATTTCACGTATACTGCACAGAAGGCGAAGAATTATGGTACCTATTATAAAAATTTATGATTTTTATCCCTTATGCCAATACACCTTATCATGCAAATGTGATTCTTTTTTAAAGTGCAACCACAGGATTTCAAGTTTGATAGAATAAACATTTGCAGGCTTTCTAAAACACATTTAATTTTTTTTTAATAGTAAGTGGTTAGAGAGCCATTCGTAACCATTCATTTCCGTCAATTCAATTTTATTGTGCCTAAATAGATTTCTCTTTATTTTTCTCTTTCCTAGTGTATAGGTAGAAAAGGAATCGTTGGTCGTAAATGGACATGGAGTTAAAGCTACAGCTTTGCCGTTTCTCAAGCCAATAAGCTCTTGAAAACCTCTTAAGTGACCGCTGTTATGGTCGTCTAATTTATTTCCAGTTTTAAATTGAATTTCAAGTCGTGTAATTTGAGAAATTTGGATTGTGGTCATTTCATTACAGGGACACAAGAGGACAGCATTTTATTTTACAAAAGAATGCAGCTGATGATATTTCTTTGATTCTAGTTAAAATATTTATTATTAGATGGGTGGGTTGGTTTAGGATATTAAAATATTACATACAAGATTTATCACCTTGATAAATGGAAGTTACAGGAACATGGATAAGAATATGCATGTCAAACTGTCTTGCTCTAATCTAAACTGAAAATAGAATAATTATATACTATCAAATAAAAAAATACTCACTAAATAGAAGTGTTTTGCAAATAAATTGAAAATAAAATCATCGGGTGGATTTTTACTTTCTTATACCTAATATAAGGAAGTACCTATAGTAATCGTGATTTTTTTTCGACCTCGAGATTTTGATTGATATATACGTTTTGAACCCTTCTGAATCCATTCTGACTATTTTCTGAATGATGCCTGTCGGAGCGTGTGTGTGGATGTGTGTGTGTATGTATGTATCCGCGATAACTCAAAAAATACCAATGGGAGACTTTCCAAATTTGGCAGTTAAGATTGTCAACAACATTTTAGGTGACACATTAAATTTAGCGAATGTGGTACCACCAGAAGAGACATAATGAATGAAAGAAGAAAAAAGGTACAATTTCGAGAAAAAATTAAAACATTTTTATTGCACTTCTGGATGCATCTCGACCAATTATAATGAAAAAACATAACTTTATGAAAAAAGTCTGTCCGCATGTCTGTAGTATCGCGATAGCAGTCACAGTTCTTGAGATAAAGCTTTCAAATTTGGTACACTTGTTCTAAAGGTCAAAGACAATGAAAAATTCGGTGATGCGCAAAATTGGCCAGCGGACCCAAACTTTTTTTGTATTTAACTTTACAAAAAAATATATTCTTAATGAAAAATTATAAATAATGTCTACTGTATCAAGCGAATAAAATATATTTTCCAAATACTTAAATAAAGCTGATGTACACTGAAATATTTTATACATTTGGCCTCATGAAATGGGGTTAAGATAAATTTATCAGTTTGACGTCTAATTTATTTACAAAAATGTCAATGTCAACAACAAAATATTAAAATATATGCATGGATTATTATTGACATTATCGAATGACGCTGGTAATCAATTATTAGAAAAGTTATGTACTGGCCACATCAGATATTTTCAGTTCAGGATGATATATACTGGTATAAGAAAGTTATGTGCTGGCCACATCAGATATTTTTTTTCTTAAATATGTAAACAGATTTATATATTTTTACATTGTTTTCCAATTTATTAAATAACCTGAGTTTAATATATGTAAAACATTTTTTTTATAAACGGTTTTCTCTATTTCTTCTCTCATACACATTGGCAATTGTATCTAAAGAATTTATATTTTTAAAAACATGATTCAAAACTCTTATAGCATATTGTTATAATGGTTGAATTCAACATACTAGATTACAGTCAAAGTCTAAATTTAATCCGAAAAACGTCTAAACAAACAATTAGATCTTTTCAGTGATTTCTTCGGCTTAAAGCAGCATAACTTGATTGCCGACAATAATAATAGAAGTTTAGATTTAATCTTGAGTAACATCATTTATTCAGTAACAAAATCAGATGGTCAAGAGCTAAAGGAGGATTTACATCGCCCAGCACTCGATGATGATGATTTAGCATTACAATTGTTTTGTGACGTTATTTATAAAATAATCATTATACGTTCCAAAAACTTACCCGAGAAGAAATACATATCCAGCATAGTTTTCTAAAGATATCATTCGACATCTCAAATATAAATATAAATTTTCGATTAAGTATAAAAAAAACAAAAAATTAAACTTTTCATGAAAATTATACGGAAATCGGATCAAAAATGAGGAAAGACATTGACGAGTCACACAAGAAATATTTGTATGATATTAAGAATAACCTGAAAAACAATCCAAAGATTTTTGGTCGTATATTAACAATAAATCTAGTACCAGCTCAGTACCAAACACTAGACTTATGAAAATGTTTCTTATGATCATCCCCAAAGAATAGTAGATACATTTGCAGAATATTTTATGTCAGCACATACAACATCAAATAAAGATAACTCTAAAATTAGTAGTGAATATGATATTAATATGAAAAATATATTTATTCTCACTATCTGAGAAACAGCAATAATTAGTAGTTGTGAAAAATTAAAATCAAAATTTTAATCTGGTCGAGGTTGATTACCAGCATATGCATATCATTATTTTCTCTTCCATTATCTCACATTTTTAATTTATCCTTAGCTAGCAGTAACTTTCTCAGTTTATGGAAAATATCTAAGATATGCCCTATTTGTAAAAAAAATAACAGAGGAAAAATCGAAAAAATACCATCCTATCACAATAACTTTTCAAAATTATTTGAACTTGTCCTGTATGACTATATCTTTCCTATTATAAAAAACTGAATATGTCCCAACCAACATGGGGTTATACCAGGCAGATCAACAACAACAAATTTATTATAAGTCAGTATCTCTGTGAAGTGTTGGACACGGGTAGTCAAATCTACGTCATATTCAATGATTTTTTCCAAGGCGTTTTACAGACTTGATCATGGTATCTTGCTAAATAAATTGGGTTAACACATGAATTTATTTCATTGTTTAATTTATATCTAGCTAATAGATCACAATATCTTTGCCATGGTTATAAGTCTGTTGAATTTACAGTGGAATTAGGTGTTCCGCAAGGATCAGTACTTGGCCCTCTTCTTTTCAATATTTTTATCAACGATATTGTCATAGAACTACACTGCCAATATCTGCTTTATGCAGACGATTTAAAAATATAAAATGAAATTAATTTTAATAATATGAAATGAAATTAATTCCCCTCATCATATAGAACTGCTTATGCCGGACTTACAAATTATTAATAAGTGGTGTTCTAAAAATAATCTAACTATACCGGGTGTCCCAGCCTCGCGTCGGCCAAATGTCCTGGCTCTCTTATAAGAGATATCGAAAAATTTCAAAAACGGGGTGATAGAGGGCGCAAAGGTACATAGTCTAAAAATATTTTGAAATATACAGGGTGATCCATTGAGGCGTGACGATATAAACTTATGTTTTTTTAAATGGAACACTAGGTATATTATTACATATTTGAATTCTACTTTTAAAGACGACTCAAGCGATATGCCACTTGATGGGTCTGCGATGGGTCGGTACCATAATATGGGTGAGTTTGTACCAAAAACATGCCAACTTTGTGAGCTCACTGTGACGTAATGGAAGGACATTTTGAGATCTAGATTATGTCAAAAATTGTCAAACACCCTGTAGTTTACGCTACTTTTATCGGATCTAACGAAATCGGTCATTTTATACCGGGTGAGTCAGGAAACGCCAAAACTACTTTTTCTCATTTTTTTCAAATGGAACGCCCTGTATATTATGACACCAAAGGAAAGCCCTTTGAAAGAGCTTTCCACTGATATAAAGGTTCAAGGGTCTATCTATCATGGGTGCCAGGAATTTGATGGCAAAGTGGCACAATTCGAGGTTTATTAAAAAATTACGCTCAATTTTCAATTGTTTTGTGAATTTTCGCTTAAATCGGCGCTTTTCAGTAAGAAAATTTCAAAAATAATTATCCTTATACTCGGAGAAAAATACCGTACTTCAGTGCAGAAAAATACTTAAGTATAAAATAGTCAACGCCTGATAAATTTAATTTTTTTTTCTGAAATGCGTATATAAATTCATGTCATGACAAGTCTTTTCTAGCCCGACGTAATTTTGTCGCGAAATGATTTATTATTTTAGAACGGTGCTTAATAAAACGTAGCTTTTCGTAGTATTTTTTTCTCAGCTTTAAAATGGTGTAATTCATTCTTCTAAAATAAGACCAAAAAATACTTTTATTTTCAATTCAATGAAAGATAGTAAAATTTTTGTTAAGTTTGGAAAGCTGTTGTTCCACGTACTATCATCGAAAGAATAAATAAAAAAAATTGTAGAGAATTTCAAATTGCTTCCAACTTTCAATTTATCGAAATAAATTCAAAAAAAATCAAGTAGGTACCTGTCATAAAAGTACCAGTCTTGTCAATAATTTACTTTATTGTTGTAAAATTTCGAGTGTTGATATTTTTCTTAGTATAAACGAACGAGTAACAATGAAATTCACCCAACAAGAGTTAACTGATATGATATATTGTTTGGGAGAAGCTGATAGGAATTGCTTATTGGCATCAAGGATTTATGGAATGAAATACCCCGAGAGACGAACTCCTGATCCCAACTCATTCAAAAACTTGAGAGAAAGATTTGAGGACACTGGTAATGTGTGTTATACCAAAAGAAAATTGAGGAACATGGCTGTAAATAATGAAGAACACGAATTGACAGTTTTGCTTCACGTGCAAGAGAATCCTCACATAAGTTGTCGTGAAATTGAACAACAAACCGATGTAAGTAAAACTTCTGAAAATCGTATCATCAATAAATACAAATATCACCCCTATCACATTCAACTACACCAAGACCTTTATGGGGAAGATTTTCAAAATCGTATTAATTTCTGCAATATAATGCTAAATAAAATTAACGAAGATGCCCAATTTTTATCAAAGGTTTTATTTACCGATGAAGCTACCTTTCGCAGTAATGGGACAGTAAATCGCTATAACATGCATTATTATGCGACTGAAAACCCGCACTGGGTCAGGCAAGTGGATCACCAAAATCGATGGTCAATTAATGTATGGGGTGGTATATTAGACAACTATGTCATTGGACCGTGGTTTTTTGAGGATGGGGCATTAAATGGCCGAAGATATCACAATTTCTTGCGTTTGAATTTAGAGGGGCTGCTTCAAGATGTAGATGAAGACGTTAGAGAGAACATGTGGTTCCAGCACGACGGTGCACCCCCACATAACCATCGAATAGTAAAAGATTTTTTAACTAATTGGAGAGGGGAACAATGGATTGGTCGTGGAGGACCCATAAGATGGCCGGCACGGTCTCCAGACCTAACTCCTTTGGATTTTTTCCTATGGGGTTATGTGAAGCAGGAGGTCTACAGGGTGAGGCCCACAACCAGGGAGGATATGCAGGAAAGAATCGCTGCAACATTTCGCAATGTCTCAATAGCTACACTAGCCGATGTTCGAAGAACAACTGAAAATCGTTTACAACTGTGTATCAGGGAGAATGGGAACATTTTTGAACATTTAGTTTAATTTCCAGTGCTTCCACCCAGTTTCTTTCCAAATAAAGTTTTCGTTTCCTCTCTTTCTTGATTTTTTTTTTGTCTGCAGAGAACTATCATGGTGCAGATAAGTTGATATCATTATTTTCGAAATTGTCTTACTGAAAAGAGCCGATTTCAGCGAAAATTCACAAAACAATTGAAAATTGAGCGTAATTTTTTAATAAACCTCGAATTGTGCACCTTGCCTTAAAATTCTTGGCACCCATGATAGATAGACCCTTGAACCTTTATATCAGTGGAAAGCTCTTTCAAAGGGCTTTCCTTTGGATTCATAATATACAGGGCGTTCCATTTGAAAAAAAATGAGAAAAAGTAGTTTTGGCGTTTCCTGACTCACCCGGTATAAAATGACCGATTTCGTTAGATCCGATAACAGTAGCGTAAACTACACGGTGTTTGACAATTTTTGACATAATCTAGATCTCAAAATGTTCTTCCATTATGTCACAGTGAGCTCACAAAGTTGGCATGTTTCTGGTACAAACTCACCCATATCATGGTACCGACCCATCGCAGACCCATCAAGTGGCATATCGTTTGAGTCTTCTTTAAAAGGAGAATTCAAATATGTATTAATATACCTAGTGTTCCATTTAAAAAAACATAAGTTTATGTCGTCGCACCTAAATGGATCACCCTGTATATTTAAAAATATTTTTAAACTATGCACGTTTGCGCCCTCTATCACCCCGTTTTTGAAATTTTTCGATATCTCTTATAAGAGAGCCAGGACATTTGGCCGACGCGAGGCTGGGACACCCGGTATATGTTGAAAAATGTAATATCATCTTATTCACTTAGACTTAATCTGCTCATTAATGACTACAAACTAAATGAGCGTATTATACTAAGGATTGATAGTTTTAAGGACTTGTGTGTGACATTTGATAGTAAAAAGACCTCTGTTAATCATATAAACAGTGTTGTTTCTTCAGCTTTTAAATCATTAGGACTTATAATTAGAAACTCCGAAGGTTTTAAAAATGTTCATACATTAATGATTTTATTTAAATCATTTGTTAGAAGTTATCTTGAACATGCCGATGTAATTGGGAACTCACACTATGCAATCCATATCAATCATTTAGAATCAATCGAAAAAAAGTTTTTTAAAATACTTAACTTTTATCGAGGATAATATTTATCCACCTATTGGAACTTATAACGATGTACTACTAGACAGATTCGGTTCGCTACAAACTCGATCAGAGATGCATGGAATCGTATTCGTATATAAATTATTAAATAATAAACTTTACTGTGCACAGTGGCGACTCGTGAAATGTAGGTTATCAAGACTAAATGAAGATGTTTTGCAGAAAAAAAATTGCGATTGAAATTTGGGATAAAAGTTGGAAAAATTGTGAGCCTCCAAGGTTATTTTTGAAACGATTTTCAAAAAATTTGCAAAACACTTTTTTCCAGAATCAAGTGGAAATATAACGACAGATTTCAAATTTCATAAAAATATATTGGTTTTCTATAAAGTTACACCGTTTTGAAATTTTATTTTAGATTCATTTTTCACTGTGTAAATTTCAAAAAGGTGCAACTTTGTAAAAAAAATCAATATTTTTTTATGAAATTTGAAATCTGTTGTTACATTCTCTACCTGATTCTGAAAAAAATATGTTTCGCAAATATTTTACAAATCGTAAAAAAAAATAACCTTGGAGGTTTACAATTTTTACAACTTTTTTCACAAATTTCAGTCGTAATTTTCTGCAAAACTTCTTCATTTAGTCTTGATAGTTACGCATTAAGTATCACTTGGGTCCCATGCTCCAATACTAAGCCTAAATTTCACCAGCTGCGGCTGACTCTGCAGAACTACATGTTCTTTCTAAATCAACTCGATTCTACCAAACATTTCATAGAAAAGTGTCATGTACAAATTTACTAAAATATTCTCCCATTAATACAATATGTCAAAATTACAATGATATTAATGAGAAAGCAGATATTTTTTGCTGTAAAATATTAAAGACATAAAATCGGTGTATAATTAATTAACTGTAGTTTGTAATATTTCTGTAATTTATAAACTGTTGTAATTTTCCGACTCTGTAATTGGAACGTGAGTCCTGTTGAGTTGTGTAGAATAAATAAATAAATACCTGTCTTGGATGGTTTAACTTTATTTCCCTAGGTATATAAAAGTGTTATAGAATAGCGCCAGTTTTTGCCAAAAATAATTTTTAATATCTTATGAATAATTTCTATCTTTTTAGTATTGCCTTTTTTACATGCACCCCAAGCTACTATACCATACTTTATTAACAATTCTGCAAGTGCATTTCTAGTTCTTTAAGTTTTAAGATGTATTTTAGCTGCTAAATTTATTAATTAGTTCTCTCAATTTTTAATATGTTGATCCCATCTTAAGTGATTGTCTATAATAAGTATTTAATGCTTTCGAAGGAACTTATTTGGGTATTTGTTCTTCCAAGGTATATAATCATATTGTCATATCCAAGTAAGTAATTTTTATATGAAAAGAATATACACTTGGTTTTATCAAAATTCAGTCAATAAATTTTTGACCCTACCATGTGAAGCTCAGTCTCTAATTATTTTTTCTTTTAGGTCTATCCAGGATACATCTTCATACAAAATCACCATATCATCAGCAAAATCATTTTGCCCTCCAATTTCAGTTTGAGTAGTTTAATTAGATAAATTAAAAATAAAATTGTTCCCTATGGTACACCACAAATTATTTTATTTGCATCACTTAGTACAATATCTATTTTAACATATATAACATAATATATCCTATTTTTAAAATAACACGCAAATAAATTTCGAGCGATTTCTTGAATTTCAATGTTATGTAATTTTTCCATCGATAACCAGTGGTGTATCTTGTCGAACGCTTTAGCTAAACAAAAAAAAATAGCTGTTGATGATATGTTTTTGTGTAAATATTGGTAGATATTCGATATAAGAAGTGCAATAGCATCATCAGTACCTTTGTTTTCTTTAAAGCCAAACTGTCTTTCAGATATAACATATTTATCTAAAAGTCTATTTAATCGATCTTTCACCACAGATTCGAATATTTTAGCAAATCTTGTTATTAAACTAACTAGACTATAATTATTAACCTTATCATCTCTCTCTATACTTTTATGTAATTATTTTTACAGTCGTTATTTTGAAATCTTGGGGTATATTGCCTTCCTTCAGTATTTTATTTATTAAAAAAATATATTGGTTTTGCAATATAATCACACAACAACTTGATTTTTTAATTTTTTATATTATCGCACCCGGAGCTTTGTTATTTTTTAATTTTGAATTTATTTTTGATTTCCTATTCATTTGTATGGACTACAAAGACAGATTCGCATAAAGTCGTGTCTACAAATTTAAAACGCGGGTCTGTTTTTATTTGACTTGCTAGTTCTTCTCCTATTTCGCAAAAAAAAATGTTAAATTCATTTGCTTTGTCTCTATCTAATTTTAAAATTTAGTTGCTTTCTATAGTTATTTTATTAATCATGGTTTCGTTGGATTGCCGATTGGTAATTTTATTAGAACCTCCCATAATTCTTTTTTGATCACCAGTATCTTTATATACAATAATTTTACAATAGTCGTTTCTTGTTTTTTTAAAAGTGCATTGAGTTTATTTTTATAGGGTATTGCTTCTTTAGTTCATTACTATTTTTTTTCAACGTTTTTTGATGGAGATAATTTCTTTTATTAATCGAATTAATTATCCCAGAGTTATTCACTTTATTGTAATTTTTTCACTAGATCTTATCATTTCTGCGCTAATTTTTATTAATTTTATTTTATCTATAAATATGTTATAAAATACATCAGTATTTTTTTCTGCACAGATATCATCCCGTATAATATATTTTATTAAATCTACTAGCTCTATGTTGTTTATTTTGGTTTTCTTTCCACAAGTATTTTCCGTTTTATTATTTTTATTCAATACCAACCAAAATAGAAAAATTATACCTTACCATGTCGAATATTTTTGTAATATTCAGATTTGTTTGAAGGGAATTTTTAAAAAGTATTAATTTTAGCATCCTGTAACTAAAAAATGGAGCCCCTTCGAGGTAAAGTTCATGTAACAACCTCGCAATTCTTCTGTTCTGTCGCTATCCAATGAATCATCCGTAAAACCTAACGCATCCTGTAAGATGAACTTGGCAAAATTTGTATTTTATCCTTAGACAATTGATTTGTTTGCCTGAGAACATATTTATTAAAAATGTTTCTATTGTTTTATTTAGAAACTAGGCTTGTGTATATCTATGTATATAAATTACAGTAAATAAAATTATAGCAAAATCTGATGAAAAATGCAAATTAGCTGCTATGAGATGTTCAAATCATAGAATGCGCTTTCGAGTCAAATAATGTAATATAGAAGTAACTCTCGGTTGGATTCACAACATTTTGTAATGTAATAATGTCATTTTATACCCTTTAGCGCTTCCTCAACCCTCATAAGGCAACATATCACACAATATCATATTGTATGATGTATAGCGGAATTTAGTTCCCATACTTCAGGTGATTTTCACGAGTAGGCACAGACATTTGCCTATCAGCGAATACAATCTACATCTATGATATTCACAAGGAAAGTGTTTTACTAACAACAAACTTACATATGCAAATACTCCTCTTGCGTTCCCCCAGATTTTCAATTATGTGCCACATCCTTCTACTTATTCCTGTAGAGCAAGAACAACAGAATGGCAGACCGTATTTATTGAAACACAGGATAACAAGGAGCACATATCGATTCTTTCACTCTTATTGTCACGGTTCAGCCTGGACTCGAAAAGATACTTGGACAGACCAATATCCTTGACTGTAAAGATGTTTTTGGATGACAGAGATAGGGCAGCACTATTGTTCTTTGCTTCCATGCATCGCTGAAGAACTGGACCAACCTTTGTAGGAGGTAAGCTGCTTCCTTACTAACGTCAATCGCAAATGCGAAACCTCGGCAAACCTTCTCTGGCACTAGCTACCGGTTAGGTCGTTTCTTTTGGCGTATTACGATCATCGTTTCCTTTTTACAGCGGCATGTCTTTGTCTACCCTCCGAGGGTGTCAACTGTCGCCGACAACTCGGCGGATGGCGCGCTGTGCCTTGGAATATTTTTATATGCGAATATCAAAAATTGTGGGGCGGTGAGAACCGTAGCAATTTTTGACGCGCCGATTTATAAAGAACGGATTCTGTAGCTCGAGGAAGGTAAATCATAGAGGTGGCAATCGACTGTTTTGGCGACAAAGTGGCTAGAGAAAGATGGTTAGAATATCTAATAAGTGAAAATATAACAATAGTTGTAAAATTGGGGTTGTGCCCCAGAGTTGACTTTAGCTTGAAGTAATGTTCATAAAGTGAAATAAGATGTTGATAGTTGGGCTCCTGTAGCATAATAATTGTTGTAGCTTAGGATTGAGACGAGTAAAATTGTGTATAGCTTTGATTTCACTCGCTTGGGAAGTCATCTTATATGGTTTAAATATTACTGGTTTCGAGGTAATATTTAAACACGATTTTGAGTATTATAATAAGACCTTTTATTTGAACGTAAACAATTTTCGAACCGTTTTCTTTACAATTTATATTTGACGGTATCACGCAGCTAGCTGGGAAATATCTTGCTCGAGGCAGTGATACCAGCGCGAATTAGTCGAATTAATATCGAGTGAATGAGTTTCAAAAACATATTTACCATGGTATTTCGAAACCTCCGAGCAATAATTCCAGCTTACCGCGTCAAAAATGATGTACAACTATACATAACGATAATCAGTAGAATATGTAGACATGAATTCCCGGGGAATCAATAATTTAGATACTAGCAGTTTATATAAAAATGGTTTTTATTGTTTTTTCTATATGTAAAATGTGTATTTTACTGTTAAGATTTTTCTTCGAACAAATAAACGTCTTTTTTAAACTATTAACTTTATCAAAATATTTTGAAGTAATGCACTTAAGTTTCCAATGTGTATTTTACATTTATGCTATCATATATAAATGAAAATTTAACAGGACATACATATTTGCCCACTTATCTTGACTTGATTATAAACTTGATTCTATTTAGCAAAAACTGTCTTCGAAAGTCTGGTAAAAACCACCCGCAAAATTTTCAAAAAATGGAAATAAATTTGTGTTAACTCTAAAATGACAGTTTTTAAGAAGAATGATAAGAACTCTAATTATAGGCCTATCACTGTTATCTCTAACGTTTCTAAGACTTTTGAAATGTTACTAACCAACCTTTTTTTGTATAACGTAGTTCATTTCCGAATAGGTGAATTCTGGATGACAAGTTTACGTTATATACAGATTTTAGTAAAGCACTCGACAGACTTGATCATTGTATTCTTTTGTGAAAACTTAAATAGTTTGGTTTCTCAGATTAACTGTGTGAACTTTTTCCTCATACTTGCGGTGCAGACGCCAATCTGGTGTACCACAGGGCTCCAGACTTGGACATCCTCTTTTCGTTACCTTTTTATCAATGATATTGTACATACGATCGACGTCAATTGTCTTCTATGTGCAGATAATTTAAAAGATATGAATTATTCTATCGGCGATTCCCCTTAAATTCAAATTAATTTGAATAGAATCAATGACTGGTGTATGTAATATGTTGCTATTAAATATGTAAAAGTGTAATGTTCTTTTACTAAAAGAAATGAAACATATACGAGCATTTACAATTACACTCAATAATATTTCTCTAAATAGAGTAACCGAATTTAAAGATTTAGAAGTTACTTTTGATTTGAAACTGAGTTTCAATCTTCAAACTAATACTTGTGTATTTGGTTTCATTGTAAGGCAATCACAAGAGTTTAAAGGCACTAGCGTTTTGTTTTTGCTGCTTAATTTTTTTTTCTAAGTTAGAATATATTAGTATAATTACAATCCTGAGTATCAAACATAAAGTATGTGTGCATTGAAATTGATGGCACTTATCCAGTCGTTGAAGTGTCACATCAAGAGCTACTAACTAGGCATAAGTTGAGTCTAAAGGATAGAAGGGAAATGCATTCTCTGATATTCTTTCGTACTACTGTTCATAGTATTTTGACTCAACTTAATTTTAATATTCCTTCAATCGCAACTAGGCAAACTGTCAGTTTTTATTTACTAACTCCAAGGACAAAATTACTTATATTTTCCCCTATATTTTGTTTATGCATTAATTATTATTGCGTTCCAGATAATTTAGTTACTTTTATTTGTAGTACTAACTGAATCAAGAAGTTATTTGTAAAAAGTAATGTAAGTATTATTTAATGTTTTTCTTTTGTTGCTGCAAATATGTGGTAATGTTTCTCAATTATTTTTAATTGCCTATTTTTCATTTTTAGTTATAAATAGTGTTTTTTTTACAATTATGATGTAATCCCATCATACAATTGGTATGCAAATGCTGTTGTATGTGAAATAAATAAATAAATAAGAGTGGGTAAAGCGCTTATAGCTATTTACTCGGTACTGATGGTCGATTGTTCGATTCCATCCTGGAGCAAGTTAGAAATTTTATACGTAATTTGTTTCGGACTAAGATAAGAGAGGGAACTGTCGATAACCTAGATGTGGTTCGAACTCCACAATAAACTGTAGGACATTGTCTCTCTTTACCCAATACAAAATCCTAGGATTTTCTTAGGGTTACTTCGTTTAAGAAAACATTTTAAAAAAGAAAATATATAATATTTTAAGAAAGAATTTAATATTTATTTCACCATTTAAACTATCAGCTATCGTGGCTTTGAAGACATAATATTTAGTTTACATTTACACTAAGGGCATAATCAACAAGATACTTATTTAAACGATAAGATAATTAAAAGACGTAAAACATCAGTCAGATGGAAGGTCTGGTAATGAATATGTTATATAATATTCATCTTATCTGAAAAGAGGCAGATATATATCAGATATCAAAAGGAATATACATAATAAATTATAAGAAATTTTAGTTGGCCTTTAGTGTAAGGACGATCATAATCGATAAGATTAAGTAAAAAGATTCGGTTCATTATTTAATGTGTACTAGGACAGATTAAAGAAAGAAATAGGATAATTAAGGTATCATACATTCATTTAAAGTTTTTTATGTACTAATTAGGATACTGAAATTTAAAATATACTTTTAAATAAAATTCTCTCTTAGCAATGTTTCAGTTAGTTGAACTGGCAGTAGACATAGATACATACAATTGCAACATATCTAATATATTTACTTCCTCACCCCTCAAAGTAAGGAAGGTATGTATTCAGACAATTTCAGACAAGAAGATGTCTGTCTATGCGTCTGTCTGTCTCGTTCGCGATAGCAGCTACAGTTTTTGAGATGAAGCTCTCAAATTTGGTACACATATTCTAGAGGTCGAGAAAGAGATTTAGTTCGTTGATGAGAAAAATCAGTTCTTTAAATTTGAAATGTCAAAAAAATATTAGTGACATTTTTGAAATGTCAATTTGAAATGTCAAAGAAAAAATATTAGTCACATTCCACCAATACGACTTTTTTTGAAACGTCAAAAATTACTTTTATTACAAACACCACCACACATCGAGTTTTTTTGAAACATCAAAATATGACTTTTTTTGAAACGTCAAAAAATGTGACTTTTTTTGAAACGTCAAAAATTACTTTTATTATAAACTCCACCACACGTCGAGTTTTACTACGGTGAGGAAATTCTGATCCCCAAATAATTATTTGGGGATCAGAATTTAGTACAAAAAAACCGCTGCCAATTGGCAGCGGTTTTTTTTGTACTAAAATAAGAAACTAATTTAAGAATATAATAAGCTAAAGAAACTATGTGGAAATTGCTAACATCTTATCATCATTATTGTATCTGATTAGAACTTTAGAAATAATATTCTCTATTTAGTTAAACACCTCACAAGATACCAGTTATATCTGAATGCAATGATACCATAAAAATACACAAAAAATAGTATACTCTCTCTAAGAAAACCTATGTTTGAAATTTATGTTCTAAATCAAATCACTTTACTCTTTTAAATAATTAAATCTCGTGTCCCCAAAGCACAGCAAACATTACATAAAAATCTTTGAAGAAACCTTTGTAGACCTTACTCTTTAAGTAATTTCAAGAAAAAATCGAGTAGGGTTAGGTTTGGTGACCTTGCAGGTCACTCTGAGAGGTCCCCTTCTACCAACTCATTATTTTGACAAGTTTGATACAAGAATAACTGGCGAACGCTGGCTGTATAGTAAGGAAGAGCAGTTAAACAAAGTAATTAAAGATATCTGAAACTACTCGCAAAATAATAATATATTCGCATGTCACATCAACACTAAAATAAATTATAAGGCAGATATGGATCCTGTTAATTCTCCATAGAAACAGAATGTGAACTTTCAAAACGTTACTTTCATAAAATTTGACACATTTTTGTAATCCAAATATTGAGCACCATCTTGATCCCAAAGATTAATGAGGCAAAGTTGAATCATCTTGACTGGGGTATAAAACTACTAAAGTGGAAATAAGTTGAAAAAAATTCAAATAAAGGTGCTCAAACAGTATTTCGTCGAGGAAACAAAATTCTAGAACTCAATTAACTACAGGAGGGAATCGAGTTCTAGCTAATAACTAGCCTTGCCAATACATTCACCTTCTGATGATTGATTATGCGCTTGAATCATCCAGTGTGAGTTCTCTACCGCTCAATACCGACAATTCTATCTGTTAACAATGCCATGTAGACAAAATTTGCCTTGATGGGGAAAAATAATATTTCTGCGCAAAATTCAGTCTTCTGTGAAAATCGTCCTTTTGACAACACATTCACTCATTCAATGCAGTTTATAGAGATATTTTAATCTATGAAATATTTGTGAAATAGTAGTTTTGGCAATATCAAAATTTAAAGTATGGGTTTTGATACTTCTTGAGCAGAGAGTAATACGTCAAGTTTTACATCTTCATAGGTGGAAGGACGACAGTACATCTCTAACTTTTCATAGAGTTCTAAATGTGCATCCAATTCTGTTAACCGTTGATTTGGAAACATACGATCGATAGAAGTAAGTTTCATTAAATAGTTGGCTTACCTCTGCCCTACAACTTCTGTTACCAAAGCGAATAATCATCGGTATCTGCATTGTTTTCCTATTCAATCACTATTTTGTTAAGCAAATTTTTAAAAATTGATTTACATGAAGAAATAACTAATTACTTTACCACCAGCAAATTAAAACTATAGCCAATTTTAGAGACTGGTTAATAGACGAAAACTTTATAAAAAGTGTGACCATAATCTGAAATAAAATACTGTCAAAAATATCTTTTTAATTATCTCAAAAATTTTCTGATGTAACTACCTAAATCTTTTACACTACTATACGTAAAAATAGGCTATATTAAATTATGCAATCAAAAACATAGGTTTCCGTTTAAAAGAAGATATCAGTGAGGTAACAACTTTGACAAATATAGTCCTATAAACAAAGATTTCAAAAAAATACATTTAAAAACATCATTTGATAGGTTCGTGAATTTTTCGAAAAATTTATTGTAAGAATTTTATCGAATTTATGCTTTATTTTATAGACGCACTGTATATGAAATAATGAAAATTCTTGTATTCTTCCGTTTAAGTTTATTTTGTGTGATCATCCAACTGCGTATTATAAAATTATGTTTATACACCAAAAATTGAAAGACGAATTTTGCTTACTTACAAAACTGCAACTGATCCAAAGGAACATCTCTACTGCTATATTCTGTTCTATTTTATTACACATTCAATTGATGGAATCTGTGTGAATACCTAATGCACAAAGTCCTAGTTATATTTGTATTAGAAAAGAACGAGTGTTCTTTGAGCAATCCAATCTAGGCTATGGAGTTTTCGTAATCGTATGGGTGAATGAATGGGCACAAACGGTTTTTCAGTCGACAGTTGGATGCCAACGCAACTCCAATGAACTGAGCCTGTAAAAACCAGGCCCAATTTCCCAAAGCAGGATAATGGGATCAGGCCAATGTCTTTATCTAGCGGGCCATCGCTGATGGAACATTGCATACGTGACCAGATTACTATTATGACATTTTAACTCAAATACCAATCATACTTTTGACATTGTATGAAGCGGGATGTTACGTTACTCGTTACTTCGCTTTCTTATTTTTGATCCTATGCAATTATACCCTTCACTGCTAAATTGCAAAATTAATTATCACATTATGGATATACAAGATTTACAAATTGTCCTTATTTATTTATTATACTAGGGCGAAAATTTATTTAAGTTTTTTTTACTGAAAATCGGGTTCAACATATTTTTTCCAGAAATTATTTATATCTGAATTCATGTTATTAACTTCGAAAAGTAATTCTACGCCAAAAAAATCTTATAAAAATTTCACATGAACAGCGGTCTGGAAATTCTTCTTGAGGAAGCTATACGGCTCTTTGAAGAGAGTAGGTAATAGTTGGATTTCAGGATTTATACAGTTAAAATTTTATTGTTTTATTTTTGATTATTTCATTTTCGATATTTTTACTTTATGTCCTATTATTATAGCAGTAAGAAAAAATTACAACGAATGTTAAAAATATCCACCACACATTTCGAGACAAGTTTTAAGGTAACGACGCATTGAACCCAAAGCTCGATAAAAAATACCAAGATTGTTTCTGATAGTCTCACATCCTGAAAAACTCTTTGCCCGAAATTTGCTATTGGTGTTGCATAAAGTAAAGATATCAGATATTCCCAGACGAATAAATGGAGGAGATTTGAATCTGGGTAGCAAGGCGGCTAAGTTGTAGGTCCTCTATGGCCTATCTACTTGTTAGGGCATGTTTCATTCAAGTGACTGCAAACTGCAACCATGACATCACCATACTGGTGTCAAATTGAGCATAAACCACAGTTGGCATCTAATTTTACGAGGCTCATCATCTGTCATAACTATCAAATAATTTTTTAGGAATATACTATATAATATGCGTGGTAATACAAATGGTCCGACAGAATGCCTGCCCAAATATTGATGGAAAACTTTTCTTAGTTCCCTGACTAGAAGAAAGTAACGGAGTTTTGCTCACATGATTGTTGTGGACATTTAAAATCCCTCTCTCGTGAAACTTGCGTCGTCAGTAAAATGTATATTGGTGAAAGAGTTAGGTTGTCGATTAAATTTTCTTAACAACTAGTGATGGCAAGTCATCCTTAATGAGAAGTTTTCAGGTTTCAGAGATTCAACTCTTTGAGAATATGGATAAAGAAGTTGTTCATGACATTGTGGAGACTCGTTCCTCCAAAGCCATTCGTGTTCCCATGGGATTAATGACATGCATTTAAATCTATTCTATATATACACAGTGCCCATTTCTCGACCGACAGTATGAGTATTTTACTTATCTTAAGAGATACGAAGTTGTCTAAATTAGATCAAAGTTGCATATTCTTCTGCTGATCCATAATAAGAAAAGAAATTAGATCATTTGAAATATTGAAAAAAAAACGAAAAATCGTGATTTTCATAAGGCTCTTTTTTACAAGGAATCAGAATAACTATTGCATTTGCCATTGCGTCTAAGATGGTCAAGAAACAAGAGTCAATTTCATTTTCTCTTAAGGGCTCCATTTCGGATTTTCATATTTTTGAATACAGCTTTTCTTCTGACTACAATGATGTATCACACATGAGGTTAGTTTCACATTTTGGCCGAAATTTTAAATTATTAGTTTTTGTGAAGGGTGCTTTGGAAACAAAACCATCACTTTTGTTTTAAACAAAATTTTGACAGCTTAACATTAAATATCAGCTTGGACTTACGCTCAGTTTTATACAATTTTCAAGTGAGAAACATGAAGATAATGGAATATGCTACAAATTTATTCTTCGCAACTGAACAAAACGAAAAAAAAAAGAACCAAATGGAAAATTATAGCAAATTCTCAAATAGTCCGCTTTCCACCTTCAAATAAAATTGTACTCATTTGCTAAGAAAACATTTCTTCGTAGTTCTTCGGCTGGTACGGTGTGAAAAATTTTGTCCCTCAAAGCGCCCCACAAAAACTAGTTTATGGGTGAAAGGTCTGACGACTGCGCCTCCGTTATTTGGAATAACTTTGGTCGGGAACATTTCCGCCAAACACGCAGCCATCCTTCTGGTGTTATGATGCGGTGTACCATCTTGTTGATACCAGATACTAGCCAAACAGTTGAGACAAGTGTTGTTGCCAATACGGTCTAACGGAAACATCCTTAGAAAATGTAAGTAGCCATCGGCAGTCAAATTTTCTTAAACGTGTGGGCCAATAAGCCGACCGAATACATTTAGCCAAAATCATACTTATGGTCGTCGTCGTTGATACTGACGGAGATTGTCATCAGACCAAATAGTATGTTCGTTGTGGTGATTAAACATCCCCAAACTGGTGAATTTGTACCCATGAATTCTTATCACGTTACTAAGAAAATTTGGATTCCCTGTAATTCCTTCATTACAAATCTACAGAAAGCCGCCCATCAAATATTAGCTTCAAAATTAAGAATTTAGGTAATACGGTTTTTAAATAGCCGGTATCTATGTTTTTTGAGTTTCGTTCATACCTGTTGACGTGATATATTCAGCTTTGCCGCAACTTCCATTGTCAAAATAAAAGGATTATCTTATCCTTAATGTAGAATTTAATGTAAAATGTTTGCAGTTTGTTATAAAAATCATGTTAACTTACAGCTTGTAAAATTTCCTCTTCATCTTCAAAGAGTCTATCTCCATATTTCCATCTAGAAATACCAAATGCCTAAATTTCTATGAAGAGATATAAAATACTTCTGATTCGGTGGCTGCCTTTCTGGATCACGTTGGAGATCTGATTTTTCAGTAATGTCTGCATTTCGATGGGAAGTATAAAAATGTACAAACATGTTCTTCACTTGAAAATCCCATTTTGTTGGTCCAATTAGGAGAAGTCTAAGCGCCGAGACTATACGTAAGCTGAACAATCAAAATTTAATTTAAAACAAAAGTGATGATTTTGTTTCCAAAGCACCCTTCGTAAAAATGAATAATTTTGAATTTCAGCCAATATGTAACTCTAAACTATGATGATAAATCGTCGTAATAAGAAAAAAAGCTGTATTCAAAAATGTGAAAATCTGATAAGGCCTCCATAAGAAAAAACCGCTGCCAATTACTTGGGGATCAGAACTTTCTCACTGTAGTAAAACTCGAAGTGTAGTGGAGTTTATAATTAAAGTAATTTTTGACGTTTCAAAAAAGTCACATTTTAACGTTTCAAAAAAGTCACGTTGGTGGAATGTCACTAATATTTTTTTAGACCGATTTTGCACCTCAACTAACTCAATCTTTTCCTTGACCTTTAGAATGTGTGTACCAAATTTGAAAGCTTTATCACAAAAACTGTAGCTGCTGTCGCGAATACAGACATACAGACAGAAAATTTTTTCTGTCTGAAATTTTGTGTATCGTCATAATTCGTCGAGATTCGTCCAGAAATTCAATAAAAGTTTTCAACATTTTCTTTACGAATACATAACTTCCTCACTTTGAGGGGTGAGGAAGTAATAATGTTGACTGTTGTTTCTCTGCCATCTTCGACACCATGGTAAATTCAATGGCAGATTCGGATTCCTTGTAAAAAAGAATCTTAAGAATGTCTTAGTTAAAAATATGTAGTTTTATCGGATTTCAATTTAAAAATTAAAATATGAAATCACGATTTTCAGCTTCCCTTTTTAAATATCTTTAAAACTAAAAGGGATGGATCAAATTACTTTTTGGATTATTAATCAGCAAAAGAATGTGCAGCTTTGCTCTAATTTAACTAGAGATGACCATGCTGACGGTCGAAAAACGGGCACACTGTATACTTGTCATTTATAATCTAATAATATGTGAAGTAAATAAATCCAAATGGGATTATAATCTATACGTGAAAACATTTCAAGTTCCCATTTCCTCTAAATTTATTAGCAAAGTTCCGTACGTGCTAACTTCAATTTCCGATAGATTTCTAAATGGATTTATAAGCATTTTGAATAAATCAGAGGGCACGTAACAAACAACTTATGTCCTTCTCATCGAGGAAGCAATTTTAGAAATGGATTCAATTTAATTTGGACAGATTGGTGGGAAAGTACAGTATTTTGTCAAAGTTCAAAAACTCATCTGTCAAATTAAATATTTTTTTCCGAAATTGATGTTATGTTAAATATGGTTTTTAAATAAAGAAAAAATTAATCACCTCAAATATAAAAACAAATAATAAAAGAAATTTATGCGTTTAGTGTTAGCTGTTAATGATGAAAATCACTAAAACTAGCTTTATTTCATGTTATATGGCATAAATCGAATTAAAAAATTCATGTTCTTTATTTAAAAATTAGTAAAGAATAGTTATATTCCGAGAACTATTTTGCGATAGACATTATATAAGGCGCCTTATTTACAACTTATAGACATCTAATGAATCAATACAAAAGTTGTTACAGATATCTACTTTACATTCTGCTGCTTTTTCTTAAATTTAACTATGTGAATCGGATAACTGCCTACAGGAAAAACGTAAGTAGTAATAAAATCTTTACTGTTATTGGTTAGTTGATATACATATCATTATTAAAATGAATCAAAACATTATAAATGTTCTACGTATTTTATTCAATCTTTTATATGTTCTCTTTGAAATAGTTTTCAAAATATCTTGGTATCCTTAGAAAGAATAAATTAAAAACCAGTTACATATTTATAACTTGTTAAATACATCTTTAAGATAATAGTTGTATAGGGTGTCCCATAATTCCTTCCTGGAGTCTTTTTGTCCTAAACTATATTTAATGGAAAGGAACAAAACAATTTTAATGGTATTTAGGAATATAAGGTTCATTTTAATTAAACGAGGTTTGACTTTGTGTAATATCGGTGGTCTATAAAGTCACACTAATGAAATCAATTATACAGGGTATCATACTTTTAAGAACCAAGTTTACGACGATCTAGGGAGGACCTTATTTTAACAAAATAGATTTCTGGTGGACATACATCGTATTTTCTACGGTTTCAAAGATACAGGGAGTTGAAATATTTTCTTTTAATTACATTTTTTTAAATATACTGATATAGGTTATGTTAGATTAATTAATGTTAGGATACAAAAATAATTGTAGTTGATTTACTGTTATGATACAACAGTTATTAATATAGGTATATATTTAAATCATGTTATTAAATGGATAATGTACTGCTTCTGATTACTTTTTCATTTAATTGTATCTTTTTTACCTGATGAAGATACTTTTTTTTTTTTTTTCGGTTGCCCGACGCTGGACAGTTCTCCCGTGGCCTCCGACGCCTCACGGGAGTCGCGCCAGCACATTAACCTCAGCCACTCCCCACATCCCGCAGGGTTAGTGACTGTAGGCTCCGGAATCGTGTGCCCTAAGCAGACGGAGAGAATCCAGAATGACCGCCTTCTGCATTTGGCCTGCCAGCCACTCAGCTGATTTTTGGCAGGCCGATATGATCTTTAGTTCCGAAAGTAGCGTAGGCTTTATCCCTCCGAGTACACCGATTATAAGGACGACCATTTTTACTGAGTAGCCTGGGTACAGCACTTGGAGCTCGTACCGGAGATCACGATATTTGGTCCGTTTCTCCTCCTCCTTCAAGGTGATGTTTTTCTCTGCAGGTGCCGAGAACTCGATGACATACATCACCTTGAGTTGATGGTCGAGGAGGACTATGTCAGGCTTGTTGGCTTGGATTAGCCTGACAGTCGGGAACGGGTAGTTCCAGTAAATCCGGCATTTCTCGTTCTCGACAACGGACTCAATATCTCCGGGGACGTAAGGCAGCACTGGTGTCTGGTCTACCCCGTACGAGTGCATTAAATGGTAGTATAGCACTCGTAACGCCGCGTTATGCCGGTGGATGTAGGCCGAAATCGCGTATATGGGCATGCAGATAGTATGTGCATGAGCGATTCCGGCGCCTGACGGCAGGTCTTGCAGTTGATATCAGGAACCTCTACACGCCACACGTGGCTACGGTAGACCAACGTGTTGATAACACCATTTTGGCAGGCCATAATGAATCCTTCGATCTCCGGCTTAAGCCCGGCTGACCTTAGAAAGGCGAATGTCAGTCTGGTCGATAAACCCAGTGTTTCTATGTTCTTATAGAAGACACCATGCTGGAATTTATCGACTTGCTGCCGAAACAAACTTTCCTGTTCCGCAGCTCTAATTCCGGCTTTCAGGCGATTTGGCTGAAGTTCAGTGACTGACTCTACATCAGCACCTCGCCGGCCACCTCGCTTGGTGTCGAATGCGAGATCGAGTTCATCTGCTAATCTCTTTGCCGCCTTGAACAATCCTGCTCCCACTCCTACAGTTTCGTGATGTTTTACAAACCGTAAGAGGGGATCTGAGCTCCTGAGGATGTTAGATGCCATACTTAGTACTACTCTGCCATGCGTACCGACCCCCCCCGTTGACGGAGGGAGGTACACACGGTGATCGGACGATCTAGAATGAATAATTCTGTGAATATTCATTATCTTGCGGGTATCTGTGTCTAATTAGCACAGCTCATCTACCGTCCACTTACTACCCCGAAGGAGTAGAGCAGAACCGGAAAGGCAAGCATATTAGTTGCAGACACCTTGTTCTTCTCCAAAAGTTCGGAAAACCAAATCTCTTGGAGGCGGTGTCTATACTTGCCGCGGAGATAATTATTTATTTGTGTTACATCCTGGATGTGTCTTTGTTGCACACCCAGATGTCTTAGGATGCTTCCTTCTGCGGGCTGCGCATCTTCAGAGAATTCCCCGTATCGTCCTCTCTTGAGGTTGACGACTGCACATTTATCTACCCGAACCCCACACCAATTGCCCGTGTGTGTTATTCAACCACCCTAAGAGCATTTTGTAGTTCGCGCTTTCCAGAGGCATAAAGTTTAAGGTCATCCATATAAAATAGAAGTAACCTTATGCCTCCGGTCGCTGGGTGGCCCACATTGATATCCGTGGGTTTGGCGGAGTCCAACAGACAACGGTAGCTGTGCACCTGATGTTATGGTAAAGCGAGTCTTCCAGAGCGGCAGCAGCTATTCTATGCATATCACTAGTAGTGCTGGTACTGCAAGACATTCGCGCAAGTGCAACAATAGCTCGTGCGATGTTATATCAAATGCCTTGCGGTAATTAATCCAGGCCATCGATAGATTCCGCTTGTATTGCACAGCATCCTGTGTAATACAGCGGTCTATCAGCAGGCTATCCCTGTAACCTACCATACCATTCTTGGCACCTTCCTGTTCATATATCTGCTGGAAGACTGGATCAACAGACCTCAGTGTCCTAGCATACAAGTTATGAGTAAATATCTTGGAGCAGGAGTTGAAGCAAGTGATCGGCTTATAATTCTTCGGGTCGGAAAGATCCATCTTTTGGGGATAAGCACAGTACGTCCCTCGACGAACCAGTCCGGAATCTGCTGCCCCTCGTTCAACCATGAGTTGAAAACTCGCGCCAGATGTGGTGAGTGGAAGGAAATTTCTTTCACTACCAGTTGTTAATGCCGTCTGAGCCCGAGGCAGCAAAGTTCTTGCTGCCAACAATTTCTTGTTGAACTTCTTGGTACTGATTGCCGGGCACACTTCTTCTGGCTCTTCAAGATATCTGTGACACAGAGCCTCGAAGTGTGCAATTGCTGGAGTGTCGCTATTATATGGACCCGTGCGTTGTTTCGTATATTCCTTTCCAGAAGTTTTCGACATCATCATTATTATTATTATTATTATTACTATTATCATTATTATAGCTGCATCTGATCAGAAGTGCAATCCTGCCATTGGCCGAAATTAAAGTTTGTAAGAGCAAATAAATTATCACTTAAAACACAAAACCGCAGAATCATTTACAATTATAATAAATTATAATATCCTGAGTTATTGCCACGCAATTATTTTGCCAAACATTTTCTAAAGTAAAAAAAAACTTCAAAATACCCTGACTCTGTTGCCTGAATGATAGAGAACTAAATGCTCGACAAAAATAATAGAAACAGGATAGAGAATCATAGCAAATGTAAATATTTTAACAAAATGGAAGTATATTTATGATTTTCCTCTAATTAATAGCATATAGCCGAAATCCACCCGTAGTGGTCAGCAGTGTTTGTAAACTGTTTACCCTTAAGTTTAATAGACAATACATTTAATGCACCCCTAGTTGAAGTTAATAGTCGCTGAAAGTGCTAACAGTCAGAAATAATTAATATTAAATATCACGTTTATTACAAAGCTAGGTTTTAGCCCAAATTAGTGGGCAATAAGAAAAGGCACTACGGCTCACATTGTTGGAACTCTACGTTAATAGTAAAACAATGCCTCAAATTGCCTGAGAAATCTCTGGAATTTCAATATTTAGTGGATCAATATTAGGAATAGTAATTATTCGCTCAGTTCGTGGTTAATTATTTACGTTAACGGTGTACCAAACTACATTTTTCAAGGACATTATATTTGTGGCTTTTTCAAACCATCTCGAAAATAAAATTCGTGAGCCTACTTTTCTTAAAAATGTTGTGAATATTGATTCCACTTTGTATTTAAAAAAAAACATTTTTGCCTACCAATAGGAAATCCAGAATCTGTTTTTTTGATGCTAATTACAAATGTATTTTTAGTTTTTCACGTGTCACGTACAGATTTCTTACAAAATAGCTGAAAATATTTTACCACACAATAGATATGCTGTTTTCTGATATAAATTATGAGAGCAATACAAGCAATATTGTTGATTTCCTTGAATTTCTTGGAAGTTGTTTGCAGTATTTTTTCAGGATCCAGCAACAATTAGCCATCATGTTAATATTTCACTTTCCCTGGTATGTACCTTTGCTTTATATCTTTGATGTCCTAGTCAAATTGTTCACCATGCCTCGCTGAAATCCCTGAGGTTCTCCGAAAAATTATTGACATGAAAGTGTAGAAAGTGCAACATAACACTCATGATACACCCAAGTATTCCAAAATTTGGCAGCATTGATAATTTGGGTCTCATTGTTCCCCAAAAAGTCCTCAACAACAGATTTGAAATTCGTTTATGTTTGTTTTTCGGTTTTGTTCATAGTTTCCCCAACCTGTGGACCTTTCATGAGTTTGCGAATTTGAGAGCCAACAAAGATCCTTGCTGTAATTTCCTCACTAGTGAGTTTTAAGAACTAGATTGAAAGATACTTAAAGCAGGGTCTTTCTACTGACAAAGGTTTGACAAACTGTTTTGTTGAACCAATTTGGTATATAAGGTGGAAATAACACATGATCAATCAAGGGCTCATGTAAAATGTTCTTTGATAGGGGCAATAAATAAATTTTTTTATTGTGATAAAGTTTTCATCCCTTTTGAATTGTGCAAATATGATGCAAAGTGCTGTTATATATATTTTTAGGTAAAGGATAAGTGCATTTTCTTGCATTCTGTTAATTTTGAGAAAAATAATTCTCTTAAATTGTAATAATCGGAACAAAACGGCAGTACTTGTAATTATGTGGTAGTCACAAAACAGTACTAAATTATTGATCTGCAAAGAAAAATATCTGATGCGGCCAGCACATAACTTTCTTATACCAGTATATATCATCCCGACCCAAAAAAATCATTCCATTTAATTCTTCATTTACTTCAATCAAATTTTAATAGCGTACCTTGATATGTTTCATTAAAATTTTTTAAATAATTATCAGTATCATTCGATACTGTCAATAATAACTCATGTCATATACATTTAATAATATTTTATTATTGACATTGACATTTTTGTAACTAAATCAGACCTTTCAAACGACAAACTGTTAAATTTATCCTAACCCCATTTTATGAGGAATTTCAGTTTACATCAGCTTTATTTAAGTACTAAAGTAAGAAAATATATTTTATTGACTTGATATAGTAGGCATGGTTTATAATCTTTCATCAATAATTTGAAAAAATAAAAAGCAGTATATAAAAATCATTAACCACCATTCTGTCACAAAAACTTATGTTTCACTAGTAATTAATACTTCTGATTTAAATATTTCTTTGAATAGAATTATTTTACAAATTAAATTAACCGAGATTTAAAAAATAATGTCCTTTTCCAATAATTTAATAAGTTTGCATAAACTGTGTTTACTTACTAATTTATATCTGACCGTGAATTTGAATATTATCTAAAGCATAAAAACATACATATAATAATCATTACATCGCAGTTCGTCTTATCATCCCCCATCCCTTATGGTTGGCTGAGCAGTCACAATATGCTGTGAGGAATTCCTGAGAAACTATCAAAGGGCCGACAAGAACGTCAATATTGCACTAAAAACGTCGATTCATCAATCATTCCAGAATATCACATAAAAAAGTTACATCGTTGGTGTTTCTCGGAAACAGAAATACAAAACACTAAAATCTTTGTTTACTTACAGATTTTAAGTAGACCTTTCCCACGTAATTAAATTTACCTGTTTACGAATATGAAATGCTAGAGTTTTACATAAAATAATTGATAACATTTTCTGTTATTGAGATACGATTCAGATATTTCTGCTAAAAGCTACCTAATCTGTCATACTATTTCAAACAATGACTAATCCTGGAAATGTGTTGCTTAGTGGAATGAATTATCAATCAAGATCTTGACTATTTTCTGAACCCTCTACTATTGTTAGATACTATGTTGTTATTTAGACAACTGCTTTGTTTTTTTTCAATTTTTTTTTTATATTTTCAAAACGGGAAAATTTTGAAAAAAAAATTATTTTACTAATAAAATACCTAACATTTTAAAATAAGGAATGGTGTCAACACACCTGAAAAAATTTCAAAATAGGAAAAATTTAAAAAAAAATTATATATACCTGTAAGAATATTTAAAAAAAATAAGAACAATCACTTTTTATAATAAAATAAACAACATTTTAAAACAAGTAACGTCTAATTATTTTTCCCTCTTAATAATAAGCTAGCAAAAAACCATAAACCATGTATAGAAAACTAAACAAACTAAATAAAAATTACTAAAATTCCAATAATAAGCTAGTTATTTTTTTTGTTAATGCTAAAAAAACGGTCTTAAAGACCTAGAAAAGATTTCTCACACACGATTTTTTAATTTCTATATACAGTGTGATCCACTTGAAAGCGGGACACTCCCATGCAATTTGTATTTATCTTCCGATTAGAGTACGAAAAACTGTACTTTAATACAGAACGTCACATTTCTTTTTTTAAATTAAGGCCTACTACGTAATTCTTTAGGGATGAAAATTTAAGAAATCTTATTAACGAATTTTTTATAAAAAAATCTGAGTACATGACTGGACTAAGCGCCTTCTGAAATTGGCTCGGACCAAACTTAATAGAAAAATATTGCATATTAATAATTTTGTGGCCTAATTAAAAATCGTAATATTCTTATGAATTAATTTCTTGTGATAAAGTAACCCATAGAATAAAATAATAAAAAACAACTTAAATGCCACAAAATATAAATATCTGGACAATAGGAACTTGTTGAAGAAATTGCTGTTTAGTAACGAAGTCCAGTTTACTAAAAATAGGGTTGTGTTGTCTCCAATATTCACGGTACTGGTCCGTCGAAAAACCTGATTGGGTCATAAATGCAAAGAGGCAGTATTCATATAAAATAAACATGTGGCTCGGAATACTTGATAATAGGATTATTGATCCGTTTTTTCTTTGAGGGTGTTTTGAATTTAAATCTGTTTCTGGACTTTCTAAGAAATGAGCTTTGAGACGCACTACCTGACTTACCAGATCAGACTCGCATGAATTTGAATCTTTAGTTAGATGTGTCTCCTGTGCACAACACAATATTGGTAAAGGAACGGCTGAATAAAAATTTTGAAAATCGGTAGATAGATCGAAGCAATCCTCTTATTGAGTGACGACCAAGATGCCCGGACTTGCACCACTAGACTTCTTCCTTTAATGTACATTAAAGCAAATAGTTAAAATACTACTTTGAACTATAAATGCCTATCCTTCAAAGATGACTCCAGGATGCTATATTGCTCAACAATTCTAGGGTCAAAGAACACTTCATTTAGGTAAAAAAAATTTGACGCTGAATACAACCAAAAGGTTTTAAAATAATCCATCAGTATCAATTAAAACGACGATTATTTATTTATTTATTATTATTACATTATGAAATATATAATAATAATGTAATATTTTTATTTATAAAATGTTCAAAATGTGTCACCCTGCTAATCTTGGAAATCAAAAAGTCTATTGACAAACTCTGTTCGAACACTTGCAACCGTTTGCACGTTAATATACACAAATACATTTCTTATCATTTCATATATATATTTTTTCTTAGATCAATAAGGGACTGCGATTCAGCTATGTCTACCTTTGATTAAAAGAAAAATCTAATACCGTTGTCAGGAGAGCGAGAGGATCATTGTATTGTACCTAGAAGACTAATCTATCGTGTACCGCTCAGGATAGGTTTTCTCTAAAAAAATATCTTTCTTGTATGTTGGAAGTGAGGAAGTGCCCCGTCCTGTTGAAATGTGAAAGTCATATCAAATACTTCCCTGTTGTTTATAAATCTATTGTTTTCCAATATTTCAAGAGTTAGTCTCAGATATTCTTCAAGAAATGGCGCTCCTACAATATGATTTCCTAATATTCCTGCCTATACAGAATGTGTGTTGAATTATTCGACATAGGTCTCTTAAATGGCCACGTTGCATTTTAAACCAGTAGTGGCAGACAACTGGTCACTGATCAGCGAATTCATTTTACATCTACTAGCTATCTGCGGTCAACGGTGCATTCTGTGCGCGATATGCTGTCAAGTGTCAGTCTTCCTTCAATATACTATGTCTAATACTTTAATACACATAGTGTATTATATTAAGTTTTTGTGGATGACCTTCACGGAAAACATGGTGAATTTGACTGAGAAATACCATATATTTTGCTTGATTACATTATTGTTCAGGAAAAATGTGCAATACTCACTAAAACATATATTTTTGAAATAATTTGGATTTTATACAATTCTTACCGTCATAATTTCACAAAACTCAAATCATGCGTCTGGATTATCTTCGGTATGAAGTAAGGATAAAATGTGTTTCTTTAAAATGTTTTTGATAATACATGTTAACATTATTGAAAAGGTACAGATGAAGTTCTTAAAACATGTTTTAGAGAGGATGGAATATACTCAACTAATGGAGATCCAAACGCATATATGCTGGAAAGATTTTCTTTAGATAGTCTCGAAAAAGACAAGTGAAATCTCGGTTAACCTTCTCGAACAAAATAACAACTAATGACATTGACTGTCCCGATATATTACAAATGTTAAATTTTCGTGCTCCCAGAGAAACCGCAAGGCAACATGACTTTTACTTTGGGTATACCTCGTACAAATATTGGTAAATTTTCACTTTTACATCAAATGTGCAATAATTATGATGAACATCAACATACTCTTGATATTTTCTTCTGCAATGTAGCCACAGTCAAAAAATTGTAAAACATGTAAGTAACGCATAAATTCAGTAATTCCGTTGATATTAATTTTTTGAAAAAAATCTCGAAGGGGTATAGCGATTTTAACTTCAGCAAATATTTTCAGTCTATTTTCAGTTTCTTGTATCATTTATTTTTTAAATTATGACGTCATCGACTTTTTTTTTAAATGACAACCTATATTTTTTATTATTGATTTTGGTAGTAGTTTTTATTCCGGTTCCGATCGTATAAAATTTTCAATATATTATATTTGAAAAAAATCGAGAAAAACAGTCTTAAAGTTCAAATAACAAAAATTCATTAAATTGGGAAAATTTATCTAGTTGCCTAAGTTTGACGGAAAGTTATCGACGGCACATTCATTTTTATTTTGATATTATACAAATAGTTGAAAAATCGAACTAATGTGATACACCGGCAACTAGATAAATTTTCCCAATTTAATGAATTTTTGTTATTTGAACTTTGTAAGGCATAAATTCAGTAATTCCGTTGATATTAACTTTTTGGAAAAAATCTTGAAGGGGTATAGCGATTTTAACTTCAGCAAATATTTTCAGTCTATTTTTAGTTTCTTATATCATTTATTTTTTAAATTATGACGTCATCGACTTTTTTTTAAATGACAATCTATATTCTTTTATTATTGATTTTTGGTAGTAGTTTTTATTCCGGTTCCGACCATATAAAATTTTCAATATGTTATTATTTGAAAAAAATCGAAAAAAAACAGTTTTAAAAGTTCAAATAACAAAAATTCATTAAATTGGGAAAATTCATCTAGTTGCCGGTGTATCACATTAATTCGATTTTTCAACTATTTGTATAATTTCAAAATAAAAGCGAATGTGCCGTCGATAACTTTCCGTCAAACTTAGGTAACTAGACAAATTTTCCCAATGTAATGAATTTTTTGTTATTTGAACTTTAAGACTGTTTTTCTCGATTTTTTTCAAATATAACACATTGAAAATTTTATACGGTCAGAACCGGAATAAAAACTACTAAATCAATAGTAAAAAATATAGGTTGTTATTTAAAAAAAGTCGATGACGTCATAACTTAAAAAAATAAATTATATAAGAAACTGAAGATGACTGAAAATATTTGCTGAAGTTAAAATCGCTATACCCCTTCGAGATTTTTCCAAAAAATTAATATGAACGGAATTACTGAATTTATGCGTTACATAATTTCCACACTGTATATATATATATATATATATATATATATATATATATATATATATATATATATATATATATATATATATATATATATATATATATATATATATATATATATATATATATATATATATGTTAAACTCGTTTTCCGGGTATACTCCCGCGTAGGTATACCCGGAAAACGAGTTTAACATTCACCACCCGCGAAAACCTGAAAAACAACATATATATATATATATATATATATATATATATATGTATATATATATATATATATATATATATATATATATATATATATATATATATATATATATATATATATATATATATATAAATAAATAAATAGTCCCACAAATTACTTCCACTTGAAAAGTGGATTGTTGTGGATTAATAACTTCACCTGTTATTTTCTTCAGAAATAATTTGTGGTTTAAATTCGAAGTGTAAATTTATACATAAATTCAGCGGCGTTGCTTTTTTGGGACCGACTGTGTATGAATCATGAGGTTATTAATCTATAGCAATATTAAAAAGTGTTTAAAGCAAAAACGGGATATATTATATTACTATTTGTCTTCTCTAGAACTTATTTTTATTGTTTGTTTAATTTTGAGGCACGAAAACGGCGAGAATAGTTTTTTCTCTCCAAACATCTTATCAGATACTAACATTAATTGTAACTATTGGAATTAAACGAATGCGTCAGGTAAAGAATGCAATTCAAGCTTAAATCAATGTGCTTATTAAATAAACCAATGAGTAATTTTGGATATTCTTAGAGTCTGATTTTTCTTTACATTTAATGTTTATAACCTAAACATTATAAAAGGTGCACTGTATTATGCTAAATACTATCGATTTATATAATAAAAGATATAATATAGCAAAACCAAAGATCCAATTTATGTAGAACTAATATAAACAATATTAAAACTTTTTAAAATGTTATGTTAAAATATACTGGTACAAGTTTTTCCTGCCAGAAAATAACTGTAAGACAATGGAATCACCTATTGAGAAGATCGTTATATAAAAGGAGTTTTGATATAATCTAATTAAGCCAACTGCATAGACCGTATCCAAAGCTATAACGTGTTTATGGCATTACCGGTAATATCCTGTCACAACCTATACGTACTAAGTGTTTCTAAACACTTAAACTGCTAATGTCTAATGTACATTCCTTATCTATTTCAGAAGCCGATTACACCCTGGATGAGTCATTTTGGATCGAGGAAAGCCCGGCCGGTAAGAAGTAGTTACTTATGGAATATAGTCTCTGTGTTTTAATTTTTTTTACCGCAAAAATTAAAGCAATGAATAAAAATGAAGCCATAACTAGGTGTACTATAGCGCAAGGATTTTTTGATATTATTTAAAGTAGTAGTGATAAATGAACTTTTTTTTCCCATATTAGAAATCTATTTTATCCATTGACCTGGATACTCAATTTCATTTCGTATCCTTGGAAGTCCTAATTACAGTTATAGTGGTTATCAGCTAGTTTGTTTGTGGAAAACAGATTATCACATAATTTTATGTAGGTATTTCAAATAATATTTTATTAATTTTTGAATAGTAATGAAATCATAATTTTTGCCTTTCTTATGAAAGAAGAATATCTTAAATTTTTAAACTAAGATAAATAGCCCGTTTTACAATATAAATTGAAACTTGGCATTTAGAATGATGATTTGAAAATAATACACTACTAAAAAAAATATAGTCGTATCACGTAAACCAGGTTGATATTTAGCAGAATGGATAAAAAATAACAATCCGTGACTAGATTTTTTTAGACATTTTAGGAAATACGATTTCAGCGTCAGACATTGTTTGCATATTCAGGATACATACATCATTTGACGCTCTTGGGGTAACCAACTTTGTCATTATTTGTTATGATATGACTGTATTTGCTGCATATGGTAAATTAAAATGCATTCGAATGTGTTGATAATATTTGGTAGCCACAGGTATTTTCTACCTGCAGAACATGAATATAAAATTATGAGTTCTACTACAGTTTCAGAAATATTTATTTGAAGAGTTTTTTGTCAATAGTTATCATATGTAATATGGATATAATAAATACAAATGTTATAGTAGGATATGCAGTAGAAGTACTATTAGCAAATGGGTTTTGTATTTTGATATTTCGATAATTTGTTCGCAATTTTTTAAAGTCGATTCAATTGCCTACATAACAAGACTAAGGCCTACCGCGGTTGAGAAATAAAGGATTGTCAGGCAAAATATCAAATTTTGCTTTTGTTCCAGATTTTAAAAATGGCAAGTAGGCCTTTTTTGATTTCGCTATATCTCCAAAACTAGTGAACTGATTTAACTCAATGTACCTAGTCTTAAAATATAGAAGGCAATTCATTGTTTCAAAATCTGTCATTTTGATAACTTTCGTTTAAAAAAAAAACGAGCGCAAAGAAAGGCCTATTTTAGTTACGTCCGCCACGTTGTGTTTTGATATTTTAACCATCTTGACTTTTGGTTTTTATAGCCTATTCAATCAGCTAACTATTGACAACAAATTCACTAAAATCGGCTGAAAGACAGTAATTTAGTAAAGAAAAATAAAACGTACTGTTTTTTTGGCCCACCTGGTATATGCATATACACATATAATGTGTACAATTTAATTTTTCACCACTGCTTTTAAATAACTAGCTTCAAAGCTCAATGTTTTATGACATTTAACTTGATTTTGTTCACAATGTGCTGAGCATTTAAACTTTATCTAGGTCTTATTCCCAAGCTTCACTCGAAGACTCAAGTCAACTAGCACTGCAGAATGCTCTTTTTAGTTTTTTAGTAAATATTTGACCTGTATTAAATTCACTGTAGAAGTACGTCGATAAAACAAAAGGATATAAAACAACTTAACAATTCGCTGGCATTAAGAAATTGTACCTTTTGCTATTTTATACAATATAGGTATAATATATTGAGTTGTCTGAGAGATCTAACATGCACTGGATAAGATATGCACCTAAATCTAAAAACTTTCTTAACAAGATTATGTACTGTGATAGTGGATTAACGGCGAGTGTAAGAATCAGCATCTGTCTTCATTTTAATCCTGCCTAATTAAATAATTTAGCAAGTTTTAAATCAATCATTTTCATAAATTCGCCTAAAACTAATTCTCTACTATTAGTATAATTAGTACCCGACTTCATTTTACACAACGCGACTCTGGCGTAACTTATATAGAGTAACTTATATAGAGAGAGGAAGCAGATTCTCATCATTTCAAGTTCTATAGGTGGTGTTTCAATATACGTAATTACATCTGCATCCTCGACATCACCATTCTTATCGTCCGAATCGTCTCCTGATTCAGGAATATCGGCATATAATTCTGTATATAAATCGTCTCTGGACATACCCACTAATCTGAATAGCAATTCTTCATTATCATCCATATTGGCGCTAAAACAAAACATAACCAAAGTTCACGGTGGTAGAAATATTGACCACTCACAAATATATCTATCATTATGGAAAATAAAGAATTATACAAATTTTCCATATACCTTACCTGAATATATGATTAACGAATGTATACAAGAAATTTGATGGAAAATGCAATAAAAACTATGTACACAAGGAAACAATTACTAGTAGCAGAATCAACTGTCATAAAGAGCACTAAGCTGCTGTAAGATAAGTTAGGTATTAACTGGTACGTCATTGGTCTCTGAATTGAAAATTCTATAAATAGCCATACATAAACGTAATGTGGTTGACAAAGAAAACCACCATGCACGTCTAGTATACATTATGTTATATGTGATCTATTTTATGTTCCATCGTGCCTCAAAGGTACTGAATAATGCTTTAAAAAGTTAGAAGATCGAACATATGTTAAATATGTAAAGCATAAGTTGACCATACCAAAAAGTCCTTATAACTTGTGAAGGAATGGAGATATCGAAAAAAGAGATAAAAACGCTCCCACTCGCGAAGTCGACTTTTGGCAGTCTACTACCATGTACAAAAATCTCAGGCTCTTTGAGCCAAAAAATAAAGTTTTGAAGGAAGATTGATGTTAAAAATAGAAAGCATACGATTGTAATGAGATATCTGTTGGGAATGTTTCATTAGATGGTTACAATAAAATATTATATATACGTAAAAGTCGTCTCCGGAATTTATCACTGCCTCCCGATCTCTATTTATGAGTCAATTTATAAAAATCGTCACTAATAAACTACTTTTATTTTTCAAGGTATGAAAAAATTCCAACAAATAACGTTGTTTAGGAATCAATTTGTGCCTCCTTAATAATTTCAGAAATATGAATTTACATTGTTGGAACTGCCCCTTTTTTCATTAAATTAGTGTATTGTTTTGAATTTTTAAAAATCATTTTTGCAAGTTGAGAATGCTCTAAAAAAATCAAAAAAATATTTTATGAAATAAATGTGTACTATGAATAACTTTTGTTCTTAACATCTTACCTTATTTTTAATAAAAAACTGACTGATTATTAAATATGCCAAAAAAGCGTACTATGAAAATAGACTGCAAAATGCTAGTAATAAAACTAAAGAAAGCTGGGCCATAGTTAATAATTTAAGAGGTAAAAGTGATCAGCTGGCTTCTGTGCATCCGATTGTATCTCCAAACAATTTTAACGACTATTACTGTTCTATTGGTACAAAACTAACAGAGAACATTGCACCGCAGCAAAAACCCCCCCTTGATTACCTTAAAAATTCTAATATTCCTGCAGATTTTAAAATAGAACCTGTCTCACTAGATGAACTGAAACTAACTATACGTGAAATTAGAAACAAATCCTCATCTGGTATAGATGATATGTCAATAAAGATATTTGCAGCTTTACCAGACTGCATTCTTGCTGTACTCGTACAAGCAATCAATGAATCGTTTACAACTGGTGTGTTCCCATCAGACCTAAAAAAAGCGATTATCATCCCATTGCATAAGGGTGGAGAATTAGATGACCCAGCATATTTTCGACCAATCTCACTACTTACAGCCTTGTCAAAAATAATTGAAAAGCTTATGAAAAAAACGAATGCTAAAATTCCTAGATGAACACAACATTTTAAATAAAAATCAGTTTGGGTTCCAAAACTCAAAAAACACTTCTGATGCTATTCTTAAATTTTTAGAACAATATTATCTACAACTGAACGAGGGCAAAGCTGTTGGTGCAGTGTTCTGTAATTTCTCGAAAGCTTTCGACATCGTAAATCATGAAATACTTCTACAGAAACTTTGGTGTTATGGGTTTCGAGGTGTATCCTTTAACTGGCTCAATTCGTACCTCTCTCAGTGTACACAGGTTGTCAGAACTGATGGTGCGATCTCGGATGTAGGAAATATTAGCTGTGGTGTGCCTCAGGGATCAGTTTTGGGACCTATTTTGTTCTTGTTGTATATTAATGACCTATCCACAATTGATATTCAGGGAACCTTTACATTATTTGCTGACGACACCACTATTCTGTGGCATAATAAAAATGTGAATAATTTACAAAACTCCATAAAGTCAGATATTTGTAAAGTAAAGCAGTGGTGTAATTCTAACTTACTTGTGTTTAATATAAACAAAACTAACATTCTAACCTTTAAATTTGACTATAATGACCTATTCCTAGATAACCAACATATTAAAAATAACTCGCATACGAAGTTCCTAGGACTGTATATTGATAACAAACTAAAGTTTGATGTGCATGTTGCTAACCTATGTAAAAAGTTGGCATCCGGTTGCTATGCAGTGAGAGTAACGTCCAATGAACTGGGTTTTCTAGCTGCAAGAACTGCATACTTTGCCTTGATTGAATCTCATATTAGATATGGCATTCCGTTTTGGGGAATGTGCAACCAACAATTATTAAGCAGTGTGTTTGTATTGCAAAAAAAGAGCATTAAGATACGTGTGTAAATCTAAGCCAAGTGACCACTGTAAGCCCCTTTTTGTTACTCACAAAATACTAACTCTCACCTGCATTTTTATCTCAGAGACCGTATGTCTATTACATAAAAAAATATTAAATTCAGTAGATACTGACCACCTACCTAAATATAACACTAGACGGACATCAAATTTATCTCTACCCCTACCTATCCCAAGATCGACCCTAACTAAACAGTCATTAATATACGAGAGTAAAAAAATATACAATCACATACCGCTGTCTGTTAGAAGTATGACCGAACTGAAGACCTTCAGAGAGGCAGTAAAAGACATTTTAGTTCAGAAAGCCTATTATAGTATTAGTGAATTTTACAGTGCCCGATTTTAACTGGAACTTGCTTCGCCCATTAGCATTTATTTACTTATTTTAACATGTAGATATTTTATTATTATTTTTTCTCTTTTGTAATGTTCTATCATTGTGTGTGTATGTAAGTATTTATACCTTACTTTGTTGCTTATTTTACTTCCCTGTGACTATTGTATTGTGTTATACTCATATTAAGCTTTGTCAATAAGATTTTCGTTCTTGGACAATAAAGCATATTTTGATTGATTGATTGATTGATTACTAGCGAAGGGACAGTTCCAACAAAGTAAATTCGTATTCTTAAAATTTGGTAAGTAGGCACAAATTATATTCCAAACAACTTTTTCGTCAACTATCCGCATATAGTACTTAAAATATGGATGATAACATTGATGATTATATATTCTTTGGAATCCATGGCTTCGTCAACACAAATTCACACGTACTGATGTTTCGTGTCATCCATGATATTGCCGACATAGTTGCTACTATTTATTTTAGCCTAGCGACAGCCATCTACGCACTGCAACGTTTACAGATAAACTGAATCTAAATGGGGAATAGGGTGTACGGTTTAGATCTCGCTCCGCACGCACAGTCATTCTCCGGTGCTATGGGAAAGACGACCTGCCTTTCGTGAAGCCGAAATCACGGAAATTGTACGGTGTCCAGTAATTAAAATGACCAATAACAAATACGAGAGAAAACAATATCAGGTGTTTTAATTAAACCAATAATTAATTATTATTGAAGTCGTTTAATTTTTGTTATTAAATATATTATGTGAAATTTATATAATATAAATGAAATAAATATGGATATACATATGTTAAAGGAATATCACGGACATAGCGTATTGTATGTTGTACATTTAATCAATTTTAACACTTTAACTAAGCACCGGTATGAAAAATCAAAACCCGCCGCGCGTAAAATTCGGCGTTAGAAATATTACCTATAAAAGGAATTAGGTATTCTGTTTTTGCACCGAGTTTCGCACGTTGTTTTCTCTGTCTCTCCGTATTGTAATTATAACTCCAATTAACAAGAAAATTGAATAAAATAATGCTGTGTAAATAATATCTCTCGAGAGAACCTAATAATTCCCGTAGAGTTCAGAGTTCTGTGTTTAAAATCACAATACTGACATTTCCATTTGATAATTTGAAGTTTATTGTATACGACGATAATATTAAGATAAACTAAAAACTCATCAGGCCGTATATACAGGTAGGTCAACAATATCAGTTTGTTAAATATGGTAATTTTTCATTTATTATTAATAAAACTTAAGGAGTTACAAAAGGCATTCTGAAATATTTCCTTTATAAATTAAGATTAAACGTTATTATTTTTCAGATTTGTTTGACATATGTTTGTCTCACGGCCATTACGAAACATACGTCAGACAAAACTGAATAAATTTATGGAACATAAATCAAGTGTTTTATCTTGATTAGTCTTATTTTATTTAAGTCAAAGCAACGTTTATAAAGATATTTTTGTGTAAAACATATCTGTACATTTTTTGGAGAAAATCAACAAAATTATAGACAGAAAAATACTTAGAGTAAGCGGACTAATTTAGCGATTCATGAACACTCTCAAAAATCAAAATCAAGATCCCGGATGGAGGTATTGATTTCTAGTGACGGCTTTTATGCAGACCATGATAAATTGAATTTTATTCCATTTTAAAATGTTAATACCTGAACTAGTTTTATCGGAAAACATAAAGTACGAAAAAATTATGTTTTTACACTAGCTAAATTTGAGGGTGACGTCACACTATATTTTTCTAATAACTCATAAACAGCGGGAGACACCCAAATTCTGGAAAGACATTTGAATATGTTGGTAATTTAACACTAACACACACATGTATTTTTACCTAGCGATCATAAGAGAAAAAGTATATTATTAATATTTGTTGTAAATGTTTCCGAATTAATCCCCGGCGAATCTCATTAAAAACTGTTTGTAATATGAAAAGGATTGTTCAACTTCGACAGATTTCTATAATTTGCGCATATATGTGAACTTTTTCAGAGACTCCACATTTGTCTTGTGTAGAAATATCTACTTCTATACCATTTAAAAGGTCATTTTGAGAGCCCGTAGAACGATGCCCGGGAAATTTAAAAACTAAAAAGAATGTTTTGAGTCCATAAAAGGTCGAAAAGATGTTAAATATGTAAAACATAAACTGACAAAACCAAAAAGGCCTCATAACTCGTGAAGGGATGTACATATCGAAAAAAATAAATGAAGAAACACCCACTCAAACCGCACGTCGGATTTCGCAACCTATTATCCTATGCAAATGTCTCAGTCCCTTTGGACAAAAAATTTTTTGAAAACAAACCTTTCAAAAATCTAATAGATATGAAACATATCAATTACAAATTGACAAAACCAAAAGTCCTCGTGAAAGGATGTAGACATCAAGAAAATAAATGAAAAAACACCTGCTCAAACCCGATGTCGACTTTGGTAGCCTACTATGTGGTGCAATAGTCTCCGTCTTTTTGGACGAAAAACGAAATTTTTTTTTTTTAATTCTCTAAAAGATTGAATAGATTTTTGTTGGCTGGCCACAGATGCTTCCTCGTTACGCCTCTGCTGTAAAGACATTTGATTAATTCTTTTTTAAGGGCTACTCAGCGGTAGGGGTTTTAACCCCATAGCTAATGCATTTCTAGTTCCTAAATTTTCGTTAATAGATAGAAAACGCCAGTCCTCTTCGTGTGAGTGTTTATAATATCCTGACTTTATCAACTTTGGGCATTACGGAATTAGCTAAAAAAATTAGAAGGTAAGACATATTGTTTATAGATGCATGAACATATTTACGCGGTGACACATGACCTACAGACAATCCTGGTTTTGACGTCATCAGTGCCTAAATTCCGAGCTCTAATTATTACGGTATATTTACTTAATCATAAATAACTTAGAAAATTATAATTTGAAACTTGTGATTTCCGTATTTTCTTACTATAAATTAAAGATATATAAAATCACGTTCTTTACGATAAATATAAGGGAAATCCATCGTAATAATCGTCTGGCACTTATTTGGAGTATAGGATATATTTTTAAATGGTTTCATCACTCTCCCTTGAAACAAAGACACTTAACATGACTAACAGGGCCGCAATAAGCAGCCAATCCGAAAGACTGGCACGTCCAGGTCTACTAGATTGGCGTTACTTGCCGAGTGATCACGTATGGAGCATGATGCCATCAATCTCTAGACGTCACCGGTCTCCGCACATTCACCATATCTTTAATTCATTAAAATTAAAGTTACTTCGGATAAGCAGAAGGTTTGTGTTAATGACCATTCTGATAACTGTAGAGAATTATATTTAACATAAATGATGAATCTAGCAACTACCGGGATTATATTTGAATTTCATATATATATTTTTGTAATCGAATTACGTATTTTTTATGTAAATAATCAATGTAATGTGCCTTTTTATTTTCCCAGCAGCTTTTACTGCATTTTAAAAACACTCAACAAGCAGGTATTTAATTTAAATGTATTTTTTTATCTCTGAGATACTTTCCAAAAACACCTAGCCACTACACACTTAACACGACGTAAATTTCGCCACTTCTTAAGAAGATGACTAAATTTAAACTGAAACCAAGTACTAATTTTTGGTATTAAGGATATCTAGTTATATTTTTGTTTATCACATGCTTGATCAAAAACGCGCGGGTCAACACTAGGCTTATCAATTCTTCCCCATTTAATATTAGAATACAATGCTTAAAGATTCTCAGAATGGACCATAACGACACCTTACCTGCAATGCGTTACCGTTAGCAAAACCACATAACAAATGCATATCTGCCATTTCAGCATTAGTATAACCATTCATGATGACAAAGTTAACGGCAGTAGTAGCTTTTACCTTGAAAACGTATTTGTGAATGGGCAAATCCGTACACTATTCAGTGTAGCCGCAGTCAGTTTGTATTGTAAAATCAGTGTTTACTTCACTGTTTACTAGTGAGCCGCAGACCCAACATACTAAAATTGTAGTAGAGTATTAAACGGTGGCCATTCGCTGGTTTTGATTGGCAGACAAATCGTAAACAGACCAGCTTACGAGTTGCCGCGATCTAATTTGTTCTGCCAGAGGCGTCGCATATAGGAAGCAGGTGAATAAATAAGAGACAGGCGATTCTCTTACAGTATTAATATATGTATCATATCAAAGTAAGCATGAATTAAAATAATTATTACCTCATGAAAATATATAAAATAACTAATAATTGCCATAAATTGAAAAAAAAAAATTAAACTAAATAAAACGCAATAAAAACATTATTAGTTTTTTAAACAGTTAAGAATATAAAAAACATTATAACAATAATTAATACACAAAACAGAACAATAACTGAATATTAAAAAAACCTACATCACAACAAAGAATGAAAACAGAAAACATAAGAAGAAATAGTGAAGCTCGTAAAAAAATATAACATTAGAACAAGAAAATATACATATACAGTGTGTCCCCCGATTGAGTTCGCAATAGCTGATATGGACCTCAAATTCTTGATTTTTTTTTTTGCAATTTGATAGTTTATCCCTGGTTATCTGAAAAGAATTTTTTGGTGTTCTTTTGTTTTATTTTTAATCACATAGGCCATGGTAGTTAAGCAAAAACTACTACAGGTTGAAATTGTCGGAACCAGGACAATAGGTTAAAATAAAACGCTACCTTGCCTACGTTTCGTTTAATATGCTTAAACGTCTTCAGGGCTCAATAGCCAAATAATGATGTAATAATTCCACAGCAGAAAAAAAATTTAAAAAACCACGTCTATAAGAGAAAACAATTTATAAGAACATACATATAAATAGATTTACAATTATTTAAACAACATTATTATGTTCTTATAAATTGTTTTCTCTTATAGACGTGGTTTTTTAAAAAAAAATTCTGTTGTGGAAATTTTACATCATTATTTGGCTATTGAGCCCTGAAGAAGTTTAAGCATATTAATTATTATTTTCTACTATAACCGCATTTTACATTAAAATAATTTACCTAAATAACTAAATAAGTTTTTTTTTTCGAAATCGACATAGTTAGTGATATAAATGACGGTTATTGTACAAAAATAAAGCAACAAAATATTATTAGATTACTAACTCCAAATTGTGTAAAAACTATTATAAATAAAACAATATCAATGTCTTGATGTTTTTAAAAATAAAATTAAAATAAAAGATTTTTGAGGTATAAATTTTGCCTTCGTCGCAACAATAACCAACAGAAAACTTTAAATCGCTATTAAAATTTTTCTATTGATGAAAACGAAAAATGAGAACACGACATGATTCATCTTAAATACCATATGGATTTAATATATAAAATTACAGGTAATACTGATGCCTTTTTTTTATTAATAAGAAATACGACCATTTCATTTGGTGTCATTTTATGAAACTAAATAGTCGAATTTCGTATTAATGAAAAAATATGCATCAGTATTGATTGCCTATATGATCATATATTAAATTTGTATGGTTTTTAGGATGAATCATATGTCCTCGTTTTTCGATATTATTGACAGAATAATTTTAACAGTGATTTATCGATATCAGTTGGATATCTGATGAAAATGCAGCTTTAAAATACAACTGAACTGAAGTTTGTATATAGCACTGTTCTAAATAATCCCTGTATGAGTTACATAATCAAATAAAGCATTTTAAATTTTCAACAAAAAAATCAGCAATTGGGAAAACGTAGCCATTTTAATTCAGTAATTAATTTTCTGCTCCCACTCAAATATTCGACAAAAGCATAAATCAGCTTGTTTTGACCGGCATAATGAAAATGATATCATCATATTAATATTTGACACAAGTGACAATTTTGGCATTTTGTCGTCACAGTGCAAAATAACCTGATAGTCATTTTCATTATAAACGTGACGTGACCGTCTCATATATCCAAGCTCACATTACATACTAATGATTTTTTTTAATGCAATTGATTATTTTTGAATACCTATACTATACGGGATTAGACGCCGCCCTTGGCCTGGAACTCTTTCAAGGTTAAAGCTACTACTACCGATATCACTAAATTGTAGACTCTTGGATACCAAAACACTAAGACATGAACTATGTAAAACAAATCACTACAGTACTCCACATTCAAATTGTGATTCTGACAGAGTCACTAGAATATCATTTGTTCTACAAAAAAGCAAGGCCTCCTAACGAAAAATTATTAACGGTGGAAGCTCGAAAATTACCAAAAATTTTCACTTTTGATTTGTTTTTATCGACAAGTACCTTTTTTATTATTATTCTCTGCGCAAATGGATTAATCAAAATAATGAGTAAAAGAGTTTATGAACAAACACTTAACGCGAAGGAGCCATATCTATGCCACTGATGAAATAAGAAATCTGTAAAGAATTAACCTTAATCGAAAAATAGTGAGTAAATTTTTAGATTTTTATTTTCGACGGTGCTCTAGTTATATGAAAAAAATCTAGTTTTTTACGGGCACTTCAAACGAGCTTCCAAAGGGAGATACCCTTCGGAAGCATTTCCGGGCGTACGTTCGTAGGATTTTTTTTTCCTAAAATGACTCAAGAAATCACCTTATTTTTATACATAATTAGGAAACACACTGCACAAGTGAAACACGTACTTATATTTTTACGAACTTCTGAAAGGATACTTTTCTGCTACAATATTTTGTAACGTTTTGAAGCCACTTCAAGTATATTGTTGCACTCGAACAACTGCGGCTATAAACTAAAAACCAAGTAATTAAAGTGGATTAAAACGCTTGCATGGAAACTCAAATGCTACTACTTACTAGAATAAATTAATTTACACGCCATGCTTCTCATCCTATAGTAAATTTAATTATAATTCTAATAAGATTTTTTTTCCGAAGCAATTTAAGTTTAAAGTAATTTAGCTAAACAGGTCATGCCGAAGCAGGCATGTAAGAGCCCCAAAGGAGCACCCAGAAGCACTAATAATCGACGCCGCCCTCGATGTCGCTCCAGAAGTTTTAACAAGCACGCGCTATGACAATTATGGAAATTTCACAACACACATCACTCTCAAGGACCTCCTTATTGTCCGACAAACTGCAGACCCATCAAAATGAGAATTTCCATTAGTTTGTGCCGCAAGTATTTAACATAAAAGTTTTTTCTTTACTTTTATTTCCTAACTAACTTACTGACAGACAAATATGTTAATTTATGTAATAAATTAGATAATATGTTTATTATGTATTCAAATAAGAAATTTTAGAAATAAATTATACAGATGTATAAATTATGTTTTTATATAAGAAATTGCCTGAAATCTATCCTTTTTACTTGATTTTCCTGAAAATTGGAAAACAGTAATTATTAAACCCATCCCCAAAATTAATTTATCAGTTTCTCTACGAGATCTTCGTCCTATCAGGCTCCTCCCAATCTTATCAAATATTTAAAAAAATAGTTTACTGGCAAATATCGCGATCTATTATTACTCACAATCTATTACCTAAACATCAGTCAGGATTCCAAAAAGGATATAGTACTACCTCTGCTTTACTGAACTTAACTGATAATTTAATTCGAGCAAGTGACAACAAACTCGGCACAGTAATAATTTCCCTAGATTATTCGAAAGCATTTGATACCATTGATCATTACTTACTTTGTATTAAGCTACAATATTATGGATGATGAAATAGCCATAATTTGTTTTTAATTCATACCTCAAAGGAAGGTATCAGCAAGTAGTCATTTCTGGACACTCATCTAAAATCAGCCCTATAATTTTAGGTGTTCCACAGAGTTCAATTCTGGGTCCATTATTGTTCATAATTTATACCTCCGATATTTTTAATCACATTGAATTTTCCTGTCTTCAGACATATGCTGATGATTCTGAGATATCTCACCATTTTGATTTAAATCAAATAAATGAAGCTACTGACATGATAAATGCTGATTTAAGATGTATAAGTACGAATTCACATTCTCGTTTAAAATTAAATCCGGAAAAAAGTTTAGCTATATTGTATTGTACTAAAAATAAACGTCAAGAAATCAAAGATAAATTGAGTTTACAGGTAAATAACGTACCACTTGTTTTTTCATCAAAAAACTTGGGGCTTATATTGGACGAAAATCTCTGTTTTTCAGGTCATGTCAGTAAGCTAATACAAAAATCTTACAAGCGTCTGAAATTATTATTCTCAAACAGACATATATTAAACCAATGTTTAAAAAAGAAGCTCTGTGAAAGTCTTGTCTTGCCAATTCTTAGTTAATGTAATATTGTGTACTATCCGTGTTGGGACGCAAGAAAATTTTACCATATCTCGTCCCACTTTAAACGGCTTCAGAGGTTAATCATGTCAAATACAGCAGATTACCACCTTTTAGTTTTAGTTTATAAACTTCTGCTTACCTCCACCCCTAACTACTTATATTTCGAAATGACATTCAAAGTAAATATTAGACATCAAAATACCCTTACCATGCCTCAGCATTCAACAGATTTCTTTTCAAGGTCATTTACTTTCAATGCAATTAAACTGTTACAACTCTTTAAATGATAATTACAAATCTTTATCCATTCACAGATTTCTCAAAAGCGTAAAATTAGAAATGTTAAATAAAAATAATATTCTATAGCCTGCAGTATATTACACACAATATAATGTATATTTCTGCTATAGTCAACTCTTCTCCCAATCATCAATGATAACTATGTTTTTATGCAGTAATATATGTGTAGTTTGTCTATTTTCTCTATTTTGTTAGTCTTAATTAAACTATTTTTAGGTTAGGTTTACGTTAAGTTTAGTAGTTGTCTATTTTCGCAGTGGTTAAGTGTAAGAGTAGCTGATCTAGCTAAACCTCACCACTTGCTTTATCAACTGAATATTGTGCAAACTTTGCAGAAATAAAGACGTTATATTATTATTATTATTATATAATACTCGTGTCAGTAGAGATTTTTGCCCTACAAAAAGTGGGGTAGAAACGATTTTGACATGTCTTGTTTAGGTCGGGACCCTGATGGAAATCCATGTTTTCAATCTTGGGGAGTGGGGGAGGTTCGAACCGCTGTCTTGGATGAGAGGTGCAAAAAATTGGTTTTTTCAAAATAACTCCGCAACAGTAGATCCAATTTGACAAAAACAAAGTTAAAGACAAAATTCTTTAAATTTTTTTGTATATTCATGTTTTTGTAGACATAATATGTAACGAGTTATAGCGGCGGAAAGATGAACATTTTCCAAAATATCATCAAACTCCATTTTTGTTACCTTTTTTTTGCCGTTGGAACAACCGTTGAGGAGTTATTTTGAAAAAACAATTTTTTGCACCATTCATTCAAGATGAATGGCGCCTCTTCCCCAAGGTCGAAAATTTGGATTTTTCATCCCGACATAATCAACATAATATATCAAAATGATTTTTACTCCACCTTTTATAAGGCAAGGGCTTATTTTGGTCTCTACTGACTGGAGATAATCTTTACAATAAAACGTTTTACTTATTGAAACAACTAGTATAAATTTTCCCTATGTCCTCCATACAAGTTATTGTTATTATTTAACCCAAATGGAAATCAAAGAAAAATAATTTGGATGATGTTTAATTTATTACTGTCCGATGATTTAAATACGTTATAATCATAACTATAGTGTATTCTCTATCAACGCGAAGTAATGGAATGCGACATTCACAGTCCTACGTTCCCACCAAAAATTAATACTAAAATTTCATAACTTTCCAGGTTTGCCATGATAAATATGATATGTCATTCCATGATTTTAGAAAGTTTAAGAAATAAAATATTTTTGTGTTACTGTTTAACAAAAACATTTAAGTATCAAATACATTACAAATAACAAAACATATTTATTTATATACATTACAATAAAGATAAATAACAATATTTATAATATATAAAATACAGTTTAAACATTAAGAAAGATTCTAACGTATTTCAAAGTTACATAATGTGGAATTTCATTTATTGAATGTTTTAAATGTCCCCACCTTCTTCTGTAATGCATTCTTCTTAACGATGGCGACGTATGAAAACGGCATAAACTCTATCAAACATTTTTTTCCGGAATGGTGCATATTTATTCCGGTATTCGTAGTTTCTAATCTCTGATGGTTCGGGGTCTATTTACATACACTCTGCTCTTTAAAAATACTCGTAAGAAAAAAATCAGGCACCGTCAGATCGGGTGACCTGGTCGACCAAAGCAGATCTACATTGCAATTAATGTGTCTGTTCTGGAACATATCTCTCAGAAGCTCCAAATTTATTCTCGCTGTATATGTTGAAACCAATAATTGTTCCCTTGTGCCTCATGTTGTGGTGTGAAATATGTGTCAAGCATATGTCTATAGGTTATTGACGTCACTGTACGGGTTTAGAAATTTTGTTCAAAGGAGTAAGATCTAATTATTCCTGATGCTGATACAGCGCATCACACGATGACTTTGGGAGAATGTAGTGGTTTACCATGATCCTTTTGAAGGTGACCCAAAAGCGACAATTTTGTCTATTGACGAAGCCACTTAGGTACAAATGAGCCGCATCGCTCATATAGAGGAGGTTCGAAATATCTGGGTCCACGGTTTGCAAATTTAAGAACTCTCTACAAAATTTAACATGATTTACCTTATCAATTACATTTAGTTTTTCGACAATAACAATTTCGTAAGGGTGGAACTTCATTTGCCGCAATATCCTGTGAACACTTGAGTTTGACATGTTTATAATAGCAGCATGTTGTCGGATCGGTCTTTGCATCGAATTTGTTATCCGCAATTTATTTTCGGGGTTGTTAGCTATTCATGGTTCTGTCCCTTGAATCAGTTTTTACGAATTGGTCAACACAAAAGAAGAGCTGTTGATTGGTCGAATTATTTATTTTAGATTAATTATTGCCCAAACAAAAGTCTCCCACATTCACTTTTGACGTTTGAGTACCTGGCGTTTGAATAATGTCAAAACTGCTTATCTTAGGTTTCCTTGTATAAATCATAGCAAATGATTGCAATCCTCATTGCTCAATTATGTTTGACTATTCTCTTACATTCACCTCTAATATCCTCCCTCAAAAATAGTTTGTTCTAGTTTCTCGTGTAGCACTGTTCCGTGAGATAAACTTTAACTTGAGGATAATTACCTAATTTATAACTAAAAATTAGTTTAGAGGAAAAAAATATAGTCACATTTGTGCATTAAAATATGAGAAAAGTCCACCCGTTTTCTTATATGCTTACATTATGATAACCGTGAACAGAAATTCACTAATAGAAGACAGAAAAGTAAATAGCGAAAACTATGTTGTTAATTTATTGTTGATGCAAACCAGTAACTTTTAAAATAGACTATAAACAAATAGTTGAAATAGTTTTATTTAAAAGGATTGCGGCACACATTTAAATAACTAAAAATTTAATAATTCTTCTTATTTATTTTAAAATAACTCCCTCCAACTGTTGTTTTACTTTTTCCTTGAAATAACAGTACACAGCGATAGCCGATCTGGCTGGAAATAGGAATAAGAGGAATACATAGTGTGTTGATTAGTAATGGAGTCCGATTTGGCTCATGAGATATCCAAAAAGAAAATATAGCCTTCCTACCAAAACGGTGGTTAAAAAAAAACGTTTTTTGTGGAATAAACTTTCTCATTCATGAGATAAAAAAATTTCAACAAAAATATCTTCATTTTTGTTTACATATATTATTTCAATACTAGTTAAGGTAACGTTAACGTAGTTTTCCACGAAACACTAAAACACTATATACTGCACTCGACGCGCGTTTCGTCAACCAAGTTGGTATCATCTGGAGATAATTAAAACTGACTAGGACTAGTTAAGGTTTCTGAAAATAAAATGGTGATAAATTTAAAGGTATTCAATTTTAATTGAGTTGTAAGTCTTTGTTCTCGTCTTCAAAGTCACTGTATTGGTGAACACCAAAGTAACTGACTGCTTTCTAGGTAAATGTTATTGTCCCATATAGAATATTTTCTATTCATTGGTCAGAGAGCCGTCAAATAAATATCTGGTAATACTCCGCTTAATATGTTATTACTCATACTATAGACCCGAAGGTGGTATTGCAGATAAATTAGCTTTGGTATCAACAGATAAAGACACGTCTTTACCATGTTATAATGAATCTGAGGTTTTTTATGCTATCGTAATTTGGTAAATCTACATAGGGCATACGTCCCTTTAATGATATCATTAGCCTCTCGTCGATATACTAAACACATCCTGGAGCTTAACATATAATATAATATAAAAACAAAAATTTATAGTTTAGTACAAGATTTTCGACCTTTAATAATTTTCTATAAATTTATACCAAAGAACATATCTACCATACAAGCCATAACACATTTTTTCATTTGGTGCACCACAGAGCTCCATACTTGGCCCACTTTTTTTCGTTATTTTTATCAACGACATTGTATATAAATTTTCTTGCAGATGATTTAAAAATCTATTGTGACATTAATTATATCGCCGATTTCATTCAATTGTAAATTAATTTTAACACAGTAGTGGAATGTTGTGGAATGAGTGGTGTATAAAAATTAACTTTGCATTAAATTTGCAAAAGTGTAACATATAATTTGGAATCCTGGGTATTAAACATGTATGTAGTAGTATTTTAGAAAGTATTCAATGCAAATGTTTAAAGTAATTATCTTTTAGGACTGATGGCATTTATCTAGTTTGTAGCGCCACATCAACCATAGTATGCTGAGTCTAAAAGATAGAAGAGAAATGCATTCCCTTATATTCTTACGTAGTATTATTCATTGTAAGATAGATTTTAAGTGAACTTAATTTTAATTTCCTTCAATCGCAACTAGACACACCGTCACTTTTTATTTATCAACACCAAGGACCAATTCCCGTTCTTGTTGTACGCGCACGGGAAACACTTAGTTTCTGAACTCGTAATGAAATATCAATTCAGAACATTTTGAATTGAATTTTCTCAATTTTTTTCAAATGTAACAAATATTTTTTTATGATGTGATGTAGAATTGAAAACGAAAATTTGTTGTAGATATATCCTATAGTCACCTATAACTGTTTTCCATTTATTAACTATGGTATCATATTATAATAACCGGCTTTTTGTGAGCTCATTTTATTGGTCTTGATCTCGCCCAGTACACTAAACAAATTCTTGTGAATTTTATTGCGTGTAAATTCTTTGTTGCTTACTTCTGCTTTTGAATTTATATGCATTTATAAACCAACTAATAAAAGTTCTAAATTTAAACTATGTGGTGATAATTAATTTCTTAATTTGTCTCAAGTCATATTATGTTCCTGTCTTCCATTAAAATATTTTGATATAAGAAAATTATCCTGCAAATGAAATGACAAACATTAGACATTAATATTTCTGTGCACGAAAATCTGCGATTGTGCTAACCGATAAAAAAACATACTAATAAAGGAAAACTTATTCTGTCGGTGCCTTTGTCAAAATGTCTTCTTGAAACTTTTTATATTATAAAAGAGAACTTTGCTGTACTCTTTAGTCAATATAATCAAACTCTTATAACGCACAAAATATTAACAAGCTCCAACAAAGTTTTGTCATTCTTTAAGAGATTTTAATATATTACGTTGTTAAGCTACAACAAATTTTATTTTTCGTTTTATTTTCTTGCCACTGTTTGATAAATATATTGGTTTATTTTATTTCCCCCGAATTTTGAAATAAATCTCTCTTTTATTTCATTTATATAGAAATATCAGAACATATGTTTTAAATCGAAAGTTAAAATACGTTGTAAATAATATTAAGAATACAATAGGGCTTAGTGCCGATGGTTAGGCAAGATTTTGAGAAATATAATTCTCAGCGTTGAGATTATGAAATAAAACATTCCTTTACAGATACCTTAACATGACCATTCAGTTGCTACGGTGGAGGGTAAACGCTTGGTTACTGCAATTAACAATTCTCCGCCATCTTATCATGGTTTCGAAGACCAAGTGTGTTTTGAAAATAAATTGTTAAGTCCATGAATAATTTCCAGTATGAATAAAGATGTATAATTTAATAGATTTAAGATTGATTTTGTTTTGTTCGAGGTAGATTTTTCCAGTGGTAGTTCCAAGTTTTTTGGTAGCTTTTAATAATAAGTTGTTTTTGAGCGTCAGATTGTTCATGTAAAAAATTTGAGGTAGAACCAGTTGTTATTCCAATGCCGTGAAGTTTCAGACCTTTATTTTTCCTTATTGTAACTAGGACCTTATCTTTATGAGAGTGACAGAACGGCGATTAGAGTTATTAGAGTCTATGTGGGCTTTTGTGTAATATGTATCAACAGTAGTTTTCAGATAAGTCAGAATTAAGTTTACCTAGTCACATCAGAGGTTAATATCCATTTTAAGACTAAGTGTCTTGTAATATTTTAATAGAATAAATATACACACTCTTCATATGCAAAAAAAGACACTGCCAATTGCTTGGGGATGAGATCTTCCTTAACATAGTAAAACTCGACGTGGAGTTTATAATAAAAGTAATTTTTGACGTTTCAAAAAAATCACATTTTTTTGACGTTTCAAAAATGTCAAATTTTGACGTTTCAAAAAAGTCACTTTGACGTTTCAAAAAAATCGCATTTTGTGACGTTTCAAAAAAGTCACATTTTAACGTTTCAAAAAAGTCACATTGGTGGAATGTCACTAATATTCTTTTTAGAAATTGGGACCGATTTTGCTCACCAACGAAGTCGATCTCTTCCTTGACCTCTAGAATGTGTGTACCAAATTTGAAAGCTTTATCTCAGAAACTGTAGCTGCTGTCGCGAACCACACAGACAGAAAATTTTTTCTGTCTGATATTTTGTGCATCGTCATTATTCGTCGAGATTCGTCCAAAAATGCAATAAAAATTTTCAAAACTTTTTTCACTTTGATGGGTGAGAAAGTAATAATTTTGATAAATAATATCTTAGTCTTTAGTAACTACAATTTATTTTTTTCTTGTATGCCGAAGGATTTTTTTTACTGACAGTTATTTATACGAGTGAGTAAAATTTCATGTTTTTCACGAGTTGGAATTTACAGTACGAGCTGAAGGCGAAAACTGATTCGAAAACTAGTAGATTTTAATCAATTTAATGAAAAAGAATTTGATTCGTATGCCTGAGAATTACCTATTGTCTTGTTTTACATCGAGAGTGTAAATGTCTTTCGTATCTTAAGTGAACACTTATTATAAACTAAGTTTGTATAATAGTTAAAGATTATTATCCTATAAACATTTAGAAAAGAGTACTTTAAAGAGCCCGTAATGGAATCTGCTTTGTTAGAGATCAGATCTGTTGCTACTTTGCTGGTGTCGTCGAACAGCTAGGTCTGTTAATTTCAAAACTTTCTTGATAACCTCACGCTGCATTACCCCTTCAACGATCTATTAATACAAGTCTCCTTCGAGAAAATAATATAATAAACCCCGTGAATACTATCTGAAACTTATTTTGATAGCGTGCGTTATTTTCGCCAAGATGGGTTTTCATCCAGAGATTTTAATGACACACTTCAAAGCAGAAATTACAATTATTTATAAATTAATCGAAGTTTAAACCGATTAGCACAGTCTGGTTTTAAGATTACTTGCTCCAAAGCAATGAACGATAATCGTGCATGTGTCAGCGACACCTATTGGCTATTAAACAAAGTCTGGGTTGTTAACTTAAATAATAAACACTTCGTTTTTGTAATAATAAATATTTAATAACTGGTATATTCTCATTTTACCTTAAAATAAAACATTTTTTATTATTATTTGAATTTAACAATATTTTCAAAACAAATATTTATATGACGGCGACACCTATTATCAAATTATTTAACAGAGTAATAAAGATTGTTTTTTGTCTTATTGACAGTTAGAAACAAAGCATGTTTTGGTACATTGTTGACAACTATTAAAATGAAATGACCTAAATAATTGATAGTCATTGAAAAAGCATAGTCTCTAACACGTTTGGAATGTCTATACCATACTCGTGGATCATTCGCAAACTTTCCACTCATGCGGAATATACCATACTCCAAATTTGCTACAACATATACTATTCTTTTTTGTTTTTCTCGCCTTCTTTGGGTGTTAAGCCACTGACCTATAGTATAAAAAAAAATTGTCATTGAACCTCTGCGCCAGAAAGATCAGACAAAGATTGATTTTTTGATAAAAAGGTTTTTTGTCTATCCAAAAATGTCTCACACCTAAAAAAACATTAATTAAAAGTTGACGTTTCGAAATACTCTCTAATTCTGTTCTCAAAACTAGAGTAAAATTTCTTTGATAAAAGATTTTCTTCTTTAGCAATGTCAAGCATAAAACATTAAAATAATATTACAAAATATTTAAAACAAGTAACTTTTTAACGTTTTTTTCTGTCACATTTTGTGTACGTTTTATTAACAAATGTTTTAAAATATTGTTGATCTTAATGTTTATGAAACTTTAAAAATAACATTTACTTAATGTAATTTAGAAACCATTTTAATTACATTTTCTCTGTGTGTATCTAACGTGAATATAATGTAACGCAAAATATAACATAATTTTCAACATTTAGTCAGCATTATTCAAATACAGTTTTTTACTATTGTATTATTTACATTGTCATATTGTAAATGATATATATCTGTAATATTGACATCGTATTTAATTTAATGTTTAAGTTCAACATTAAATTAATTCAGCAACATATAAAATTATAATACATTTTTTTTAAAATTTGTTGACAATGTAGTTATAATGTTCAGTAATGTATCGCGGTGACATACTGGGTCACGTGATAGAAACTTGGAGAAAGGAAAGATGCACGCATTTCGCCATCTTTTTATTTTCGCAAAGCCACTGCTGACTGACTCATTTGGTCTTATCTCTTTATAGTTGTTCTGTGTCGTGACAGTATTTTACATAAAAATAAAAATAAATTAGGTTTCCTCTTCTTGGTAAAAGTTTAAAATATAGAGTAGAATGAAAACATAACGGTGAAAATTCTTTTTGCTAATTATTATTTACCACTTTTACAAAACTTATCATTGATAAGTACAGCATATATTTGGTAAAAGTAGTAAATAATAATTAGCAAAAAATTTGTCAGCCTTATTATTTTTTTCATTCCACTCTGTATTTTATATGTTTTTTATGATGACAACCATAGCCCACAGCCGTCATGGATAATTCTAATTTAATGTTATTTATATGTATTTATTTATTGTACGCCAGTGTGGCCCCTACTTAAGTTTTTTCATATTGTAAATAATGTTGAATAAATGTTTTAAATTGGAATTGGAATTGGATACTATAGATAAAGTAAGTACATATGTATTTTTATTTACTTCTAAATCTAGGTTGGCCGGTATAGCGGAACTAACAAAATTAATTAAAAATTTCAGTATCATTTTATAATAAACAAACTTTTATATCCAATCAGGTGTACGACCGCATAAATTTTATGTATTTATTTTATATTTTAAAATGAAAGTCGTTTCTCTAAGACTTCGAACTATACTTTACTCTATTAGTAATTTTAATTGTTAAAAATTTGAATTGTCCTAAGAAATAAGTAATCCATTTACACAAAGAATAAACTATTTATTTTTGTTTCAGGTTTCAGAAGATCTATAATCTCATAAACTAGATTTATTTTGTATTTTTGTATTATAGAATTGAACTTTGTCTTAGTTCATTATTAAAATATAACTAATACTTATACATATACAACATTAAAAATATATTTATATATAACTATACACCATTTTTTAACGAAGGTAGGTTGATCCCATATGAGTAATTATTCATGATAAATCAAAAAGAAAATTCTCATAAAATTCCTTTATTACTGTGACCGGTTTCGTGAACAAATTAATTACTTCACATCATCAGACACAGGACTACAATAGAAAATGAGTATGGTGGTTACAGACATACATAAATAAATGTTAATAAGTTAATAAAACTTAAAAACAAGGAATACAGAAAACAATTATTTCAATTTTTTACTAGTAAAAACTAATTGGTAAAAAATGTTTAATAAAATTTTGTACAAGAAAGATTGAAATTATTCAAATTGATCAGGATTACGTTAGTTTCAAATTATAAAATAGAATAATGTAAAATTTAAACAATTAAAATGTGTAAAAAGGAGGTTCATTTTTATATAATACTTACATTTTTATAAATAAAAAACCAGGGTCGTCAAATTAAAATTAAAATAGTTTTGCAACATAGTCAAATAATCTGTAAATGTAAGATATAAAATTTTTTGGTATCTAATTAACTTTTTAATAAAAATTTTCTAAAATTTAACGTGCTTGTCCTTTTAATTTTAAACACATACATATACTACAAGTTAAAATCTAATAAGGGATAAATAATTTTTTAAAAAAGGAATAGATTAAAAATAGTGCCCTCTAACGGACTATCTTAGAACTAACGTAAAATAAAATTAAAATTAAAGTAGAGAACTATGTGTGCACCAGGTTTCTTTTTTTACAATACTGGAGTTAATTTTATTTCCACTGCAGATGGTGACAGCGGTGAAATTGCATTTGAACGTGGTGGAAATATTAACTTATAAGAAATTGAGGTTATTTTATAATATCGTGCACGTGGAACAGGTTTCAGTAGAAAAAATTACAACAATACAAAATAAATCAGACAACCACAGAGAAAGTCAATGACGATTGAAATTGGATCTGTGAGTTCAGAGATAATGTGTTGGGATCTCTTGAATCTTTCAGGATTTCTAAACTTTCAAGGTTATTAATTAAATTTCCTCGGTTGCCCAAATGTAATATTTTAAGAGTATTATCAAATGTGTGATTATTATCTACAAGATGTTTGGCGAAATGTGAAAAACCTGAGGATGAGCTAATACATCGGACATGTTCTTTTAACCGTGTTTTAAAATTTCTATATGTGCAACCAATATATGTGCCGTTGCATGTGTTATACGAAAGTTTATAAACCCCACATCTATCTAGTGGATCTATTTGATCTTTACCATTGACAAACAACTTTTCTATAGAGTTAGTTGATTTAAAGGAGATATGAAAAATATTTTTAAAGCAGTTAGAAATTTTGTATGAAACAGGGCCTATGAACGTAAGAGACCGATATGGAATTTCAGTTGGAACTTCTCTGTATGTATTTATGTACACTGTATTTTGGACATATTTATTTAATCTTTTTGTTAGTAATGTGTCAATTAAAGTAGTGTTATAGTTATGAGTGACCGCTATTTGTTTAATAACCGAAAGTTCCTGATTGTAATTATTTATAGATAAAGGTACTTTTAATAATCTATTAATATAACAATTAAAAGCTGCCACCTTATGTGAAAAGGGATGCAGGGAAGTATTATCAATAACTACACCAGTGTGTGTAGATTTTCTATAGATATTAAAATAATGTTTGTTATCTTCTAAAGTTATATTTAAATCTAAAAAAGCTTATTGACCTGTTATTGTTTTGTATTTCTAGTGTGAATTTAATTGTTGTGTGAATAGAGTTGACATAATTTAAAAAGGTTGTTAATAGGTCTGGGGGACCTGACCAAAGAATCAAAATGTCATCAACATAACGATAATAATATTGTATATACTGGGTAAATGGGTTGTTTTATAGAATGTGTGTTGATTCTAGGTAATGCATAAAAATATCTGCTAAAATAGGAGATAAAGGACTTCCCATTGCTAGACCAGTCTTTTGTACAAAGGTGTCATTATTGAAGTTAAAAAAGTTTTGTTCTAAACAAATTGTTAATAAGTTAGATATATCCACAATATTATTATCTGAGTAATCACTATCAAACAATTTTTCATTAACAAGAGTGATTACCTCTCTAACCGGTATATTGGTAAAAAGATTAGATACGTCCAATGATATTAACATATCCTCATTATTTATATTTATAGTATTGATTTTATTAATTAATTCAATACTATTTTTAACGATATAAGAAAAGTGTCCTGAATATAAATCTTTTAATACTTTATTTAACCACTTAGACAATTTGTATGTGGGTGAGTTGTTATAAGCAACTACTGGTCTAATAGGGATGTCTGAAAATATATTAGATTTATGAATTTTTAAGAGACCATATAATCTCGGAATCATTGTGTAGTCCGGGTTTAAGTCTTTTAACATTTTTTTATCGAAAAAACTATTGTAATTATTCAAGGAAATTTTGACTTTATTAATGAATGATGAAATGTTGATGTTAGATTTTATAAAATTATTATCTGTAATAAATTGCTGTACTTTATTGTTATAATCAGCTCTATTCATAACAATGAGACAATTACCTTTATCAGCTTTAGTGACTACCAGATCGTTATCTCTTTTATAAAATCTAACATCAACATTTCATCATTCATTAATAAAGTCAAAATTTCCTTGAATAATTACAATAGTTTTTTCGATAAAAAAAATGTTAAAAGACTTAAACCCGGACTACACAATGATTCCGAGATTATATGGTCTCTTAAAAAATTCATAAATCTAATATATTTTCAGACATCCCTATTAGACCAGTAGTTGCTTATAACAACTCACCCACATACAAATTGTCTAAGTGGTTAAATAAAGTATTAAAAGATTTATATTCAGGACACTTTTCTTATATCGTTAAAAATAGTATTGAATTAATTAATAAAATCAATACTATAAATATAAATAATGAGGATATGTTAATATCATTGGACGTATCTAATCTTTTTACCAATATACCGGTTAGAAAGAGGTAATCACTCTTGTTAATGAAAAATTGTTTGATAGTGATTACTCAGATAATAATATTGTGGATATATCTAACTTATTAACAATTTGTTTAGAACAAAACTTTTTTAACTTCAATAATGACACCTTTGTACAAAAGACTGGTCTAGCAATGGGAAGTCCTTTATCTCCTATTTTAGCAGATATTTTTATGCATTACCTAGAATCAACACACATTCTAAAAAACAACCCATTTACCCAGTATATACAATATTATTATCGTTATGTTGATGACATTTTGATTCTTTGGTCAGGTCCCCGACTTATTACCAACCTTTTAAATTATGTCAACTCTATTCACACAACAATTAAATTCACACTAGAAATACAAAACAATAACAGGTCAATAAACTTTTTAGATTTAAATATAACTTTAGAAGATAACAAACATTATTTTAATATCTATAAGAAAATCTACACACACTGGTGTAGTTATTGATAATACTTCCCTGCATCCCTTTTCATATAAGGTGGCAGCTTTTAATTGTTATATTAATAGATTATTAAAAAGTACCTTTATCTATAAATAATTACAATCAGGAACTTTCGGTTATTAAACAAATAGCGGTCACTCATAACTATAACACTACTTTAATTGATACATTACTAACAAAAAGATTAAATAAATATGTCCAAAATACGTGTACATAAATACATACAGAGAAGTTCCAACTGAAATTCCATATCGGTCTCTTACGTTCATAGGCCCTGTTTCATACAAAATTTCTAACTGCTTTAAAAATATTTTTTCATATCTCCTTTAAATCAACTAACTCTATAGAAAAGTTGTTTGTCAATGGTAAAGATCAAATAGATCCACTAGATAGATGTGGGGTTTATAAACTTTCGGTGTAACACATGCAACGGCACATATATTGGTTGCACATATAGAAATTTTAAAACACGGTTAAAAAAACATGTCCGATGTATTAGCTCATCCTCAGGTTTTTCACATTTCGCCAAACATCTTGTAGATAATAATCACACATTTGATAATACTTTCTTAAAATCCTTGAAAGTTTAGAAATCCTGAAAGATTCAAGATATCCCAACACATTATCTCTGAACTCACAGATCCAATTTCAATCGTCATTGACTTTCTCTGTGGTTGTCTGATTTATTTTGTATTGTTGTAATTTTTTTCTACTGAAACCTGTTCCACGTGCACGATATTATAAAATAACCTCAATTTCTTATAAGTTAATATTTCCACCACGTTCAAATGCAATTTCACCGCTGTCACCATCTGCAGTGGAAATAAAATTAACTCCAGTATTGTAAAAAAAGAAACCTGGTGCACATAGTTTTCTACTTTAATTTTAATTTTATTTTACGTTAGTTCTAAGATAGTCCGTTAGAGGGCACTATTTTTTAATCTATTCCTTTTTTAAAAAATTATTTATCCCTTATTAGATTTTAACTTGTAGTATATATATATGTGTTTAAAAGGAGAAGCACGTTAAATTTTAGAAAATTTTTATTAAAAAAGTTAATTAGATACCAAAAATTTTATATCTTACATTTACAGATTATTTGACTATGTTGCAAAACTATTTTAATTTTAATTTGACGACCCTGGTTTTTTATTTATAAAAATGTAAGTATTATATAAAAATGAACCTCCTTTTTACACATTTTAATTGTTTAAATTTTACATTATTCTATTTTATAATTTGAAACTAACGTAATCCTGTTCAATTTGAATAATTTCAATCTTTCTTGTACAAAATTTTATTAAACATTTTTTACCAATTAGTTTTTACTAGTAAAAAATTGAAATAATTGTTTTCTGTATTCCTTGTTTTTAAGTTTTATTAACTTATTAACATTTATTTATGTATGTCTGTAACCACCATACTCATTTTCTATTGTAGTCCTGTGTCTGATGATGTGAAGTAATTAATTTGTTCACGAAACCGGTCACAGTAATAAAGGAATTTTATGAGAATTTTCTTTTTGATTTATCACCATTTTTTTATTTAAAATTCTTCATATCTTTTAAGAAAGCAGGATTTGTTTAAAAAAACATTGACAATTTCGATGTTGCCATTTCATTTACTTTCACTCTCATGATTTTTTAAGTGAAGTATGTACCATAGATATTTAATTATCATTTAGGTACAATGAAAGTGGAAAAATTAAAAATAATTTTTATATCAAGATAATTATTTTTTTCTACTTATAACAACAGCGGCTCTTGGCATTTTAGCTTGGTGGATCGGGAGATCTCGACCAGACCTTGGGTGGTTTTAAAATTTTTTTGCTTGCAACGAAATTTTTAGATAATATCCCAACATTCCTTGTTTTTTCTAGAACTGATTATTTCAAAATTTGTAGAATTAAGAACTTTTAATAAAATATGTTATAATTAATAAATTTTAGCAAAAGGAATATATAAAAAAATATTTTGTTGTCAGTTCCAACATCAGTCTCAAAATGTGCTTTGGACATTGGTTGCAAGTAGTGTATATCTCAAATACCAAGTGTGACTACTATTATAACTAATTTCTTTTTCTTTTTTTATGTATATATAATTTTTCAGGTTTCGTGGGTATTTAGGGAATAAGTATTTATTTAAAATCATATATTCATTTGGCTAAAAGCAATGCTTTAATGTAGGCATCTTCGGTAAAAAAACATTAAAGAAAATACCTATTAGTAGTTGTTGCCTGAGAACAAGCAATACATTATAACATTGACATTGTTATTAATAATAAGTTTCAATAATTGTATGCCTTTATTTCTCTTCAAGCAAAAATTGCTTAGGTAGGTGCTGATTTTAATTTTTATTAATTTGAGGATGCCTACATTAAAAGACGAGACGTCATTATTGTTTTTATCCTAAAGTATATATGGTTTTTAAATAAATATGTATTCACCAATCACCCTTGAAACCTAAAATATTCTCCTATAATTATAAGGTAACATTAGACATTTAATAAACATTGGAAAAAACCGTTACATATACATTAATAGTAATCGTTAAAACAATATTTTATCAATATTAAAATACATTCCATTAGTTGTGAAAATATATAAAAGTAATATTTATGTATCTTATTAATGGGGATGAGGTATGGACATCCGTTTAATTTCCGGTATTCGATCAGTGAAGTTAAGCAGCACTGATCGAGTCCGGCAATTGGATGGATGAACGATAGTTCATCTAACAGTCGGTAGGCTGTCAACAGACAATCCCGGGAAGGCCGCTAGCCTGATGCAGGCGGAGAGGCAAGCCCGGGTGGAGGGTCGAAGAGACCTACCCAGGAGGTTTGCCACTCTGCTAGCGGTGCAGGCGGGCAGGCCCAGGCGGTGGGTTAGTTGACAGTCGAGGACCGTGGTTCGGAGTCCACGCTAAACTGTAGGTCCCTAGGTAAAAAGGGCCCATTGTGGCCTACTTGCCTAGTAAAATAAGTAGCTACTACTACTATCTTATTAATACAATGTAACAAAAAAATCCAAAAAGTTATTTTAACGTTGTATAAATATTTTTGTTATATTAAACAAATATTGTGATAATGTTATTCTGTTGCAAAAAAAAAATATTCTACAAATATTTTTACAGCCTTATATAAATATTACAATAATATTGTGTTTGTAATGTAACAACTCAAGTTTGCTACCCTGACATAATCCGTAACATCAACATTGATAGATTATTTATTATCCTTAGAGAATAACGTAATTATGTAACCCTGATACATAATTGTTTGATATTGTGTCTACTTGCCTGGTATATAAAGATTGTCAACTAGTTTGTACAAAAGATTCGACACACGATCATTTATGAAGACCCGTTAGGCAGATATATATTTTATATTTTTACGTTTCTATTTTATACACACTTTTTTATTTTTCCTATATATAATTACTGTATTTATTTATTTGATTACATTTTTTCTTTGTCCATTGTCTTGCCACAGATTTACATCTGTATGTAAAGTGGTCAAATAAAGATATCTATCCGTCTATCCCAAATTGTTGTTTCTCTGAGCTTTGGTGTGAAAATTGATGAGGTTCAAAGTGCACTTTATGAAATAGGTATTAGATGAAATTCGTTGTGTTCAACTTAAGGGAGCTTCTACTCGTAGTAATCGCTTCTCTCCCGTACTTGGTGTATAAGAACTTCCATAATTAGGGTTGTAACTGCAATCAATGTAGATGTTCGGTAGCTCTGCTTTTATACATATAAAACGTAAAGTTTATTTCAAGAGTTGGTAAAATAAATACTAACAGAGATGCTTATTGGTATGCAAATAAACGCATTACAAAAAGTTGTGACGGCAGAGGTTACTAATTAAGTTTTCTGTTAACAACCAGCATATGACCATATTTTTTTAGTATGGAATAATTTCATATTTTTGTTAATATAAGAGCATCGCAAAAAACCCCAGACATATCATAATAATAATAATAATAATAAGAATAATAATAATAACTCCCTGAGTCTTTTCCTCTTCTGCATCTCACTGCTGCCGTTGTCTGTTGGGCCCCGCCAAACCCGCGGATATCAATGTGGGCCACCCAGCGACCGGAGGCATAAGGTCACCCATCTATTTTATATGGATGACCTTAAACTTTATGCCTCCGGAGAGCGCGAACTACAAAACGCTCTTAGGGTGGTCGAAGAATATACGCGGGCAATTTGGTATGGACTTCGGGTTGGACAAATATGCAGTCGTCCACCTCAAGAAAGGACGATGCGGGGAATTCCCTGAAGATGCGCAGCTTGCAGACGGAAGCATCCTAAGATATCTGGATGCCGGAGAGACCTATACATATCTGGGTGTGCAACAAAGGCACATCCAGGATGTATCACAAATAAAAGATTCTCTCCGCGGCAAGTACAGACACCGCCTCCGAAAGATTTCGTCTTCCGAACTTTCGGGGAAGAACAAGGTGTCTTCAACTAATATGCTTGCCGTTCCGGTTCTGCTTTACTCCTTCGGAGTAGTAAAGTGGACAGTAATGGAACTGCGCCAATTAGATAGGGATACCAGCAAGATGATGAATATTCACAGAAGTATTCATCATAGATCGTCCGTTCCTCGTGTGTACTTCCCACGTCCACGGGGGGGGGCCGAGGACTCTTGAGCCTGGAGTGTACGCATGGCACAGTAGCCCGTAGTATGGCATGTAACATACTCAGGAGCTCAGATCCCCTCTTGCGGCTCGTAAAACATCACAAAACTGTAGGAGTGGGAGCAGGATTGTTCAAGGCCGCAAAAAGAGCCGCAGATGAACTCGGTCTCACATTCGACATCAGGCGAGGAGGCCGGCGAGGTGCTGATGTTGAGTCAATCACCGAACTTCAGCCAAATCGTCTGAAAGCCCGAATCAGAGCTACCGAACAGGAAAATCTGTTTCGGCAGCATGTCAATAAATCCCAGCATGGTGTCTTCTATAAGAACATAGAAACATTGGGTTTATCGACCAGGCTGACCTTCTCCATTCTGAGGTCAGCAGGGCTTAAGTCGGAGACCGAGGGATTCATTATGGCCTGCCAAGATGGTGTTATCAACACCTTGGTCTACCGTAGCCGAGTGTGGCGTGTAGAGGTTCCTGATATCAACTGCACGACCTGCCATCAGGCGCCGGAATCGCTCATGCACCTACTATCTGCATGTCCCTTATATGCGATTTCGGCCTACATCCACCGGCATAACGCGGCGTTACGAGTGCTATACTACCATCTAAGGCACTCATACGGGGGTAGACCAGACACCAGTGCTGCCTTAAGTCCCCGAAGATATTGAGTCCGTTGTCGAGAACGAGAAATGCAGGATTTACTGGAACTACTCGTTCCCGACTGTCAGGCTAATCCAAGCCAACAAGCCTGACATAGTCCTCCTCGACCATCAACTCAAGGTGATGTATGTCATCGAGTTATCGGCACCTGCGGAGAAAAACATCACCTTGAAGGAGGAGGAAAAACGGACCAAATATCGCGATCTCCGGTACGAGCTCCAAGTGCTGTACCCAGGCTACTCGGTAAAAATTGTCGTCCTTATAATCGGTGTACTCAGAGGGATAAAGCCTACGCTGCTCTCGGAATTGAGGATCATAGCGGCCTGCCAAAAATCAGCCGAGTGGCTGGTAGGCCAAATTCAGAAGGCAGTCATTCTGGGTTCTCTCCGTCTGCTTAGGGCACACGATTCTGGTATCTACAATCACTAACCATGCGGGATTTGGGGAGTGGCTGTAGTTGATGCGGCGGCGCGACTCCCGTGAGGCGTCGGAGGCCACGAGAGGACTGACTGGCATCGGGAAACTGAAAAAAAAAAAACAATGATAATAATAATAATTTTTATTTGTAGTACATATCAATATAATAATACTAACAAATTGTATTTAAATTTGAAATATGTCCTACAAAAGGTATTGAAAAACAATACAATTATTGGTCTAAGTTTTAGCCCTATTCAAATATTTGATAAGTTCATTTGTTATATTGTTGCCCGTTAGGAAAATACAATATCTGTACTACTACATAAAAAAGACAGTAAAAAGAGAGAAAAATAAAAAAGTAAAGTAATTGAATGAATATTATTTTATTTACATACATATTTACTTGTATAAATTATTATTAAAACGGCCGATTAAACACACCTCGTTTAATAAAAAGAGTTAATTATTTAGTAAAACTCTAAAACTTTTATCAGACACACAGACACACACAAATTTCCTCACCCTTCTCCTTTTACATATGACATATCGCAGCGCTGCCAATTCCGCATCAAAAATTAATGTTCTAAGTACGCAATGTGATTACGAAATATTTACAAAACATGTTGAAGTTATAAATACGTAATGGTGATGATCATATATTACTGTAATATAATGTTGACATCTTATAATTTTGTAGTAAATTTAAAAAAATATTGATGCAACTATATAAAGAGGATAAAAGTGTGATAAAACAAGGTTCTCTAAAATTTCTGAATATGTGATGTAACTGATCCAAGCTAGTTAGCTGGGTAGGTACGCACCTTTGAATGAAGTAAAGATTTTTCTCGTTCTCGGATGAACTCTGACTTACCTCTTAATTAGATATCTGAAACGACTGTGTTGGGCATGTTATGACGTTTATTCTCAACAGGATGGTGTGCATTATCACATTGTATTGTTCCTGTACGTTTATACTTAAATGAATTACTTCTATAACCATGGATTGACAGATGAGGAACTAGTAAATGGCCAGCAAGTCCTCCAGATCTTACACCATTAGATTTCTTTTTCTATCTAATGTTACGTTTACGCAAATCGTCGAGGTTAGAACCAATCGTTTATATTCCTTCATTTGACACGTACTAAATTATTTCTTAATTTTTAACTTTGATGGGAGTATGTTAATGAAAAATATTACATAACAGTAACTTGGCCCATTTAAAAAGTCCAATATCTAATTACAATAAACAATATTTTTCATTACGAAATAATATTTTCTACTTTAATTGGTTTTCGTCAAGAAATTGGAAAGTAAATATCCCAAATGATGGATTAAAAATATGTTTAGAAAAGCTTTGGGAGATAATAAAGAATCACGCTTAAATTTACCATAGTAATTCGATAGAATACAGTGGGAGGGCCCAGATATACGTAGGTTAGCAATTTTCTGTAGGCAAACATAAACATTTTGCAGTTAGCGATGCGCATTGTAAAACGTAATATTGCTGAATTCAAATCGAACAAAGCCGACTACAATAGCTGGATCTGTTATTTTCAACAGCATGATTTGCTCCACTTCTCTGCTACATCATGTCATCGGTGTATTCACTTCTTTTGTTATGTTTCCATTATTACTTTGCCATTTATATGACATTTATCTCGGTTAATACGATATACGATATAAAAGAGATTTGGCTTCGAGATGGAGAATCAGTTTAATAGGAGAGTAGATAAACATAGTAGAATAGTAAGAAATATGTTTTAAAACATTGTATTATTCTGACATTATACACTAAGACCCAGCTCGTTTTAAGAAATTGACTGGCATCAGTGAGGGACATTGTGTAACTTACTGTAACAGTTGTTTATTGTTGTCAGCATACACCTACATCACATTAATAAACCTTCTATAGTATCATTTGCTAAACTTTCTACTCTGGGAGATAAATATTAAGGCGTATTTTGAAAATGAACGTAATAGTTGCACACGCACGCATAACATCGTTCTCTTAGTCACTTGCACGTTCACCACTTAGGCACTTGTTAATTTATGCAATTTGTCAATATTTTTACTTAAAACGTTTTTAAATTTCTCGGCAACAAGAACACCCTGAAAAGACGAAATCCCAAGAAATTAAAATTAAATTTTTGCACCCATCATTTTGTTATTTAAATAAGCCGGATATTTTGATGTTGATGTGAACATGATTCTAACTAAAATCAGTCATCTAACAGCAACTCGACGCCTGTATACCTACTGAATCTGATATATATTCTCTCTCAATATTATTTGATGAAAAAAAAGCAATATCTAAATAATTAAGAAGTCCTGATTTGTTGTGTCTACACGCAAGTGCGCGTGAAATTGAAAAATTATTATTTAATAAATTGTCAGCCTATTTTTTCTCTGTGGTGTCAAACTTCATATCATAAAAGATTAACGGATTTATGGTTTAATTCTTTGTGATTTTATTTGTTTAACTTGAAAGCGCAAGGGCTATTTTGAAATTTTCTTCAAAAAATTGTAATTCTTTACTCATTCAAATGACCTTTTTAAACAACTTAATTTTTTGAAACGTAAAAATTCAAAGTAGACAAATCAAAACTTTAGTGCTGAAAAGTTGAAGACGATCAACACAAAAAAAGTACATAAATGTGCTATGCAGGGTAGATGACGTCACAGGTTCGCGTGCGATTTAAATGGGATATTGAAAACGAGATATTGGTAATATTTTTTTAGGTACGTTAATCTCATATACGTTTTTTTTCCGTGATATGTACTATAACGACTATTCTTGCTATTTTAAATACTAAAATCAAGATATTAAAAAACGAATTTTGATTTTAAAGTTACATTTATTAAACTCAACTACAAAAGGAGACTCTTTTTCTTGGGCGAGGAAGTTAGTATCTACTAGAAAATTCTTTTTCTTTAAAACAACTTAATACTAAATATCAAAATAAACCGTCAATAATTTACGACCTAAAACTAAAAATGGTACGCTTTCTAATTGAGCAAAATACTAGTTACAGTTTAAAAAAGGAAAAAACATATGACTTCGTCCATAAACCATCGGACAGTCAAATAACTTTATCACAAGGACTAAAAACGCTAATAGATTTGCAAATCTTTTAATTATAAGTTTTAGTTGCCATTTTGTGGCATCCCCAAGCTGACACAAGCTTTACTTCTTCATTGTACTAGGTACCTACATTTAAATAAAATCAGAAGGCCTTACCAGAGGTTTCAGTCATCTAGCATACTTCATTTCCTCATCATCACTAAACTGCCAAAATTCCAATTACACATCGCAACTACATGTAGCCCAGAAACAAAGACAAGGTGAGGTAGATCTGCCAGAGAACAGCAACAAGGTACTGTCTACAGTGGCTCCAGCTCGATCACACCACCGTAGCAACAATTTCTCCACATTACCTATCGCTCACGTGGCTCTACATATTCGTACACCGGAAAGATAAGACAACATAACAACTCCAACGTAAAATAACATCAGTATTCAATTTAACAGGGTACGGAAACATATCCAAATCCAGAGCACATACTACATACAGGTCCGCTCTGGTCTGTGGCAACTCAGCGTCTCCTCGTCTTTCGCGCCCAAAAGTCAGGTCCCCCACACTCCGCGAAAAACATCCGATCGGCGCGGTAGTTCAAATTGTTCTTGGCATCATGCCATCTGCCCAGTTGCGTCGCTACATAGAGGTAATACAGTAATTCATAATAAATTTATTTTAAGCGGGTCTGGAGTTTAATGCATAATTCAAACCATTTTAGTTAGTTGATAACGAATGTGGTTAAAATTCAAAAAATGGACCGTTACAGTACAAGTTTTCATAACTTAAAAATAAAGATCACTGTATAGGTTCCGTACACAAAAAGCCAAACATTTTACATAAAATTCTAATTGTTTCTAAGACACTTATCAGCTGTTCGCTATTTTAACTTAAATTTTTAGAAACTGGACCAGTAAAAGTTGATTGTCAAAAAAGATGAACAAAACGATAAAAAGTAGTAGATATTTATTTAAAATTGTATAGAATTCCATTTCTTAAAATAAATTAGAAGGTATATTTTGAGGGAGAAATATTAAAATTAATAGTAATAAATAACACACAAAACGTAAACCAATCAACCTAATGGTTGATAAAAGCAGTACAATTCAATCTTCTCCCATCAATAAATGTCACAGACTGGGGACTAAAACATTTATAAAACCATTCTCTTCATGTTCCTTTGTCAAAATAATTTATATAAATCCGTTGAAATATTTATTTCTGTACCCAGTTGAGTCGGTGGTAGATATAAGTCTGAAATATCTACCTTTAATTTATTTTGTAACCAGCAGAGATTCCAGTATAGGAAGTATTACAATGATAATAATAACGACAATAAAAAATGACTAATTATTCGACAAACCTTTTTATAATGTTAGTATTATATTTTCATTGACAGGGGTCTAGAAAATGTATTGATTAAAGTCAAATTCATTAATTACTTAGTTTTGTTTGCTTTTTTCTTTCAAACTTTGTTCGTTCGTACGCTTCAAATAACTTTTCAAACAATCATAATTAGTTATATAAGAAAATTATTTCTTAAAAAAAGTCTGTTTCAAAATAAAAACTTGAATCATAATTTTTAAAAATTATATAATTTTTGCGTCTTGCTATTGCAAATAAAGAAATATTCTCTTAGGTGTTGATTAAACATCTGAAAAAAATTAAAACCTTTCAAACTCTCCAGCATGAATTTAAAAAAATTCCTATCCAGTGTTCATATCTCCTTTTGCCGCAAATGTAGAGATTATGTAAGAAATTAAATTAACAACACGCTATGACAACTACTATTTCAAGTTAATACCAAAAGAATTGGGTTACAACTACAATTCCTGATATATTAAAGCGAAATAATGCCCTAGACGATCGAATTCTTAACAGCGTTTCTTTCATGATAATATTTTACTATAATCAACATTTCATTTTTTTATCGATCCATGTGAACCACCTAATAGTTGCTTTTCTGCGGATTTTTTTTTCCAGTATTTTCCAAAATAATGCACCGACCAATAAAATCGTATATAGACAAAACCACAAAACAAAATGTAAGAGAAATGTAAAATGATCCAACCCTTCCTACGTTTCTAATGACAAAAACTATAATTGACGAAATTAAAGTGTTAAGTTTTCTATCGATATTATTTGTTAAGAGGTACTTCAACTATGAATGAAACAATAATCATCAACATTTTTTCCTAATTCTTCCCTAACTACAATAACGAATTCCTTCCCTCTCGGAATAGCGCGATCTCCATGCGTTTTCTCCCCATTAACATTTAAAATCAAAACTTACCCAGTAAACCTGAGGAAACGGCCGTTACAGGTTAATTTAATTAATCATTAAAGCCATAATATTATCATTACTAACCCTATATCGGTCTATTGGGGCTACCTAAACTTTTATATTAAAAATCGATACCATTAAAGTACCTTGTTAAGGTGTGTTTATAGCTAAGGATATAGTGGGGTTGACCAAAATGTCAGATTAAATGGGTTGTCGAGAAATGTTGATGCGAAGGGCCACAGGAAATGTTACAGTTATTATATTCTCTACGCGTGAATGAAACTTTTTACAGGGGTTATCAATTTTGCTATGCAAACATTTTAGTATTTTACTTCTATTCTCACGTCAATTCACTGACGGACAAAAAAATATATTTTTTGTAACACGTACCTGAACAGCATATCCCACTGGAATAAAACCGTCTGATTAGAGAAATGACAAGCAAAAAGTCGTAACAGGTAACATTTTCTTGTTACATTAATAAAACATTATGAGTAGGAATAACATTATTGTTAACCCTCCAGTAATAACGTTCGGTCTCACAGACTGACTCAACCTGTTTTCTTATTTATCTAACTCATCTTATGTGGTGGGGGGCGGGCATCACAGTACTTTCGAGGGACATGATGACAATCATTAGTATCACAGAACAGAGAAAAGAAAGAAAGGCAAACCAATAGTGGAGGATAGAAGCAGCTGTGACGTTTCTTATCTTATAGCGCCATCTAATTCGGTAGCAAGAACTAAATCAAATAGTAGATCTTTCTCTGATAATAAATTATTCATTTATAAGGGCCGGCTTTTCCATTTCCTGTACATTTATTTAATTAATAAATTCCGAGGAAACAATTACTAAAATACTGTTAATTACTGTTTCCATGGAATTTATCTACTAAATAAATATAACAAGAAATAGAAAACCAGTCCTTAAAATGTAAATGGCAAAACATCTTAAAAAATGTGTCTTCGCCTTTAATATATAATTTCAAAATAAGTGTAGAAGGGAAAATAAACAGTATTTTAGTTATTATTATTTATTTCCGAATCACATTGTAACAATTACATCATAATTAATATTATTACAGCTAGATGATAAATATTTTAACACACTGAATTAAAATATATTAATAAGCTTTAGTCAAACGAACTATCAAAAGACTATTACTTTATCTTACTACAAGTATCACAATATTAAATATGTAGATATTCTATTGATATCACTCGGTAAAATTAAAATGGTTGGTAGGCTTCTTTAATGTAACTAAATAATTTATCACTAAAAACAGTAGCATCAGAAGTCAATAATGAATTTCATAATTCTATCAAGACAAAAATTATCATTTGCTTTGCAGGTATATAAAAATGAAAATAATTGATCTAAAGAAATAAATCAATTCCAATAGTAATGAAATAAATCATAAAAACATATATATACTGCCTGTAAAAAAAAGTAATCTAAATTATTTCATTACTGTGTACAGACTAGCTTCACTGTTCTAATGTCAAACAACATAAAATCAAAAATCATAAAATGAATAGAAGATATAACAAAAGTAAATTATAAATAAACTTCTTATAGAGGGGTTCCTCGGGTATGATTGCTTGCGTAAGATTGTATATGAAACAAAAAAATACATATCGATGCTTAAGAAACAATACCTCATATCTTCATTTTTGCCAGACCTTGATTTAAGATTTTAAATTGATATCCACTCCTATGTCCAACAGTACCCAATAGCTTGTATCTCCAAAATTGATACTGGTTCTTAAAACTTTACTTAAATGAATACCTCGTTAGTTTTTTCCTTTCCTGTAAAATTGCTAATTTGGAGATAAGAGGTATTGTTTCTTGAGCATCAATATGTAGATTAGTCATAATCAGGATGGTAGTCACAGGCAGGTATATACTCAAACTTTAGTGCAGAATTTAAATAAAAATAAGTCGAAAAACAGTGAAAGTAAGAACAAAATAATGAAAAATTAAGTAGCTTTCAATTTTTTAATTTTTCTGATGTGACCCTCACTGATTCTCTTAAATCCTTTTTTTTTCTCGAAAATATTTATAAATTGTCAATCGGACGCATTTATCAATAATTGTTTGTTGACAGTTATGCTGATTTCAAAACTGAAAAGAGTTAGAAATAGGAATATCGTAACCTTTCTATGATATCTAAAGCTGTTATAAGCTCAGACATTTTCAGTATTTACTATGTAATTTTATAATCTAAAATAAACTAGAAAAACACAAATTTTTAAATGTTAAAAAATTAGATCAAAAATCGCAGGCACCAATAATTAAAAAAAAAAAATGTACTATTTTCTAAGAATAATTTTTATGAACAGAAAAAAATGAAATGAGTGCGTAAAATATATTGTCTAAGAAATACCTAAAATGCCCACAAAAAAATACTAAAAATATATATCTACTATTTAAGACAATATATGGACTCGAGACAAATTAATATACCAAGATATGATAGGTACCTACTCTATTAAAATTAAATGTTGCTAGTTCTTGTTGATTTTGAAACATTAAAATTTTGTTATTACATACCGATCGTAGAATTACCTCTTTTAATAGTTGGTTACCTTCCTCTAAAATCGATTCACCCCATTATCACTTTAGCCTGTATCATACGTCCTAAAACAACATAAATGTATACTTATAGGATTATAATAAATATTGTATTTTGAGGTCTAAAATCACTGTAAGGCAACCATCTTTTATAAAATTGAAATTAGTGCAGGTGTCAGACTGCGCTATACCATGCAAGCATTCTTAAACAAAAAAATAAAAATGTTAAGCACCTAATTTGACAACTACAAAATAATCCCATTTGCTTACATACTTACTGATAAACAATAGAATCTCTCGTACTTATTGACCGACACAGTTGCCTGCAGTTGATTCTCTCTGTCAATAAATTATGTGGAGAAGTGGGTCTTTTCATTATAGTTGTTTATTTTATAAAGATGGCAAGAAAATATTTTTTTATTTAAAAACTGAGATAAAATTGCGTTATGAAAAAATCAATACCTACATAATGAGAATATTTCTTGATCAAATTAGGATGATCACTTTACCCAGCGTGGCAAATATAATACACACAAATCTGTGTTAATTTGTCTGTATAATAATATAAAAATAAATATAATTCATATAAGTTTGTAGTTATAATAGTGAATCGACTAGTTTCACATGATAGATATACTAATGGATTAATGTAACTTTGCAACTAGTCACAGGCGAGTTTGTATAAAATATATATTTTAACATAATATGTTAACAATACAGATCCTACTGATCAATTTTAGGAATATTAAAATATTTTATCTACATACGTAAATGAAGTTAAATAGAATTTTATTTATTATGTAAATACATGCAGTTTCTTCGTTAAACAAATTATCACATAGTTTCACGTATAAAAAATATTACAACTTACCCCATAAGTACAGATAAAAGACAAATACAGAATTTATAGAACTTTTGAAAACCTCACCGGCTCTGTCATCGAAAGGTTACTGACCTTCATGACCTAAAATATTTAAAAGACAATTTTGATTAGAATTCACCATATAAGTAAAAAAATTATTTAAGTCGGCGACTACAGTGTATCTTAATTACTGATTTTCCAAAAATTAATAATAATAAAATCGAGTCTAAAATTAAAAGCTAATGTACGAACTGAAGGTTTTGTGGAGTTTAGACTCTTCTATATTACATAAATAAAACATCAATAGGTACCATAAAAATATTTTTACTTACGATATAATAAACACTTTATTTAGTATAAACTGAGTTTATATAAATATAAAATTTCACACACATTTCAAACAAATCTCTTTAAAATGTCTTCTGAGTAAACTGTCAAATATCTAATTTAATTAATATTATTTTGTGATTGGCTGTGCTATCACATGATCGCCACCTCGTCTGTGATTGGTGATTGACATCTGCTGGATTTTTGCCACCGAATTTAGAGTTCCGGATAGGCACCAAAAATTTTCAAGGTTTATTTAACAGGAAAAATTATAATTTGTTGTCTTTAATTTTTTTTTAAATAACATTTTTTGTTAAAAGTTAACTTATGACCTAATTTTGATACTATTTGTTGTCTATTAAGAAATTTATTTAATGCCTATGGAAACACACTCCATCTCTGATGTTGCAAGGTCGGTAGAACAAGTCGCATAGCCCTGATTAGTGTGCAATATCTGGTTGAAGTGTCGGCTTAGCCCTAATTTATTTACAATTACAGTCTGTGAGACCGACATTATTACTCGTGCCACAAAATAATTTCAGAAGTAGGTAAGTATTATTCTTGTTATTTTGCATGTAATGTATCACTAAAACGATTTTTTTCTTTAACATAATGTCTTACGAGGCAGATCAGACTAGACTTTTATATTTAATGGAAGAAATAAATCAGTATGTGGCGGATGAGGATGAACCAGATAACGTTGAAGTACTTGACATAAATACGGATTCTGAACAAAACTTGTCAGATTCTGAAAAGGATAGTACTGTTACAAGTGAATTCTCTACTAAAAAACCCTACTTCCTTGGCAAAGATGGATCAACAAAGTGGAAAAAACGTTTTCCTCCGAAAAACGGGATGACTCTTTCTGAAGACATAATAACTCATTTCCCAGGAGTGAAAGGGGATACCAAGAACTTGAAATCACCTATAGACATATGGACATGTTTTATAGATGATGATATTCTGGAGATGATTGTTGAAAATACTAATAAGATTATCTCGACTGCCAAATATCCAGTTTCAAACAGAACTGCTCGACTAACTGATAAAATTGATGATAAAGGAAAAAGAAAAATTCTCATAAAATTCCTTTATTAATGTGACCGGTTTCGTGAACAAATTAATTACTTCACATCATCAGACACAGGAATTTTTATAAATATAAAACCAGGGTAGTCAATTAATTTGTTCACGAAACCGGTCACATTAATAAAGGAATTTTATGAGAATTTTTCTGTTTCCTTTATCATGAATAATTACTCATATGGGATCAACCTATCTACGTGATAAAATTGAATTGAAAGCATTACTAGGCCTACTGCCCCTGTCAGGCGTAAGAAAAACCAATCACCTAAATGCCTCTGATCTGTGGAAAAAATATCTGATGTGGCCAGCACATAACTTTCTTATACCAGTATAAATCATCTTGATGTAAAAAAATCATTCTATTAAATTCTTCATTTTCCTCAATTAAATTTTTAAATAATTAATTATCATCGTCATTCGATACTGTCAATAATAATTCGTGTTATATATTTTAATAATTTCTTCTGATTGAGATTGACATTTTTGTAATTAAATTAGACATTTTAAATATCAAGCTGCTAGATTTATTCTTACCCTGTTTTATAGGATCAAATGTTAAAAAATATCAGTTTACAACAGCTTTATTTAAGTACTTGGAAAATATAGTTTATTGGCTTGATATAGTAGACATAATTTATAATTTTTCATCAGGAATATATTTTTTTGTAAAGGCAAATACAAAAAAAGTTTAGGTTCCGTGGCTGACCAGTTTTGCTCATCATCATGTGGTATAGATGATTTTAAATTTCCATTATGTAGTAATACAGCTTTTAAACTGTATTTGGAGAAGGTAAATGCTCGATATTAAGTTGCTGCAATAAATAATCAATATCAATACACGCACACAGTGAATATTCCATATTGTAAAATGCGAAAAATGTTGCATTTCTTTTTCAAAAAGTCGTAATATTTGTTTCTTTAGCTAGCAAGTTCCATTTCAAGTCGGGAAGCAAGAAGTTCTGTTTGTTATTTTGACAGCTCCAAATCACGTACCAAATAATTCAATTTATTTTAAGCAACTAAGTGAGAGTCACTAAAACTTTCTGAAATATACAAAGGGTCGGCACACTGGTCTCGGCTATCTAAAGAGTCGTTAATATTTCCATTACCTCCCAAAACAATATTTTGCCAATCTAAAGACGCAGTTGGCACTGGTAAATCTGACGTATTGTGAAGGAGAAAAGAGAATGCACCATGATCCTATGAACTATGTTACAAAAATTGTGTTGGCCAGTGAATTATTTACTGGCTATTTTAACTGCACATTGTATAAGTATTAGGACGGGCTGAAAAAAAAATAAAATTCGATATTTACGAAAAATTGCGTATTAATATACGTAATTAACCGGCAAATCTGAGAACATTTTTTATCTTCTGCCCTCTGCCAGGGCAGTATATTTTGGAAATGTGTACAAGTAGGAATTTCATAATAATTGTTAAATATTTCATATTCAACCGTAAGACATAGTTTTCTATTAACTAACTGGGTTCCTGTATATTGGTCCAACAGAGTGTGGAATCCGACAGAAAGTATTACAGGTATCATTGAATACTCATCAGTAGTATGTAAGGTAATAAATAATATAATAATAATAATAATAACACCACATTTAATTACAACCCCCTTTATTCCTGAAAGTATTGAATGACTTTATGCGGGAGAGGGTTACATATTAAGAGACAATGGGCACACATCCAATATCCGAGTATACTGGGATTAATTTCTCTTTCCGAGAAAATCCCAGTTCCTCGACCGGGAATCGAACCCGGTACCCAGAGGTTTCAAGGTAAGTACGTTACCTCTAGATCACGGAGCCATAAAAAAATATTATAATTATTTGTATCTATAGACCGCCAAAGTATGATAAAGAATCTATTGATGAATCAAGAATAATCATAATACGCAGACAATTTTCAACTTTACTGCAAAACCGAAAATAAATTAAAACTTCAATCTCGAAAACTAAGATTTTTAGCTATAAGTTTATGTGACAAGTCCATATTATTTTGGCGTATTCTATCGATTCTCTAAGTTTCCTGATAAAAATCAGGCTCACCCTGTGTATTTAAAAATTAACTAAAGAAACTTTTTTTCCTGTATGTCTTTCTACACATTAAATGAGTCTTTTTCTTGTTTTGTGTTTAATTTTATTTCATTTTACACATATTTCTATTTATATTTACATATAATTGTAAGCATATAATGCTCTTATTATATTTTTGTATGGTTTAAAAGCATGTATTTATTTATTTATAACAGAGTTTTTATATAACAGATTGTGTCCGCGGGCGCGTATACTATAGGAATGTATCTGGATTAATAATTAAATTTGTCGCTTAGTATTGTTACGTGTTTGCTATCCACATAAACACCTCTACTCGTAGATTCGTTGATTGAAAGTCCAGGTAACACTTAATCACTATTTTATTTACTAATTAACAATTAACAATAAATTAATCACTGTCTTAATTATAATCATAACTGAACACTTATAAGTCTTTAGTATTTCTTCTTTACTCGTTCACGTTCGACTTCAGACTAAATCTCGGCCCACCGTGCGCCTTATTTATACATCCATTCTCCCGGTCTAGAGCACTCCAGAATATTCCCGGCCGTTCGTGTACAATTCCAGCCTAATCTAACCAGTCTGCACAGTCCAGTGGCGTAACAGTATATTTCAATATTTAAATTGTGCATGCACTGTGGTGTGTTCTTTTTATAAAATATTATAGCTAAATACCTGTCTATTCGTGACTTTCTCTTATTTAGAAGAATTTTCATTAATATCTAGAGAAATTTGGAATATTTTATACAAAAAAAACGTAGCTCTGAAAAAGTTAAATAACAAAATTATTAAGACAGCGTGAAAATGGCTGTCAGTTTCTCAAAAATAAATTTTTTATGCTACTGCTAATTAGCACTAACAGCGTAAAAAAGCTGGAATACATGTGAAACTATTACTTCATTCTTTCTTGAAAATTAAATTTAACAATTATTTAGCACTGAAATGGCGCTTTATGGACAATAAATAAAATAATATAAGTAATGAAAAAAAAGTTAAAAATGTCTTTTCTCGGAAAAAGAATGAGGCTCTTTATACTCAAAAAATTTCCTATTAAACGTCTGTTCTACCAAACATTGCATCTGATGATTAGAGAAAACAAAGATCTTAATTTTGTAAAAATGTATCAGTGCTAATTAATAATAAATTTTATTTTATGTATGCAACTCTTTATTAAATTTAAAAAAGTAGGTCAAATATACTATTCAATCAATTATTGTCAATAAAGGAAATAAATATGGATTTTATATATAAAAACGAAATCGAGTTCAGTCAACGATTTTGATTGCAAAAAGGCTTTGATTTGAAATACAGCTTGTAGATATTTACGAAATGCAGGCTAAAGCATTAAAGAGCGAAGAAAAATCTCAACTGGAAATTTAGAGCTGTTTTCCCAAGAGTGCTTCTTAATATATGGCTATCTTTGATATTTACGTTATGTTTCTCTAAGTTTTATGTTTCCAAATATAAATCTTCCAAAGGGCCTTCTATTCCTTATTTGAATTTTACTGGTGCAATTTCAGGGTTTACTGAAATGTAATAATTCCCGATAAACATAAAATTGATTTTGTCTGAACTATAGAAATATTGAAATGGTTTCACCATTACATATATTCTACCTTTTAAAATTACGCAATAATATTAATAATAAAAATAAAATAATAATTATAGTAGTGTATAGAAGATATATCCATAATTATTATACAATATATTTTATAACAAGGACAGTTTAGTTAGGGAGTTGGCTCTAGGAAGGGATAGATCCGAAACAAAAACGAACACAAGGCTGAATGTACAGTACACAATACTCAATTGTTGCATCCGTGTTTCCATTTGTCATATTTGAGGCTTCAGTAATCGTAGTCGACACATAGAGCTATATTTGTACTGCCTGTTTCCACCTGGCAAATAAAAACGAAATAAAGAAAGCGCTAGAGAGGTCCACAAATAAAATAAAGCAAGGACAGCACTATGCTGCACTAATGAGGATCAGTAACTCTGAAACGTCTCCATTGATGCATCGTTGTTTTTTGGGATTGTATACCGGGTGCAGCGGAATCATTAGACAAGCCATAGTTTCCGGAGTTTTCAAGATGTAAGTCTTAAACTTGGCAGGCGTAATATATACCATAAACGACCAATTTTTTCTTTTTTTGGCACTTTTCTATCACTTTGAACTTTAAAATTTTAAATGGAACACCCTATATATTCTTACATTTTTAGATTCCGGAGACGATTTTAAGTACGATTGGATAGTTTTAAAAAAAAATTTGACACTACTTGATTTTTTTAGGGCTATTTATATGTTTGCATCTAGAGTACAGTGAATTCACTCAAATCAATCAAATGGTTCAAAACGATAAGAAAAAAATGTAAACGTGAGATTTTTCGAATTGGTTTAGTAGCTCCGACCATCCAAAATTTCCGAAATCACTAATTTGTAATTATGTTAACTCTTTCAAATGGCAACATCTTTTAGACACCCAGTAGTTAAAATACTAATTTCACGACAAATCCATTGATACCTTCAAGTCGAAAATCGGTTTGATATTAACCCAAATACACAAATTTTTTTGGTGGATAATAATTAAAATATCGAGAAAATACTCTTATCAAGTAAGTATGCCGTGGAAATTGAATAAAACTAGATCCAAAACATTCATTTTGTCAACTAAACAACGCTGCAAATAAAAAAAGCGTGCTGTCCGAAATGATTTATTTTAACAATAAAAACATATTAAAAGGTTAATTAAAAGGTAGTAAATGTTCAAAGTGCATCACTCCTTCTTCTTGACATTTTCTGGCTCGGTCAATGGTGTTTCACATAACATTTTGAACATAGCGGGAGTTATACGTGTAAAACCTTGGCTAATACGATTTTATAAAATGTCAAGTGTTTGAGGGGATGCATAAAAAACTCACATAACCACACAAAAAAGAATCTAAAATGCTTAGATCTGATGAGCGAGCAGGCCAAGGTATAGGTCCATATGTTGCAATTACTCGCCCATAATACCGGTTCACTGAATGGGCCATAATTTGAGCGGCATTGAGCGAGGCCCCATCTTGTTGAAGATACATTTGTTCAGAAACTGCAAGTGGCAAGTCCAGCAACATTTCTTCAATATCATTTTGTAGAAATTCAAAATATCTCTCCCCTGTCGAAGGTTGAAAGGGGAGGCTGAAAGAAAATGGGTCCAATAATTCTTGTTCCAATCACTCCAGCCCATACATTTACTCCAAATCTTTCCTGAAATTTACCTTGCCTCATTAAATGTTGATTTTTCTGCGCCCAATATCTATTATTTTATTTATTGAACATTCCATTGTTGGTGAATCTCGACTCATCAGAAAACAATGTCAAAGAAACAAAATTCGGATTAGCGCTATTGTTTTTAAGTAACCAGTTACAATAAGCTAATCTTTGGTTGCCATCATCTTCGTTGCTGCTGGTGCACTTGATATTTAAATGAGCGATAACCATATTTTTTGAGAATCTTTCTTGCTGATTCATGACTAATTTGCACCTCGTGGCCAATTTCTCTAGTAGAGACAGTAGGATTCACTTCTACAAAAGCCAGCACATTAATTTCTGTCGCTTCATCAATGATAAAAGCTGCAGAATTGTTTCAATTCCTTTCCTGATTTGTTTCTCCATAATTGGAAAGTATAGAAAACATAGATGATGTCTATTCGGATAACTTTGGGCATACAATTCTACGGCGTTTCTGGAATTTTTGTGACATTCTCCAAAAATTAATAACGTGTCCACTTTTTTATCCCTTATATGCATGTTAAACAATAACAACAATAATTAAAAAACAACAAACAACAACAAATTTAACGATAAAGCACAAACTTGTTAAGTTAACAATAAACACGTATTATTATCTGTCAAACTTCTTTTTTGTTTCCACGGCACACTTTTTTCATTTGCATTGTTTTGTTGGCAAAAGGAATGTTTTGAATCTAGTTTTATTCAATTTTCACGGCATACTTACTTGAGTAGTATTTTCTCGATAATTTAATTATTATCCACCAAAAAAACTTGTGTATTTGGGTTAATATCAAACCGATTTTCGATTTAAAGGTATCAATGGATTTGTCGTGAAAATTAGTATTTAATTACTAGGTGTCTAAAAGATTTTGCCATTTGGAAAAAGTTGACATAATTACAAATTAATGATTTCGGAAATTTTGGTTGGTCGAAGCTATTAAACCAATTAGAAAAATCCCGCGTTTACATTTTTCCCTTATCGTTTTGGTCCATTTGATTTATTTGAGTGAATTTACTGTACTCTAGATGTAAAAATAAAAATAGCCCGAAAAAATCAGGTCAATTTTTTTTTAAACTATGCAATCGTATTTAAAATCGTCTCCGGAATCCAAAAATATAAGAATATACAAGATGGGAGTCATTTCGACGTAAATCAGAAATGATGGAGAAGTGTCAAATAATGAAGAATTTGCCGTTTTTGTAATATATTACCCCTGCCAAGTTTAAGACTTACATCTTGAAAGCTATGGAAACTATGGCTTGTCTAATGATTCCGTTGCCACCCGGTATAGCAGTAGTCCATGCTTTATTTTATTTTTGAAACCAGCTAGTTTTTTTCTTTAAAATGTATTTTATTTTATTTTGGTGTGACGAGTATACTGTTTTGTAACGGCTAAAATAGCTGGCAAGCGTAAATCTGATTTAACATACCCATATTTTGATACAAAAAATTAAGCAACGGTAGTCGCAATCATTAACTTGGTTAGTAAGCTAAGTCAAACTCGGCGACCTCATCCTGTCTTCAAGCGGCTTGTATATCAAGGTATACGTAGAAGCTATGCAATCTTAGGCATGGGTTGTGTAGATGATATACCATCCCTCGGAGAGGATGTAAAGCAGTCAGTCTCTTATCTATTTGATGTTAGGCAAGTAAAAAATACCTACTCTTTGATAGAGAAGGGGTTTTGCCAAATTTCCATTTGGGAGTAGCTCGTCTTCTGGCGTCAGTGACTGGCCCTAGTAGAGGAAATATGCCGACGTTAAATAAATGTATTACAAAAAAATTTCTAAAATATTTATTATACAAGAGTATAATAAATATTAGATAGAGAAAATATGCATTAAAAACTATATTAATTGTGTATATTTTATTGTCAGGAAAATCAATAAATGACTATTTTTAATATAATCAATATTAGAAATTCTACAGGATTTGTGGTTTCAACAATTATAGTGTACTTTGTTTAACGGTAATATAATTAAAGAAATAAAAAGGTAAAATAAAAATTTCGTGAAAGTTTGGACCAAAGAAGTAAAGGAGCAAAATAGTTATCTTTGTTATATTTGTATTCCAATTTATTACAACATGGGGGAAATTATCAAAGATTGTGATTCGAAACTATGTTATTTTAATTGCATTGAATTAACAAAAAAAAAATAATATGGCAAAATTTTTTGTCCTGACACTTTCTATTTTCTTAATGTAAGTTTAATTAATCTCAATAAAAAGTAATATTTGTGGAAAACCGAATCAACTGTCGCGGCAATGTTTTTTAAATTTGTGATTTTATAACAATATAACATTACTTAATTAGTTATTTTTATTTTTTCTATTGTTAAAAATTATTATTTTAATTTCAGCTTTTTCAAACATTAAAACAGGAACCAGTATCTACAAACTGTCAGAATTACCTCTTTTATAATTTTTATTTTAAAAATATTAGGTAATATTTCACGGAAGCCTGGATAACGATCTTCCGTCCATAACCTAGGCTATTCCAAACGCATAACCAAAGTCGACTGCGCAAATTGTCCGTTTTTTTATCCACCCATGGTAGTCAGTCAGGTGTACACAACTCTGATAGTATTTGAAATTGAGTTCCCCGATATACAGCGATTTCTGGGCCGTTGAATTTGGATACCGAATGGCTGAAAATTTTATTTAAATAGTTTCATGATTTCCACCAGAAAAGTTTATCGGTGTCAGTTCTCTCCGTTTATCCTTTTATTATTATTTGTTTTAATGTAATAAAATAATCATTTCTTGTTATTCTTGTTTTAATTCGCTAAATAATAAATCTCCAAATCATTTTTGATTGAACAATTTAAAAGAAAAAATTGAGATCACAACAAATATAGACGATACAAAATCAGATCATGAATGAATATTAAATATATCGACAAATTTAGAATACTTCTTATCACCATTCATTATTTTGATAAATCTTGATTGGAAAATTACACGGAGCTCATCGTACTTTACACACTTTTATTAGCTTTATCGTTTCACCTGATTTGTTTTATAATAGATGTTCGTACATCAGTTTTCGTTGCGGCTTATACTTCGTTATCCACCCATCCAGTCATTAATATGTTATTAAAACTTGTTGTGGCTATAGGCAGCTAAATTAGTTATTAATTTGGAATTTGCCCTTGAAAATTAAAACAATTATTTACATAGTATTTGGCAGGATGATGTATGTGTGGAGCTAGTAATAATTTATGGAGGGTTAAAAATAATGAGCAAGGTAATTATTATTTTCATTTAGTTAAAAAGTTTAACATTATGGGAGATTTAATAATAATTAAGGAATATGGATTCTTACAAGTTCACATGCATATTCTGAATTTCGCCGTATTCACAACTTGTCTCTAAGAGAGATCTGCTTTCTCTACAACTCATCCGGATCTATAAATTGCCTTCCTAAATGTCTATATTACACAATTACATTAAGCATGATTGAATGCATCTTCCTCCAATTAAATTCATCATTCATTCTCACTATATGAAGATGCTTATATGAGGACAGTGTCCTGTTAAGAGAACAGTCTTAATCCTTGTCTATGGACCTACAGTAGCCAATTTACGATTCTTCTTGGTATGCAAGAAGTCGACTAATTACCAGGGACTTTTATCACCCACTTTCGTCAAACAATCTCCTTATTCACTGCCTGTGCCACTATATCAAACCACAAATACGCCGGATTATGTTATGTTACTCAACCCAATATTTTCAAACAATTCAATAAAAGTTTAGACGGTTCAAGAGTCTTTAAAGCAATCTGAATATATCTCTATATGTATTTATGCAAGCCTTTGGTTTGTATCTTGTGTACGCCAGCACATATTGCGTCCTGTGTCTTCGATCCAAATCTGTAGCATTCGAGGTCTCCAAAACTTAGTAAATGTTTTTCTTAATGCTCCTGGGGAACTAGGGAACACAATTGTGTATGGAACACTAAGTAAGTACTTTGTAAGGTACCGGTCATATTCCTACTAGCTGGCAACCTAGTCTTTAGCGGTAGAGTTATGACGTTTGTATGCCACAGTCATATACCTCATTCCATTCCTCAGTGATCTGTTACTTCCCTGGTTTCAAGTTTCACTTCAATATGTAATGATGTGAGGTCCAAAATGGCTTCCATCACATCTGTTTGAGTTGCTCCTGTCATGGTGTAACTGTGTATTCATAAGGTGGGGTCTGAAAGTCTCTTATATGTCTCCTTTTATTGAACATCATTAGCTCTCTATTATATGGGCTTGCTGCTATATTTGAACTATATTCAATGCCTTTTGCATGAGTCCTGAAACAATTACTTTGAATTGGTATTTGGCGGTAGTCAAAACACCTGGATATGCATACTTGTTCATAGATATTTGCCTCATTCAATTTGGCCAGTAGATAGCTGAGCATAAAATTTCACAATAATGGAAGTAGCACCCTCTCTGCCCACTTGACCGTTTCGTGTAATTTCAATGTTTCAACATTGACGATATTCATCTAGTTATGCCCATATTGTGAAAGGTTTAGTTGAACAATCCTTCAGTATCAAAAAACGCTAACAAATTCAACTCTTCCTGCTTTAGCCTCTTCTCATCTTTAACGACAATCTGATAAAGGGCCACCACTTCTGATTTTCCAGCTTGATATGCATGTTAATTGGGGCGAATTTGTAACGGCACCAGTATCTATCTTTTATATTGTTACGCCACTGGACTGTGTAGACTGGTTAGATGAGACTGGAATTGTACACGAACGGCCGGGAATATTCTGGAATGCCCTAGACCCTGTGAACGGATGTATGAATAAGACACACAGTGGGCCGAGAATCAATCTTAAGTTGAACGTGAACAAGTAAAGAAGAAATAAGAAAGAGACTTATATGTGTTCAAGTGTGACTATTGTTAAGACAGTAATTAATATATTGTTGTTAATTGTTAATTAGTAAATAAAGTAGTGAGTAAGTGTTACCTGGACTTTCAATCAACGAATCTACGAGTAGAGGTGTTTGTGTGGATAGCAAACACGTAACAATATGTATTTCTCTTATCTCTTCCAGTTTCTTAATTTCTTCTTATTAGCCTATATGCCTTAATATATGTTATACACCGTGTTTCAAGACCTTTTGCAAATTGGGCGAAATTAGTGTAAGTGCGTCATTGTGCAATACAGTTATTTCACACTAAATACGGAATTATGGTACATTGAAAAGACCAATAACGTATGTTTAAGGCGTGTCATGTGTTGTAATAATTTTAAAATTCCCGCCCTTACATCAGACTGGGAAGCTCGAGGCGGGGCGAGGCTAGTTAATATGTTATTCATGTGTTCACCTGACTCACTGATAAAGCTGGTAGGTTGGGCTGTGTAGGAACATGGGGTTTAAGAGCTTGGGTTTTCAGATTACAACTTCATTCTTAGGGTTATATGAATTTAATAGCTGAAATTATGGGTTTTGTGAGGTTATGGCAAAATCCTGATGAGATAGGGTTAAATAGATCTCGATTTCGAATTCAGCGACCCCAAAAACATATAGTAAACATGGTCAAACCCCCCAGATCAGAAAAAAAATTTGTGTGGCTCTGTAAAGGATTAAATAAAGATAAATTTGCTAGTAATGTCAGATCGCCTTGATTCTAACTTTATTGATTTTCAACAATCAGCTATGTATTTTTTTAACTAAAACAGCGCTCCAAAATACTTTAGGGATAGATAAAAATACCATTTATTTAAAAATAATCAATATAATACAAATCAATTTCGTTAGATTTCCTTACTAAATAAGTATGTTTGGAATTGATCAAATTTTAATCGTATCTACGGTTAAAGTTCCTAAAACAGATGAAACTGATAATGCAGATACTAACAATACAAAGAAGGTGTATTGAGGATAAATGTGTTACTACCTATTTGACCTACAATTTATATATATTCTAGTTTTCACAATATTTATTTCTATTATAATACGTAATAGTAATGGCTCTATTATTTTCTCTTATTTGCTGTTTCTTTGCGCAAATAATATATAGGCCATTTTAGACATTATTAATAGCTCAACATTTTGAAGTCATTAAAATGTGAATAACAAATATAATGAAATAAAGACCTTTATGATGTTATCTTGCAGATTCAGGATTTACATGACAGAAACTTTGTTGTCTCTGCTAAGGATTCGTCATTCGTCAATTTTTTGCAGTGTCTCAAAAACTGTGTGCCATTAATTCATATTAAACAAAAATTTTAATTATTAAGTGAAATTTTCCTTTTAACGTGAACATTTTGTTTCGTCGTACAACAACTCATTTATGATATACTGCTTCTAACGCGGTTAGTTTTGTTTCCTCTGTGGTGATATTGAAAAATCCCTTTTATAGGTGACAGGTGTAATAAACAGAAATGATAAATGAAAATAAAGAGCAAATAAATATGTTCATAGTATATGTTACTTCCTTCATTATTCCATAAATAACGGGCCAAAGAAATTGCTCGAAACATTTTTCATTGTCATGCCGGTGCGAAACAGGAAGGCGAGAAAAGTAACATAAATTTTGAGAATTTACCATCGGATGCAGACCAGCACAACACAATCATAACTTAACCTTCCTCGCCTTGCTATGATTTTAAAGAAAAATTAATTTCACGGAAGTTTCTAGTGCACAGAAGAAACTACTGCGACTGGTTGGTTTATTTTTAAACGACCAGCGCTTGAAATGGAATTACTCTGTAAAATTTTAGATTATTGCACTTTTGAGACAGTTTTCAATTAATTCTGCTTTCATATTAGGTTTTTCTTGTAAGTGAATTTTTGTCGTCTGAATTCTCTTTTAACAAGATTATAACAGTTTAACATAAAACATTTCCTTACATATTACTTGAACATATATTTTCTTGGAAGGCACTATGTCGCAATATCACTAATTTAAAATTTTTGACTTGGTAAACAAATAACTTGTAGAAAAATATAATTTAAATAAGACTCACACCTACTCAGAAATTTTGACGTTTCCATTGTTTTCAGTTATCTGGATTGTTTTATTAAATATGATTTAGTACGGTTACAAACATTTTGATTAGTTGTGTTCATGCATCAAGGAACAAAACACAATGTTCTTACTGACATGTTTCTTTTAATACACTTATCCTCACAGGGAAATTTGTATACAGCGGACTCGATTGCTATGAAATATAAATAGCATCGGTTATTTATGTTATTATTTATTACCACAGCATAAGGGTTATTTATTTATTAATGGGTCCAGTAGCATTATACTGGGCTATGAGCAGCGAATAAGCAAGCATGTGACGTCACGATTCTAGCCTCTACCCGGGGAATGATTTCTAGTCTCGCAATGCCGGGATACGTTATATCACGAATAAGTGTCTGAAATAATTGTAATTTTTTTTATTGTAATAATGCTTTTTAATACCGATAAGTTTATTATTTTCAGTTAATATAAAAATTTTGTGAACAGTACTGCATCATAAACTTTAAAAGAATCTCAGAATCAAATAAAATACTACCAGAAATTTTCCAAATTCTAATTCTAAATATAAAATATAGAAAAGTGGACCCAAAATTGAACCGTAAGGAAAACCAAAAGTGACGTCTTTTGATTCTACACAATCAGTATTCCAATTTATATGAAAATATCGTGCTTGGTGAGGTTCTGAGTTTAAAAATGTGGCAAACTATTGATGCGATGAGATATCGAATCTACTCATTTGTTAGTTCTAAAAATATGCTGATATGAACAAATAAAATTTGATTAGGATCTTTAAAAAACTCAATATCAGGTACACATAGTATTACTCTCTAACTCTTTGCTCATCTTAAACAGCAACTTTTGTAGTGTCTCCAAACTGAATTTTAAATTTTTAATTTCAGGTGAGGTGGAAAAGACTCCTTAGAGAATATACGCAAAACCAGGAGATGGTCCGGAACATCGGCTCGCACTACTACCAAATCATTTACCCCGTTCAACTCCGCCAGCACAAAAAAATGGGCATTTCTACAAGGGAGATAGGGTCGTCTAAGGTACGCAATGCCAGGAGTACGGTATGTCACAGCACTTTTTCATCTCATTGTTCACAATTAACCTGAGTAACGATAGTGAAGAAATAATTGAAGGGCTCGGCACAAAAACCAGGTAACTCCACATTATAACATTTGGAAAAAAATCAATAAAAACTTAAGCAAGTTGACTGCTCCTTGTATTAAAATGCTTGTCCAGTCAGCTCCGCTTCTCTATTTATATGCTTTGGATTTGACTGATTCTTACACGAAATAATGATAGATAGATATTCTCTCTCATACTAAATTTTAAGAAAAAATTAAGTTGACTGGTTTTTGCACCGAGTCCCTCAATTGTAGAAACAATGATGTATAATGTTAAATAGACAGTAATTATTTATATCAATTATTTGAACTTGTATTGCATATAAATTATTTAGCACAATTAGTAGTTACAATTAGTAGTTGGTCTACTATTAATTTCAAATACATTTATAATGAATTTATATGAATTTTAAGTACACTCGCCAATTGAATAGCTGGAATTTTGAGAAAGAATTCTGAATACGTATAATTTATCAACTGGTCATATATTTACATGAATTTTACATACGAATATACAACAAATGATGAAAATTTTTTATACCAGTATATATCTTCCTGATCTAAAAAAATCATTCTATTTAATTCTTCACTTACCTCAATTAAATTTTAATAGCATACCTTGAAATGTTTCATTAACATTTTTATATGATTAATTATCAGCGTCGTTCGATACTGTCAATAATAATTCATGTCACATATTTTAATAATTTCTTCTTGTTGACATTGACATTTTTGTAACTAAATTAGACATTTCAAATGTTAAACTGCCAAATTTATCCTAACCCCATTTTATGAGGTGAAATGTGTAAAAAATTTCAGTTTACATCAGCTTTATTTTAGTACTTGGAAAATATATTTTATTGGCTTGATATAGTAGACATGATTTATCATCTTTCATCAAGAATTCTTTTTTTTTATCGCAATACTACAGACATGCAGACAGATTTCTTTCCATAAAATTATGTTTTTTCGTTATAATTCTTCGAGATTCGTCCAGAAATGCACAAAAAATTTTGTTCCCGAAATTGTAAGGTGTTATTCATTATAAATTACCCACCCCTTATCATCGGTATTATTACCTATAAAAAAAAAGTTTTAAATAAAAGTTGTGTGGATACAACTGAATTTTGTTAAAATGCTAACAAAAATACAGTAGCGTGCAGATTTCAGAGAATACAAAAAAATAATATTTTTTTTTTTTAATGCGATACCCTGTATATTATTAAATTTTTGAAATGATCCTTTGTTCCTGATTTCAAAAATATACCATATGTTACCCCTACCGTATACACTTTTTGAGTTATTAAACGTCGAATATCATAGTGAAACTAGTTACTGTAGAGGAACCTGGGAGTCGGCAAAGACCTCCAACTACTCAGCCTCCGACCAAGGGCTCCAAGCGGCAGAGGGTCGCGGAGAAGACCACCCCTCCAGAGCGGCGGAACAAGCGGGCCAGGGCGGTCCGGACACCCTTGAGGCCAGCAGGTGATGTGGTCCATGTGTCTCCCTTACTTGGGGGAAGCACAGCTTCCGCGCTTTGCGAGCGGCTGATGCCCCATGGCCGGAGACGGTTGGCTTCTGGCGGAGAAGCCAAGAGGTCGACCTTAGCCGAGTTCTTAGAGTGTTGGCTCTCCAGAACCGCTCCCTCAACGTTGGGACATGGCGGCATCTGGAGACAACAGGAGATTCTGGTGGGTGGCACCTGATCTTCATGGTTGGCCAAGACACGATCAGACACCTGGAGGGCGCCGGGTGGGTGCTCTGCTATGAGCTGCTATGGCCGCTTCTTAAATGTCGTTTGCAACAGAACGCAGGTAGCTTGTAGAATAGTAGAAAGATGGTGAAGCGAAACAGGTCTCTCAGTCAATCCATCTAAGACTGAGATGATCCTATTCACCAAGAGACGAAAAATAGAGGATTTTAGGGCACCAACCATGTACGGTAAACCTCTCGCGCTTGTGCAGGAGGTTAAGTACCTGGGAGTGACCCTAGATAGCAAACTGTCATGGGGGCCGCATATTGACAACGTCATCAAAAAATCGACTGCGACCTTCTGGCAATTGCGCCGAGCGGTAGGTAGAAACTGGGGCCTCAACCCACGGATCCTACACTGGCTGTACACGGCGGTCATCAGGCCGAGGCTCCAGTATGGATCCGTGGTCTGGTGGCCGAGAGTGGACAGAGCGATTACGTCCCGAAAGCTGGCAAAAGTCCAGAGACTAGCCTACCTAGGGATCACTGGCGCAATGAGGACGACACCGACAGCTACTCTGTAGGTTCTGCTAGGCCTGCCAACGCTTTCCTCGTGGATAAAGAGGGAGGCTATGGCAGCCTATCTGAGAATGCGGGATTCTGGGAGCTGGCAGTGTTCAGGCAGAGCTGAAGGTCACGCAGCAATTGCTGGACTGACGGAGAGGGAAATCCCTCTCTCTGTCCTGAAAGTGAGAGAAGCGAAAGATCAGCTAAGGTTGGAAAGGAATTACACTCTCACTCTTCCCAGTAGGGAGGAGCGGAGTGAAGGAAGAATTGACTTCCGCCCGGACTCTCTGGTGTATTACACAGACGGATCTCGGGTGGCCACTAGACCGTCTTCCGGGGCGGGAATATATCTGGAAGGCAAAGAAGTACAGGAGAGTTTTGCTCTAGGCTCGTACACCACGGTCTTCCAGGCAGAGGTTTACGCCATCCTAGCGGTGGCAGATAGGGCTGAGGTTAAGAATGGGGCGGAACAGATAATATACATCTGCTCCGACAGCCAGGCTGCTCTAAAGGCGGTGTGCTCCCCCAGGACGAGATCAGCTCATGTCCAGGAGTGTGGGTATGCCCTAGAAGAGCTGGCTAGGCATAAACAAGTGAGACTGGTATGGGTCCCGGGACATATGGGAGTTCCAGGCAGCGAGAAGGCCGATGAATTGGCTAGACTCGGAGCCGAGGAACCCTGTCACGGGCCTGAGCCTATGTTAGGTATTTCAAGAAGGCAGGTCACAACGGCCCTCAATGAGTGGGCCGACGAGACACTGAGGACGCACTGGAGGATCAACAGGGTAACTAGTTTAACTAATATATTCGACATTTAATAACTCAAAAATGGTATAAGGTAGAGGTAATATATATTATATTTTTGAAGTATTGCAAAAAGTTATCGTGCTTTTGATAGCATTTTAACAAAACTCAGTCATAACCACACAACTTTTATTTAAAACTTTTTTCTCTATAGGCATTAATAACGATGATAAGGGGTGGGTAATTTATAATGAATAACCCTGTACCTTGTTTCTTCTTTCATACATTATGTCTGTGCTGGTAGTACTATATTCACCAAATTTAATGTGTCACCTAAAATGTTATTGAAAATCTTAATTGCCAAATTTGGGAAGTCTCCCATTTGTAATTGTTTGAATTAGCGCAGCCACACACATACACACACACGCACGCACATGCGCGCACACACACACACACACACACACGAACCGACAGGCATCATTCGGAAAATAGTCAAAAAATTTAAAACGTATATATCAATCAAAATCTCGAGATCAAAAAAAATCACGATTACTATACTTCCTTATATTAGGTATAAGAGGTAGAAAGGCAACATTGAAAAATAATAAATTTTTTATACTCTCAACCGTTTGTTTTGCAATACAAAACAGTTTTTTTATTTGTATCTAAAATGTGTTAATTTACTGTTATCTGCTATTAGCATTTTATGTTTCTTGAGTCATTTTCTTGAATGAAATAACCACTAAATAAAAATAAATTATTTTGTAGGTACCTAAATTATGCTGATTCGAGTATATTCAACAATATATTTTATTTCAGTGCAATACCAACACAGTTCAAATATAATTCATAAAATAAATATTATTAACAGAATCTGTACACTAATTTTTGACTTTCAATTGTCTTGTACTCACAATTGTACAGCAAAGTAGGGCTTGCTGCATTTGTTTACATTCTGTTTGGATGAAATAAAAATATAGTAACAATAAAAAATTTTTCGCTAATTACTATTTTCTAACTTTTACAAAAACTGATCACAGATAAGTATATCTTCTTAAACAGTTACTTTCTCGGCTATTTGCCAAACACTGAAATTACGATTATAAAAAAAGATAATATGTACATTATGTTCAGTACGATTGACTTAATGGTATTTTTTAATTCTAACTACTCTGTTCAGCTAAACCAAAAATAAATAAAACAAAAGTTTTTGTAACAATTAGAAAGCAATAATTAGTATTCGATATTTTAATAGAAATTTGACCAAGAAATGGATACCTAATTTGTTATACTATTCTGTTATTATCGGTTCACATTACACGCATTTAAAAAAGAAAGTAATAGTTACATGTTACATTTTGCAGATATTTTCTTGCAAAGGATTTTTAAATAATTAAATACATAAACACAACAACAAAAATTGGACAACTATCCACCGAGCCGGTTAAACTGGTTAATTTTATTGCCATCTAAATAAGGAATAAATTGAAAGAAAATTTACATAAATTGAACGATCATTTGAGAAGTCGTACAAAAACAAAAAAATATTGAAAATTTTCAATGAAAATGTGCAGTTGGTGGGGAGCGTATATACATGTTAAATGCAATTACAAATATCTCCAGCCATTTTAAATAGAATTAATTAGTAGTAAAGATAAGTGCAAATATCTCGAAATTTCATTATTGCAGGACGTGCAGATCATTAAAACATTAATTGCAATTTTCAGAAACTTGTATGTTCTTTACTTTTCATTGGAATTTTTTTTCTGTCCATATATAAATAAATGCAATTTCAAATAACGGTTATATGCAATATTAAAATTTCAATATTGACGTTTGACTTTCCTCACTATTGTTACCAGATGTCCTCCAACCATTCTCCCATTCCACACTCAATCATCAAACATTCATTATTGGACACCATACATTACATGTTTATTTATTAAATACAAACAGTGCATATGCTGCACTGTTTGTATTTATTAAATACAAACAGTGCATATGCTGCACTGTTTATATTTACTAGTTGCTATTCATTTAGTCTAGTATATAGTATTATTTGTCTATCACATTCTCCAATAATAGGAATGGTTGATTGAGTTGCTTAGATTTTTTAGTTTAACATATCCACAATTTCAGTAAATATAATGCTTTTAGAGTAACTAGTACATTGATTGATGTACTGAGGAGGTGACTGTTATATTTTGCACGTTTATTTACTTATAGCTGGGTTCACAAATCATTTGAGCTGAGAACAAGCTTGTCCCTAATGTTGATCAAAGCATTTACTTGTCTCTTGTGTCAGATATGAAAATGTTTTTAAATGTTAGGAAAGTATTTGTTTTATACTAAATAAATTATATTACTTTAAAGAAAAGCCTTCCTGGGAAGAAAAACTTCAGTGTTGCTTTAACGTTAATTAAAAATGTTTAAGCGTGGTATATCAGCAAGTTTAAAATATAATGCTACTTTCTTGAAGGATCAAGAGTAAAACTGTATCATTTTCCAGGAACTACCAAAACCAGTATTTATCGGGAGCCACTCACCAAATTACAAATTTTCCAAATTAATAAGATTTATTTCCTATTTGCTACATTTCTATCTTAGGTCTAGGTATATCATTTATTTCATTTAATATAAATAAAAATAAACGAAGAACAAACAGAAAAGGTATGTACAATATTTTAATATTACAAAGGGATGGGATTGGAGTGTGTAAAGGTTGGTGTAGGATGTAAATAGTGGATAGGAGCATGTGTCTGTCATTATGATTGGCGTATTAGTGTTAGTCAACGTCGTAGTATAGCGAAAGATTTTCATGTAGCAGTTTGTGTGTATGTATGTAGTTGTGGTGTCTTCGTATACCTGTTATGTGTCTTGTTAGGTTCATTGCGTGAATATTTGACCTGAGAAATTTTTGCGCCGTATCGATAATATATTCACGCATCGGTTGTATGTCACCGTGTTTGTGTAGGTGGCTCTAGGCAACGCAGCCGTACGTCATTATCGGTCTCAGTACCCTATAAAAGCAATTTGTAGTTGGTAGTCAGCTGAGATCGTCAGTTAAGGAAGGGGTAAAGTTTATATAAGTTCGTGTATGTCTTGTTGATTGCTTTAGTGGTGTGTGGTTTAAAATAAAGTCGCTGGTATAATGTCAGTCCGAGATATTTAACAGTTTTATTTTCCATAATAGTTGCAACACCCCCCGTCCAATTGCTGGCATAATACAATAAGCTGGAGGTTGTACTTATTGACCGGTAGCTCAGTTAGCAGGTCGTGAAAAAGGGCTTAGATTGATTTGAGTTCTCACCAAAATCTAGGCTGGGCGCCAGGACTTTTACAAGTACCAAATAATTAAAAGTTTACTTTAAAAGATAGAGATAACGTTAAAACTTGAATTCTGTTAACGTTCACTAGGGACGAGGATCTTATGTAACTTCCAATGGGTTAGTCCAGTGAAAAATCCACCAAAGGCTAAGCACTTAATGGATTCGGTGTCAGTTTGAATCACCACTCTCAGTACTGCAGTTACCCTTGAGAAAAAATGCCAGTTGTATAAAATATCGTTTTTCTGCTCCACCCCGTATATAATGATCATTTCGATCCAACAGTTATCTTCTTCTCTTGGTCCAGGTATTTACATAAAAGAGGGAGAGTTTTATGAGATCAATATTATATGCAAAACAAAGTAAAAAGCTGTGACGTTTGAATTGTCCAGCTACGTAGACAAAATATGAGAGTTAACACAAATTTACAGAGTAAATTGTAGACTAAACAAACTAGGATCGGTATCCCACAATATTTTAGAAAGTTGAAGACTTCAACTAACTTAAGTATCAATAAAAGTTATGTTCAATAGAAAAAATACTAGTCCAATAAATAAACTAGGTGTAGCTATGATAATAAACAAAGTGAAACAAGTATTCACTATATGTTAAGATATTTTTTACTAAAAGAAGATAATCTTTAAGAAAATGGAATTCAAAATGTTTGTATACAGACAGACAACTAGAAAGATAACGTAAATAAATATTTGCTAAATATAAAACAATATGATAATTTTCAAATTAAAGGCAAAGTTAAATTAAATTATTTATTAGTTCCTCGGAGAGAGGTAATAATGAATTCCAGATAAAGTTAAATAAAGATATATAGCTTGACTATATGTTTACTGCAGATAATCAAAAGTTAATCAATTGCCAGATAACTAGGCAGGTATCTTTGCTAGAGAACTAGGCAAGGCTTCACTAGAGCAGCGTTCCTGACTAAATACTAAGTAAACGTTCAAGCATTCGATATTTTAAATTTAGAAAAACCTTACGTTACTAAGGTCTGGTTGATAAATATATGCACTGGTATACAATGATCCAGCACAAAACAAAGCACCACATTAGATAATTTTCACAAAGGTTATAAACAAATAGGTTTAGTCTAAAAAGGTGTACCAATCTCCAAATGTCACCAGTCACCACTTTTTACAGAGCTACCAACGTAGCCAAGTGACCTAAAACATCAACAGACAAAGACAGAAAGCAACTAACTACGATACAAAATGACGATGTCCGTTGCCGGGTAAATCTAAAATTTACAGTAACTGAAAGTTAGTTTAAATTAGCACACGAAATTATTACAATATCAGAGGGATATTAGATAAATTGCCAACAAGGCACGAAAATCGATACTAATCAATATTAATGATGGCTATTCCAAAGAGCAACCATGGTAAACTGATCACCAAAAAGCAAATTAGCTCAAGAAGTAAATTAAGATAAATACGGTACGATATTATTATGAAAATTACCTCAAAGGTACGTTAAATCAATATAGCAACTTTTTAAATAATGATGATAAAATTACATGATCATACCAGAAAACATATAAATTTTACCAGACCGTTGGACTAGAGATGTTGTCTTCAGAACGCTACACTAGTAAGAAGAAAGTAGCATCGTAATATTCTGCTAAACTCGATTATAGTTTGGAAAGAGACAAACATTTGAGAGTAGAGTATGAGCAATAAAGATAGATAGATATTTAGAGCAAAAATCTGCAAAATCAACTCTTCCAGTAGAAATCAGTGTCGCCATCTGGACTAGACTAGCAGAAACTTAATTCATCGTGGACAACAACAAACTGGAATGAAATGGCTTGCAATTTCGTTACATAGTCTTATTGTTTATTTTGTGGGGAGTGAAAGTTTTTATATTAGTATTTTTTTTTTTTTTATAAATGTAATAGTGTCTCTCATTGTCTCGTTTATTGTTATTAACCATTTGTTGTAATATTTCGTAAGTATGTCGAGGTCGTAACGTAATTTAATCGTCGCAGCCTGGGCGTAAAATGATGGTGCGTAAATAGTCGTACATAATAGTCTGCATCAGAGGATGGGTAGGGAGGTCGACTAAGTATAGATTCAATAACATTGATGAGAGGACCGTACTCTGCGGTACGCCCGCCCTTATGTCATATATATTAGAAGCTGTGTTATTTATTTTAACGTAGAATTTTCTATTAGAAAAATATGATTTTATGAAAGTTACATAATAATCGAGTAATTTATGTGAGTCTTGAAGTTTATGGAGGAAATCGCCATGCCAAACGTCTAATGCTTTTTCTCTATCAGGTAGCAACATTTTGGTGTTGTGTTTTAAATTAAAACCATTGATGACATCTTGCACGAATTTGCACAGCGACAGTATACAGAGCCACTCACAGTCACATAAAGTTTTTCCTATTACAGTTACAAAACATGGTAGAAAACTGCAGAAAAAAATAATCAACACATCAAATCTTTATGTTAACCAACACAGGGACATAGAGAGAGAGAGAGCTATCGTTTATTAGGTTCAATTAAACACTATCAATCAAGAGATTTATGTGATTTTATACCAAATGCAAAACCTAAGTGACTATTAAATTACCAATTAAGATATAATACGTCACCACACATAAATTTTAGTATCACACATAAAATATATATACTAGTTTAAGTTACTCTACAGCAGGTAATAAAATTTCTAATTTAGGGACGACTATATGAAGGAAAGTTATATAATAATTATTATAGCTATTTGCTCTATTTACTTATTTCATAGAGATGAGGATTTACTGCAATTTATTTAATTAAATGATTTATATCTGAAAGAATAAAACAGTATCTATTGTATTGCAACCCAATTTTACACTGTTTAATAGATCTCTTTAAAATATTTATAGAATATAAATTGGTAGATAAATAAATAATAAAGATGTTTACGTACTTGAAACGTAGAGATACAACTGGAGAGAAGCAGGCTGTTTCAAATTGGACCCCCACCATCTCGCTTAACTTAAGCGTAGATTTAAATTTAGCAAAGTTGTTAAATTTAGTCTCATTTATAACCCACAAAAATATCATATATTTTTACTGATCCCTAGTAATTCAAAAAAAGAAAAATAAATAAATAAAAATAGGATTTGTTTCTCCAGCCATAACTTTTTTATTTATACAATTTTTTTAATTCCCTAAACTAAAAGAGAAACAAGAAAAAAAATTTTGTTTTAAGTAATTGCCATAAATGATAGAAAAATTAAAGTATCCTGTCTACGACAAAAAGAAAATTTTTACATATTTCCAGACGTACCTGACATAGTTACTATTACGTCTGATCAAATATTAAAAAAAATGACAACCTATAGAGAAAAGAGGCAAATTTTTGTTCAAAGATTTTACAGATTTTTGTAACTAATTATTTAGATTAAATCTTATGTTTGTTACTTATTATTTTAATACCTAATAATAATTAAGCATAAATAAAACTATCTTTTACGAAAAAATTTGTTCAGTTATCTAGTAGTACTTCTGTAGCATGTCTCATATCTCTGTCAATTCTGAAGAAGGAAAATTGAAAGTTGGTATGCTTATCGAATATACACAACAATACATTCCAGTTATCTCAAATGATTAACAATACAAGTATATTGTGAAATAGATACCCTTGTTCCACTTGTCCAATATTTGGGTAACTGGAACAGTCGACGTCGAAAAGAAAAAAAAAATTGAAACTCTGAACAGGGCATTCAATTACAAAATTAATTTTTACTTAACGTTAGCCAAAGGTGTGTAGATACATACTAATATTTAACAAATTAAAATTAAGTAATTTAAGTCTTGTATGTGCAAGCACTTTTCCTGAAAGTGTTATAAAATTATGTCCCAGTTAACCAAGTTGACCTTATGCATTATGTATGTGTTTCCTCAAAATTAATACTATCCCTTATTCATTGCAGTGAATAATGATTTCATTATTCACTAGGCTTGAAATGTATTATCAAAATCTCATCGAATATGCCATTTGACTGGCATCAAAGCGCTGAATTACTATTTGATTTGAAACGTCAAAATTTGTCAGAATTGTTATCGCGATATTTTAAATTGTTATTATTTAATAGTCGTGGATAAAGTATAGTATTCTACTCGGAATGTTGTAAACTTCACCCTCGCTAGTAATAGCCATCATCAGATGCACGTTGAATGTTGAGAATAAAATACTATTAGGTTTATTTACTAGTTCATTCTTAGCTTGATGTAATTTATACGTCTATCTTTCGTTTATTTTAAAAACATATTGTTGACATTAACCATTTATTTTAACGAGAATCAGATAAGAAAATATTCCGGTGGAAAATAAAATTATGCATCGGAAGTGATATCAATTTACACATTTGCGATATTTCATTATTTTCTACATTTATTCAATTTTATTTATATTAACATTAAACAAACGGGTTGTTTCGATTTTCATTGATGTTATAATAGTATGATATTACAGAAATTAATTAATTTAATGCCGTGTTTCACATTGCTTTTATTAATTTAACTTTCAAAGTAAATACTTTTAATTATAAATCTGTATTGAACAGTTTCGTTCTCACTTTAGTAGTGTTTAATTATGCCTTAAACAGTGGTAATAAATTGGAATCTATTTATACACGGAAAATATCAACAGATATTTATGTCTCATATTTTATTATTTACTATTATGTGGTTGAAAAAATACCTTTTTATATTGTTCAGCAACAAAAACTTGGTTTCTGAAATTCAGGGTTGAGCAAATAAATTTATAGGTGAATGAGCACTTCGGTCACTATTTTCATATAATATAGTATAGGGTATAGATAATTTGGAACTTTTCACAATTTGACGAGAACGAAAGAAATGCCGCTTATCATTCCGACTTTTTTGTGTCCTTTGTTGTATGAAGTGACGATGCATTAAAAGGGATTATCGGTGAATGTAGAATTCGCCAAGTACTGTACTTAATTAATTAGGGGCAGTAAGCTGTGACAACCCTTACTGGTTCGGTTAGTGATGTGAAACACACGACACGAGCTCGTAGAGGTCGTTCAGAACAAAACACCACGGCAGTTCGCGAGAGCGTTGCCGATTCGTCATCGTGCACAAGAATTGGACGTTACAACAGCCACTCTTCAGCATATTCTCACTGAAGATTTGCATCTCCATGCCTACAAAGTCCAATTGACTCAACAACTTCTGCCAATAGACCATGCACAGCGAAGAGAGTTCACCAATTGGATCCTTGAACAACAAGAAGTGAATGCCGATTTTGCGGACAAAATCATTTTCAGTGATGAGGCCCATTTTCACCTCGATCGCTTCGATAATAGGCAAAACTGTCGCATTTGGGGCTCAGAAAATCCACGAACGATTCATGAGAAAGCAATGTATCTAAAACGTGTCACTTTTTGGTGTGCATTGTGGTCTGGAGGAATCATTGGGCCGTTTATCTTCGAAGACGAGGCAAGTAATGCAGTAACGGTAAATGGCAAACTTTATCATGCTATGATAATCCAGTTTTTGTGCCTCAATTGGAAGATATTGCTCTCGACGACATATGGTTTCAGCAGGACGGTGCCATTTGCCATACCACCCGTGAGACATTGATGGTCTTGCACGAGTCTTTTCCTGGTATTGTCATCTTTCGGTTTGGTGACCAGAATTGGCCGTCACGCTTTTGCGATTTAACATCTTGAGACTTTTGACTGTGGGGTTATTTGAAGTCACAGGATTATGCCAACAAGCTCGTGAACACCGAAGCATTGAAGGCCAAAATTAGACGCAATATCAACGGAATACCACCATAATTATGCAACACCGTTATTCAAAATTTTACCAAAAGAGTACGCATGTGCCAGCAAAGCCGTGGCGGTCGTTTACCAGATGTGTTGTTCCATACATAACTCCTAAATGTCTACATTATAACCAATAAATATTTTAATACTTTGCTACAGAAAACCATGTTTTATTGAATCTTGAAATATTGCGCTCTTATTAAAACACCTCACTTTTTCCATAATTTCCGCTCAGGGTTTGTACCCTAAAAGAAAAGAGATATTTGAAAAATTCAGAAAAACATTTTTTTGAGCTCAAATTATTCTGCACATCTAGTGGCGAATCATGTTTTTGGTACGCAAGGCGTTACGACGAGTTTTATATAATTTTTTCCAGTGGATACCCAATTTTTATTGCACAGTATTATAGATGGCATTAATTGGAAAAACTTTCTCTGATAATTTGTTCTCAAAAATCATTAGTTTTCGAACTACATACATATGTGCAAACCAAATGGCTGATACATAATTCCAACACATACCTTTATCTCCTCTTCAAAGAAGACACTTGAGGAATTCGAAAAACATTCTTTTGAGCACAACCTATTCTACGATTCTGGTAGCAAATTATGTTTTCGGTACGTCGATGCTAGGCATCGCGACGCCCTTAATATATGTTTTCTTTGGAAACTCGATTATAATTATTTTCCATTGACAAAATTTTCACTGCACCTTATATTATGAATTTTTTTCCTAGTTTAGTTATATTTATTCGCGTTTGAAATATGCAATAACGGTCTTATTAAACAAATAATAAAAATTAAACATACAGTTTTTAATATTTAGGTATAAAAGTACACAAAGCAAATTTAACAAACAATTGAAACGCTTATTATAAGTAATTATCGATGTGCCCTCCATATTGGTAAAAACAGCTGGAATCTTTTCCTTGTATGCGATGTAGCTTTTAAATTTGAAGCATCTTCTATGCTTGTAACCTGTTATTTCTTGTTTTAGATGGTCGATATTCAGGGACGGTGTTGCATACATAATATTTTTTCCCAATAAAAAATTTCTGGAGATCGGGGTGGCCACTGAATAAGTCCATAGGTTTAAACAAGTATATCCCTCAATAAGTCCACAACAAACGTTAATACCAAAGTGCCCTTAATGTTGTATTTCATAAACAGTGTAAGAATATTCATCTGTCCATTGATGACTTTTGTACCTATTAGAAATTTCATTACTTACAAACGTACTTTCATCCAACTATATGTTGTGTTTCCAAAAATGTCTGTCATCATTTACCAAAAACTGTGCCAAAAAACATCTTCTTCTTTCAACATCTGCTTCAGTAAGCTTTTATAAAATATATGGCTTATCTGAGTGAAATTTTAATTTTTTTAAGATTTTCTGTATAGATGTATTGCTAATAATCAGAATTCTTGAGATCTGTCTAACTGAATTACTAGGATTTTCTTCAAAATAATGAAGTACTGCAGCTGAATTGTCATTTGTGCAAATTGTTTTTGAATCATTTCTCCCTTTTCTTGAAGAAAAACATTTTGTCATGAATTAGATTCTAACCTTTTAAATATTTTTCTGTCTAGCAAATGGCGATATGGATATTGTTCAGCATATAGACGACGAGCAAACAAGAAATATCTACTTTTTCATTACGAGTTTCCATTATTTTTAAATAACTTAACACAGTAGTGGTATATTTATAATAAAAATGTTTATTTTATCACTTTTTAGTATCAAAATATTGAACTGTTTTTATGACAAACATTATATTTGTTATCCAAACATTGCTATTTAACAAAATAAATCGTATAAAATGTATGTGTTGTAATTACGTATCAGCCATTTTGTTTGTTCATAACTGGAAAACTGATGGTTTTTGGGAAAACTACCGCTACCGATTATCCATATCCCATAGATAGATATAAATCCTCCCTTCATCATCATCCACTAAAAGGTTTACTTTTTTTATTTTTGTTTCAAGTAGGTAGTAATTAATGAAATTTATCGATTTACAAAATAGTTTTTGTGATAATTATAAATCACACGCTTTGTTAGGTATTATATAATATACATCATGAATATGTCTTGTTAAATACGTGTATCACTACTCGGTTTAATTAGCAGTAATTGACATTTACAGCTATCTGTTCGACTGGTTTAATATTATAAATATTAGGTAATTAACTAAATTACGAGTAGTAAATATTATGGCCCATCAATACAACAGATATGGAATAAATATGATTACACTCTATCTTTACAGATTTTTACGATAAATCTCATTCAAAGGCATAAGAACCATTTAATTTTATTTGTGAATAGTAGTATTTTTTTAATTTTATTTTTAATATAGAAAATGAGTGAAGAACTTTTTGTGTTTTGAATTAATAAGGCTATGAAAGGGAAAAATAGACAGTGCCTGCTCATGGTGTAAAAGTTGCATGTTGTTATGTATATAATGTTCTTCAAATTAAATCTGAAGTTACCAAAATTCTATTCCTTCAACTAGTGCACTTGGTAACAGCATTGTTTCATCTTCAAAGAGACTGGTTTATTCTTGGCCAATATATCTCAGATTAGCAAGAACATGAATAACTTGCACTTATTCCTGTGCATTGTTTTCAGTTTCCAACATAAAAATGATTTTTGTGAAGCAAATTAACATAATAGTGCATTCTATCAATGACTACAGGAAAAACACAGTACCACCCAAGCATGTAATGTCAATTTTTGCAAGGAACACTTAGTTCCAGTTAAGTATTGCTCCAATGAAGATAGTCTTCAGTCGGTCATTCTCACAACAAAGTCAACCTTAATGTCCATGTAAATGCACGTGAGTGGCTTCAACAAACCAACAAAGAGCCAGTATTACTAATAAAGAATTTTCTGTCAGAAAGTAATGGTTCTTATAGTATTCGTCGATTACAAGGGATTTGGAAACAATATTGAAATTTCTAACAAGAAGAGAAGACCGAATATAGCAACTTTTAGAAAAACGTTTGCATATATATTAGAAATAAGAAATGTTTTTCTGCCTTTTTGTTAAATTAATAGACATCATACAACTGAATAAATAGAGGATATTGTGCATGAAGATAATGAAGCGGATTGAATCAATGATTTTATGTCTTTGCAATTGTATTTTTAAAGATTTTACTTTAATATTTCAAAAGCATTGATGTGGAATAAATTATATCATTCATTATCTCATTAACTTGTTTTATTTCCATAAATATTTTATTTACATAAATACGTACATATATTTTCAGGTACCAGATAAACCTTTAGTATTATGTGGGAATTAGTACCACGTTGAAGTGAAATTTTTAAAGAAATACTCTGCTAATTGGATAGATGTAGGCTATCAAAAGCCTTAGATTATACACCCATCATTTTTCAGGCGAAAATTCACGCCATATAAATCTGCGCTCAAGAATGCATTAAAAAAAGCACACGAGAAGCAAGAATCTATAACCTCTCACATAGCCAGGCAGCACTTAAAGCTTTAAGTTCATTTACTGGTAAGTCTAACATTGTCTGAGAATGTCTACAAACAGTAAAGCAACTGGCAATGAACTTCATGCCAGGGCATGAAGCAATAGCAGAGAATGATATTGCTGGAAGGTGATCACCAATCACCATTCATCGGACCAGAACCATTTTGTGGAATATCTAAAAGCCCCACAACAGGAGAGGTCAGAAAATGGGAAAAGGAACATAAATTCTCCTGCTGGAGGTTAATTTCAGGTCAAAGAAAAGCGAAGAAGTTTATAAACTACTCGCAAGAACGAGCTACAGAGCTACTCGAACTCAGCAAATCGCAGTTAAGGATACTTACGGGACATCTCACAGGTCATTGCCCAATGAGGTACCATTTTAAAAAAATGGCCAAAGCTGAAAGCGACGCTTTTATACAAAGGAAGAGGAAACTGCGGAGCATATACATTGTTTATGCAAAATCTTAATCCGCCAAAGACTACGATATTTGAAGCAGGTATTGTCTGAACGTTATTTGTGGCATTCTCTAAATTTTTCTTTTTCTTGTTTAGGACCTAGTAATTACTTACTTAATAAATCCCAAAAAAAGATAAAAAGAAAAATTTTAAGCAGGTATCTACAACACCTGCCAAAATAGGAACGGTAGTCCCCAAGAAAGTTGTAAGCTTCTTGAGAAGCCTAGAAATTGACGGGTACATATAGATATGAGGGCAAACACAAAAGATCTTTTTTAGGTTGGAGTTAAGGGAGGCAACAAGGCCTTAACGATCTGCTCGCATTCCAATTTAATCTATCTAATCTGCTGATTGGATACAAAAGATAGGAATATTCGGGACGTTTGTATATTTTGGACTTAGGAATAAGCCTATACGTATATCACCAAAATAAAAATTTTAAGTTTTTCTGAAGATGATTGATTTCGTATCGTCTGAAAATTTCAACGTAATAAACCAGACAAAATAGACATTGATGATTTTGGTTGAATATTGTTACTCATTTTTATAAACTATGCGAATAAACAATACATAAAACATAAAAACAATGAGGCTTATGTTTAAAACAAGTTTATATTTTGCGGAGATCTGCCGGTTATAAATAATTAGTTTTTATGGTATTTAATAGTATTATTAATACGCTTTGTCAATGAAACTAGAAAATTCGTATTCAGCGGTAAATAATACATTAAATTAGAAACCGATAATTATTTGACAATGTTTTAACTTCATCTCCGATTTTCAAATGAAATGAAATGAAACTTTCTTAGGTAATTATTTATGTGGCTGGTCTACGTATCCTATATCAAACGATATCGAAGTAGGCGTTAGAGAGCAATATGGTCTTGTGAAGTGAAGACAATGAAGTGACACAAAGACGCACATTCCCAACAAGAAAAACATGCAAAGCTAAGTAGACGGTCTTGAGTTAACAAAGGCATCATGCCAGTCACCTATTGTTTAAAGCTTCTCTTGTTTTTAGTTACAACCACTATCTGAGTTCACAAGGCCGCATTGAGTATTTAGTCAATAAAGGCAATGGCATCTGGGGATATTAAAATTCCCATAAAAAATTTAACCATTATACTATCTCATTTTGATTTTAGTATCGCCAATCTTAATAGAATTATTTATTTATTATTCAACAGAATATTCATAATAACATGACTAATATAAACTAGCATAAAAATACCAAACATGATACTTAAATGCATCGAGTTTATTGTATGTCGGAATAATGCCTATACCTGAGGCTAGAGCAACACGAAGCCAAGATGAACGTAAATACGTGGCAGAAATACTATATGTTTGTTTACAATAATATTTACAAAATAGTGATGCTTTCCTGTACGGGCATTCTTATTGGTTATTCTAACGATAGCTAGATTGTGATACACGTAATTCCATATTGTTTTGAAATATCTGTTTACAAGAGATTTTAACATTTTATTACGCATACTAGGAATGAAAACGATACAACAATAACCGACTCTATCGCAAATAATGCACCGAAGGTCGATTCTTAGAGAAATATGAATATCGGAAAACATTAGGCTATCGACATAAGTACACCGTGAGCAAAATAAATAAAAATATGTACTTATTTTTTAAAAAATTTTAAACACCAATATTGCCACTATTTGGTGTATGGTCAATAAACCCTTTTTCCATGAAACCCCCAATATGATTATAATAATTAATAAATTAATAAATATAAACATCTGCTTTAGAGTATAGGTATTTTCCTTTTTTATAATTTTACAGTAGGTTTTTGCGCTGTGAACGATTTTCGATAAGTTAATATGACTGGTTTAATGTGCTCCATTTCACCAAAATCAGGTTTTAGTTTTCACTTATTTTCACTTCACAAGCCTGCGAAAGATTTGTGATTGAACTATTTAAGTTATGTTAGCTAAGTTAGGATGTATATGACTAAATAAGCTGTTTTTTTTTCTTATCACGTACAGATTTTTGCAAACCACTCTTTTAATATTTACAAATTCCAAATTTCAAAGTAAATTAAATATATACTTCGTGCCCAAAATTTTGAGAGCCACTGCAATAATTCATTTTATATCGCCAATACGTTGGTGGGACTGAACAATTTAAATTTTTTTTAACTTAGAACTTACATTAGTCTAAATAAACTGTTTTTTTTATCTTATCATGTATAGTTTTTTGCAAACCACTATTTAATATTTACAAATTCCAAATTTCAAATTGAATTAAATATTTAATTCGTGTCCAAAATTTTGAGAACCACTGCAATAAGTCATTTTAAACCACAAATACATTGGAGATTTATCGGTAGTGATGCGAATACAATCGGGGATTCCCCGCAATCGACGTTATTACGGTGAACAAGTCGTTTTGGGAAATATAAAGGATGCTTTAGAGGGACTGTTCCACAGGATTTGTAATTGAACAATTTAAATTTTTTTAGCTTAGTTAGGACTTACATTGATCTAAATAAGCTGTTTTTTTTTCTTATCTTATCACGTATAATTTTTTGCAAACCACTATTTAATATTTACAAATTCCAAATTTCAAATTGAATTAAATATTTACTTCGTGCCCAAAATTTTGAGAACCACTGCATTAATTCATTTTGAACCGCAAATACATTGGGGATTTATCGGTAGTGATGCGAATACACTCGGGTATTCCCCGCAATCGAAGTTAGTTATTACGGTAAACAAGTCATCGAGGGCAACAAAATGATGGATGTTCAAGAGGGACCGTCTTACAACTGAATACAGAAGAAAAACAACAAATAGAAGCTTTTCCAGCAAAAGAAAAAGGTTTTCAAAATGACGAAGGAGTAGTGTATGCTGTTTTCTATTTGTTTTAAGATATGACACACAACACAATATATTTTTGAAACAAAAAGTTCAGTAACCACAAATAAATATGTTTATCTTTAAATGCTCCTGTTTGATGCCTCCTGTTTTCTACACGAATGCATAATATGTACAACAAAACTGACAAAGCGCCATATCTTTAATCGCCCGTAACTTATTAACTGTTCGATCTATGGTCGTCTATGTATGAGAAATTGCGGGGGGTCACGCCATTACTCATGCATAGATGAACTCTACTACTTGTCTTAAAATATTCCTCCAATTTTCCTTAATTTTATTTTTAAGTCCATTAATATTTTGGGGAGCCGTTTGGAACGCTTCATCCTTAATGTAGCCCCAAAAGATAAAATCTAGTGGTTTTATACCGGGTGAGCGGGCTGGCCACCAAATGAGTCCGTTTGTGCTTATCCAGGTTTCTGGAAAATTTTCCGCAAAAAATGTCAACACATTGTCGAATTATGTGGCGGCGCCCTAGCTTGTTAGCAGTATATCAAATTATCTCACTACGCTGGAGATACATTATCTATAAAACGAAAGAACTCAGTCTGCAGGAAGACCAGATTTCTAGGGCCTGTTGATTTATCATCATAAAAATGAGGTCAAATGACTTGTTTCTAAAATGTCTACCATTTACAGAAAATCTTTCTTGGAAAGCTGTTTCTCTGCACTAATGCGTATTTTGATTAGTCCACTTGTATTTCTTATTTCTCTTAAAAAATCCATTGTTTGAACAATTGGATTCGTCAGACCATAGAATATTCCAAACAAGTTTCATCTATCTATCTCTTAAAATAATAAAGTTACAGGCAATTGAAGTTATGGCACCTTTTCAAATTTTTTCTTGTAACTTAGGAAGCAGGCCATGTATATCAAAATTTCCTTCACAGGCATGTAGCCCTCAAAAATTACAATATCTCTTACTAAAAATAAACAAATAGACAGAGTGTGTTGTATATTTTCTTCTTCCATTTGAAATTATTTTTATTTAGTTCCTTGATAGTTATTAAGGACAAAAGATACTAGTAGATGTAGCTAGAAGCATGCTTAAAAATTCTCTTACAAAAAGAGAAGTATCCTTAGATATTTTAGTTTACACAGTTTTACATAATTATTTATTGGAATAATAGTTAAAAAATGTTTGAATCGGTTGTTGTTTAAATACAAAATCAGCTTAGACAAATTTTGGGAAATCAGAAGAAACCTCCTGTAGTCATAAATGTATTTTATTACTAATTTATGATTTTTTAGGGGACAAATAAGGTTCAAAGTCATCCGAGCCAAGTAATACCTTTTATTTTTAAAAAAAATATATTGTGAAATTCTACATTAAACATATTAACTTATGATTTTCTAGCAAAAAAACAAGTGAATTAAAGTTTATTCTTAATAAAATTCATAAAAAACATTTCTTCTTGTGTTTAAGCAACAACTGATTCATTTGAAATTAGGCACAAGTGTTTTTGTGGACTAAATGTTTTCTTTAATTTTTTTTTAAAATAACTCAGATTTTTATGACATATCAAGCCTATAAAATGGCAAACAGATATTTAAAAAATAATATCTAAACATAGGGTAGGTGGGGACGAAAGTCCGCATTTTCGCATTAGCAATTATTTGTGACTATCCTTTTCAGTATGAACTTGAAATATGTCCGTTAGGGCCATTAATGCCCTTGACTGCAAATATGAAACTAAGGTAAAATATGTATTAGAAAAAATTTAGGGAATGCAATCTAAAATATGATAATTCGGATCTTTGCCTCATCGAGTGGGGCAAGAATCCGGATCTCGGATCTTTGCCCCTTTTAAATAAAAATGGTTTTAAATAAATAAAAGCCTACAATGTACATCATTAAAAACATATATTTCTTCAAAAAACTTAAAATTATTTTCAAAAACTTATAATACCTAAACAAATAAAGCGCTAATGCAACATTAAATCACTCAAGTCGGTAGAAAAACTAATAAAGTTCTTGAATCTCGTAGAACTGCCTGGCAGTGGTTTGGAGAGTTTTCTGATAATTTCGCCTCTGTTGACAAAAAATTTTTCTTCGGTTTTCAAAAAACAATTTGTGTGAGGTGCCCTTTTATAATAAATTCCATTGCAACCATCGTCCATCATTGCAATTATTCGCATTACATAAAGTCGAAATGAATCTTTTTAAACTACTATTACGATGCAAAACTACTACACAAAATATATGGTTTTTCAATGAGTGTTCCAAAAATAATGTGTTCCCAAAATATATCCAACTTAAAACAAACAATCGAAGTAAAACAGCAAATAAAGGACGTCGCTTTGGAATGAAACAATGGTTAAAAGAAGACAGAAGACAACAATACAAGAAAAGAGATGTCTTAAATATTTATTTGAAGGTAATACACACTGAATTGGCTTATAGATTAAATAAAATAGAATTTGAAATATTTGATATGGACGTTAGACTTAAAGTTCAACAAATAATACATAAAAAATTTTTAAAACAAAGAAATAAACTATCCTCATTAATTTCTCACAATAAAATAGAGGTAGATTATGGCGAGAATATATCAAATCATGTTTTTCACGATAGATTTTATAATTTAACAAATACACCTTTTACACCTAACGAAACAAAGTTACTGGAAAAAGGCTTTAATTATAACATTAAACCGCGAATCAATACAGAATCACTTGAATATTTGGGTATAGAAACGGAATTAGCATTAAAAAACAGTGTTAATTGTACACACAACAAATATTTAAACTCAAAAATAATAAAATCTCAAAATAATTTCAACAAACACAACAATATAGAAAATATTATTGCCAATACTATAAAGGAGAAATCCATTGAAAATAATATCATTTTTACTAGAGCAGACAAAGGAAAAACCATAATTGCATTGAATAAAGAGGATTATGTAAAGAAAACAAGAGACTTTTTAGATTCTTCTAATTATAAAAAAAGTAAAATCGGACCCCACTGATAAATACCAAAAAGAAATTAAGCAAGAAATAGATAATAGCCCAGGGATTATAAACCCTAACAATAAATACAAATTATCAATAATGAACCCTCAACCCCCCAAACTTTATTCCCTTATAAAATTACATAAACACAATTTTCCTATTCGACCAGTAGCTTCTTTCTGTACAGCACCCTCAACTAAACTTTCAGCTATGTTAATAAATGTAATAAAAGATACTTGTAAGTTTAATCCAAACCACAGTATAAAAAACTCTTATGAATTAATTAAAAAAATTAAAACTATTAAATTACCAGATAATTCAAAATTCATCTCCTTTGATGTGCAAAACTTATTTCCCAGTATACCCATAAAGGATACTATTCAAGTTATAGAAAATTTATTAGACAAAAATAACACGAATCCTGTCAAAAAAGCCGAAATCTTAAATCTGTTGTCCATATGTTTAACCCAAAATTATTTCCAATTTAATAACGATATATATAAAGGTAGTGATGGTTTAATAATGGGAAATCCACTAAGTCCGATTCTAGCCGAAATATTTATGGATTACCTAGAAAAACAAATCCACAATAACAAATTAATTAAGGATTTTATATACTGGTACAGATACGTAGATGATATCATCACCTGCTTCACAGGAACTACCAGAGAATTAAATCATTTTTTAGAATTTATTAACAATTTACACCCAAACATAAAATTTACAATAGAAATAGAACAACAAAATTCTATCAACTTTTTAGATCTAACTATATCAAAAATTAACAATAGACATGATTTTTCCATATACCATAAAAGTTCTCATACCGACACTACAATACACAACTCTTCTACACACCCTTTAAAACACAAACAAGCCGCATATAAAAGCATGATACACAGATTAATCAATATCCCTCTTTCTCAGGAAAATTTTGAAAAAGAATTAAAAATTATAAAACAAATCGTAAAAAACAATGGTTATAACCCATCAATGATTGATAATATTCTGGCTAAAAAAACTTACCAAAAAGCTATACAACTAGTTTATCCTATTGTTTCAACTAAGAAAACAAATTTCAAATCCCTTACATATATTGGGACCCCTACAGAAAAAGTCGCTAAAAATTTAAAGAAACAAAATTTTGATATTGCTTATAAAACGAATAATACCCTTGGTAAATTAATTAAAAACAATAAAGATAAAACTAATAAAGAAAATAAATCTGGAATCTATAAGCTAAAATGTGGTACCTGCCCGAAAGTATATATTGGACAAACCGGAAGATGCTTCAAGAAAAGAATATCAGAACACAAAAGAAGTTTTAGAAACAGAAGAGAAGATTCTACTTATGCAAATCATCTCCTAGAAGAAAACCATAGTTTTGATGAAAACTTCGAGATTTTGCACTCCCAAAAAAAAGGATTAAAATTAACACTACTAGAATCCTTGGAAATCAATAAGCTAAAAGATTCAGAAATAATTCTAAATGACCAACTGGAAACAAACTCCTCACCATTATTGAACATGTTTTAATATTGAAAAAAAGTTTACTTTACATACACATATTTAATTATTTTTAAAATCTTTATACTTTCTAAATTCCTACAATTTGTTACGCTCTTTTATAGTCAATTTCAATGCACAAATATTATCAATAGACATTTTTAGGTTTTTAGTAAAAACTTGACCCTTATCCTTTGGCAATTTACGAGCTTAAAAAGAACTATAGAACAATACATTTTTTTCCTTTATTATATATATATTTTATATTTTTAAATGTGAATGATCCGTTTATATTTAATATTTACAAGTTTACAATTCTATTTTTATTGTGATTTATTTAGGATGCAATTTTACTATGTCATCAAGCTTATTTATACACCCTACTCATAATTGTAATAGCTAGTCTAGCACTCACATCTGACGAAGCCACTGTGTTGGCGAAACAATTGTCATGTTTATATATATTTTGTAAATATATGAATATAAAAATTTTTGTGAAAATCTTAAAACGTGAAGTTTTATTCAGTTCGATGAATCTTTCGTTTTCCCACAAACTTTTACTACAGCAAACTCCCCTGGAGTATACCCAGGTGGGTCACTGTTTGATTCGGCATCACTTCCTAAAAAATTTATATCGCTGCTGCTATCGAGGAGTGAAAATTGCGACTCTGATTCAAAGAAGGATTGATATCTATTATTCTTTAGGGAATTTTCTTTTTCGCCAAACACTTTTCTTATCGTTGTTTTATTCCTCTTGATGCTTGCCTTCCTTTCCTTATCTTCAGTTTTTCTTCTTTTTTCCTGTTCTATATTTTCCAGCTCCTCTTTGTTTGGTGTTGAAATAAGAAGAGTAGAATTTAGTCCTTTTCTTGTTCGTTTTCTCTTTTTCGTAAGTACCGGTAAAGGAAGGATATCTGAAGGTAACATAACATACAACTGTTCAGTATTTTCTTTTGAACATCCAAATATTTGAGATTCGTATTCTCGAGAACATCCAGGTTTTGGAGACTCCGGTTCACTTGAAACATAAGCTCTATCTGGAAGATTATCGGCCTCTTCAATAGGTTCTTCTTCTTCGTTATTACCCTCAGGTCTGTCTTCTTCAAAGACAATATTTGAGTGCATGTCTCCATCACCTCTATCTACGTCATCTATTTCTTCTGTTTAATTTGCTTGTTCTGTTACTGAAGCAGGTAGAAAATCTTCCTCAGTAAAAATATTTTAATCTAGAGGGTATATTCCAGTCATCTTAAACCCGTTAACGCCTTTTTCTATAGTAGCTGTTTTTTCATGGGATTGCATGAATAATCCAGCGATGTGGTATTCTGTCACTACTTCTCCAGGGTTTGATGTAGTCCAGTTATCACATAAGTCATAATAGGCAGGCTTTAAGCGGCCTAAAAAAATTTCTGTCCAGGGGCTGTGTGCGATGACTGCTATGTGGTGGAAGACTAAGCAAGTGAATATTGTTGTTTTTTACCTAAGATATTGATTTGTATACTTGCGGAAGTGCTCCAAATAATCGACGAATCTTAGTGAATTCATGTATCCAGAGTCTGTTACACCCAAAGCAGAACCAGTTGGAGCATCTTTTATCAATACAAGATTTAGTCTCTTGCGTGCAAAAATGAAAAACGGTGGAACATAGTGTCCCGTTGCACTCATAGAACATGCTACCATCACAGTTTTTCCCTGTTCGGCAGCTACATTTTTGGCTACTTCTCTTTTTCCCGTGGGATCAACATGTTTTGGTAATTTACTTGGAACAGTTTGAAAACCACTTTCATCCATGTAGCAGATTCTGTTGGCAGGAAATTTATATTTCTCAAGAACAATTTTCAAATTTTGAAAATATTGTGACAATTGCTGCTTGTTGAACTCCATTGTTCTAGCTACACTTATTTTTCGTGGCGTACGCAGTGATTTCTTTCCATGAATTTTCTTGTTCAATCTCTACCCGCTAATTTGGTTTCATTATTAAATGGATGTGTGATGCCATTTCTTTGTGCATACTGATTTGCCAGAAAACGGAGCGATTTTAGAGTAAGTCCATAAAAACGCAAGTCTAACGCCTTACAATGGTCTACTATTTGTTTTTCCTGCACTGCAGTAAATACAGCTCGAAACCGTCCCAAAGAGTTTACACTGCCAGCTTTCAGCCTCTTTCGAATGGTAGATTCATCGTAGCTAAGGGTTCTTCCAATTTCCCTTAATGAAATGCCTCTCTCTTTCAATTCTCTAGCCTATCTTAGTGGACCCTCAGTCAATGGCTTCAGGTTTTTTTTCTTTTGTAAGTCCTAAAAAATATATAACAGGTAATTGGTTATTGCTAAGCACAACAGCCAACAGTTTTCAGAATCATCACCAAAGGGGTAACAATCCGCATAAGAAGGGCAAACGTCCGTAGCGGATCATTGTCCCATCATACATGCGGATGTTTACCCCAAAATGAATTTTTAGCTTTAGCAAGGCGTGTCTGGAAAAATATAACCTCAACTGAATTTTTGTTTTGTAAAGAATGTTGTCAAGGAGTCGAGTTTTTCACAGGGATCAAAGGAATTTTCAACAAATGCCCTAGAGACACGTAATATTCACTTATGTATTTGAAAATATTAGATTAGAACTACAAAATTCTGGAACATACCTCATAATTATCAAAATTGACGACGCACGCGCGTGCGGACTTTTACCCCACACGGACTTTTGCCCCCACCTACCTTATGTAGTTGGAAATTTTAAATAAAATACGGACGGAACAATTTTTACAACATGTTCCGCGCTGGATTTTGACCTTACGGGGCCAGGGGTGATTTAACAAGAGGGAGTCTCTCCCAGAAAATATAAATATGTATGTTTCCCAAACCAAGAATGTAAAAATTTAACATTAAAGAACTTCCTAATACTAAAAACCATTTATAATACAAAACATAAAAAACTATGTATAAGATAATTGCAGTTAAAATGAGAGCCGAACATATTTGAATAATATATTAGTGATTCTCTAAATTAAATGTGCCCTAAAATATTGAATCATTTACCCACGGAATGTAAGTTTTGTAGAAAGTAATATATTTTTTTGATTATTCTTTATTTAGTTTAAAAATTAGTAAGCCTGTAATTTTCCCCTCATGGAAAAATGTATTAATATCATTTTTATTATTATGTGCAAAAGATATTATCCCGGCTATTGACATCATTAATAGATAATACATTGTTTCACCCTAATATAACGTATTACTCGTTATCAACATATCAGTTATAGATAAGCTATGTCCATATATTCCGCAACTAATATGAAAAGGTGCCAAAGCTGATCCTACGATAAGAATATTTGCTCTATACTGAAAGTATATACTAGAATATACAGGGTGAGTCAGTTTTTTGTAGACAAACTTTAACAGGAGATAGAACACATGCTTTTAAAAAGAAAAGTTCCTATAAACATATGTCGTAGAACGCTTCGTTTCCGAGATACAGGGTGTTGAATATAATTCTTTTTTTCTCGAGAAAAAAAATTATATTCAACACCCTGTATCTCGGAAACGAAGCGTTCTACAACATATGTTTATAGGAACTTTTCTTTTTAAAAACATGTGTTCTATCTCCTGTTAAAGTTTGTCTACAAAAAACTGACTCACCCAGAATAAATTACTTAATTTAGTACCACATCAAACACTAAAAATCAAAATAACTCGGAAACGCACGGGAATTTCGAAAGAGAAGAAGGGACATTATTTTTGTTAAACTGTATGTAGATAACGAAAATAACAGTTTTTTAAAAAAAATAGTCATTGGTGTAGAAGTTCTGTTTAAGAAAGTGGTTGAGCACCCCCTCCACTCCGCCACTGTGCAAGTTTTTGAACATTCTTATCGCTTGTTTTATGCCCTTTAATTAATAGGCATTGTCCCCCAAACATGGAAAAAATCTAAGCATTCGTTTATAAGTTATAATGAAAATTCGAGAAAAAGAAATTATATTCAACACCCTGTGTCTCGGAAACGAAGCGTTCTACGACATATGTTTATAGGAACTTTTCTTTTTAAAAAACATGTATTCTATCTCCTGTTAAAGTTTGTCTACAAAAAAACTGACTCACCCTGTATACAGAAAGTAACAGAAACAATAAACCAGTATACCTAAATAGACATTGTGCTGTATAAAGTTACCGTTAGCAGCAATGTGAAAACCAATTATAACTTCAAATTTCTAAATTAACAAATATTTGTGAACGTCACTGAACGCACGAATCCGGAACAAAATTAGTTAGTTTATGCAGCTAACTTACTTTCTGTATTATGTATGCATAACATAAACGTAAGTTATAACATTATCAACAATAAACATTGTTGTATAATATATATTCTCAATGGAATCTTTTATATATATATGCTAAATAATATTTACAGAATAAGCAAAACCCCCTAGTTCCCTTTTTAATTAATTGGCGATATTAACATAACTTACAATGCTGTTAATTGCGGTTATAAATTATAACGAAAACCTCTAGAAATAAGTACAAGTTCCTTCATTTCTTTTGTAGCAATTATAAACATATTTATCTCACATTTAAAGTTCCTTACAGCTTTTTTAAATCTCATGATTTTCAAAAATCTTCGTTGTAATTTTATAATTAGAGAGAAAGATTCAATAAAGACTTTTGTTGATAAACTTGTTAAATAATTTATTGTCGAAATTTTCTCTGTCTTTAAATTATTGTAAATTCTAGCATATATCTAATGAGGTAATTGTTCTAGTATAATCAACAGTCAATTATGTACCAAGAGGGTGTGTAGTACAGTCCAGAGTATTCAATGTTGAAGACCACACTATTTATCTGGGAAAATACGATTTTCTTCAAAGTCAACTAGAAAGGAGGCTAAGAAGTGCTGCCGGTGTTACCCATCGAGAATATATGAACATAACAATCATTTTGGATGAAAACTCGCCAGAGGGGGCTGCCAAAAAAATTTTTTGTTGCAGTTTCTTAAGCCTAAACCAGACTGATCCGGATCGGACCGAAAAAAAAAATTTATATTTTTATGTTTTAAACTTTTACCAAGAAGAGGATACCTAATTTGTTTTTAATTATTCTAACCTACGGGGAATTTCCGCTATATCATTTCAATTATCCTGTTCTCTGAAGTCATTAATGTTTATTACATTAGGGTTCACTAAGTGTCATAGTTACTTTAGATTCTTTCAATGAGCCATGTTGATAACGATAAAAGCAGAAACACGTGTCGGTGGATGTTTTAAAGTAGTAAAGTAGTTAGATTATAAATCACATGTAGTTTACAAAATTCCGTGCAGTTGTGGGGCTGTATATATTGGACAAACTAAACAATTATTAAAAAATAGAATCAAGGAACACAAATGCTTGTGTAACATAAGACACATTCACAAAAAAGAAAAAACTGCTCTAGCAGCTCATCATTTCGAGTTAAACCATGAGTTTATTTTCGACAATGTTAACATTTTAGACAATGAACATAACTACAAAAACGATTGATTAGCGAGATGATACTTATTAACTAACAATAATACTGTTAATAAAAAAACAGATACGGAAAATTTGAGTAGAATATATAATAACTTAATAGCTAACTTTGTAAAATTATAGCCTCTGTATAATTATTACAATAATAGATGTTTATAAATATGCATACATTTTTTACTAACTTTTTACATGAAAATAAGAACAATTCGGTATGTCATTTTTGTGATTACTAATAATTTTTTAGTACAGTTCTTTCATTGTTACTGTGATAAGGGACTGGTATTCATGTGTATTAAATATTCATGTTAATATATTGGTTCATTTCTGTTTTGCCTTTACACTCTTTTCATATCGATCTGCATTGAAACTAGTTAAAAAAACCATTAATTTATTGCCCAATGGTCATTGTTTGACCAAGAATCCTATTATTATAAGCGACTAATCTAATATTTTATTACTTTTTATTACTTTATATTTAAACAAAAATAATTTTTTAGCTTTTAAATAATATATTTATTCCTCATTTTGTTACTTATAACTTTGTGTATTTATGTAACTTTTTAATTTTAATTTTGTCAATTTTTAAATTATTGTTATCTATAAAATAAAAAAAGAGTCATACTGTGTGTTTAAATGTTTTACATCTTTATTTATTTGAATCTATACATAATTTATGTTATATGTTGTAGTCCTGAGGAAGACAATAAATTTTGTCGAAACGTCGACTAAATAAGAATTTGAGGTTTTCTTTACTAATTTTATCCAAACCGATTAATAAAACTACATTAAGAGATTGTGGATACGAAACTCCTTAGCTAAAAATTATTCAGTCAGTCACACTGAACATAATGTGTATATTATCTTTTTTTGTAATCCAAGTCTCAACATTTTGGCAAATAACCAGGAAAATAATTGTTTAAAAAGATATATGTTATACTTATCTGTGATAAGTTTTGTACAAGTTAGAAATTAATAATTAGCAAAAAATTTTCAGTGCTATTATTTTTCATTTCACTCTATATTTTAAACTTTTGCCAAGAAGAGGATACCTATTTTTTTATAAATTTTTATTAATGCTGAACACGAATTTTTATTAATAAGCTAGTGTTAAATTGAAAACCATAAAGCATTTTTGAATTGCATCTGTCAGAAACCAATAACAAACCCCATAAAAAGTTATTAGTATATATGTATGTATTTTAAAAAATCTAACTGTCAGTGTAGTGGGATGTCCGTATTTCCATTACTCATTGCATATTCCCTCGAAAATTTCTTAGTCAATAACATGACGTTCTACCAATCTCAACATCAAATAGATTTTGTATTCGATGTAATTAGAAAGTTTTTATGCTGATAGACAGCGTAAAGCACATCTGATAAAGTTTTAATTGAAAATTTTATATGTACATATTTAAAAACACATAGTATTACCTCTGCAGAAACACCCCAAGTGGTATAAAGTCTTGTTCAAATATTAATTCTAATAGTCGTTATACTACATTTAACTAGAATCTCGACTAGTAAGTACAAAAGGACTATTAGTAAAGTTAAGAAGTTTGCATACATAGTTCACTGTAGGTAGTACAGAGAGCAGTAAGCTTTTACTTGAAATTTTACTGTACCGTGTTTAAATCTGCTCGAATATAAGATTTTTCTTTATTTATAAATAATAAGGTACGATTTTCCTTTTATTTATAAAATATTGATTATTAAAAAAATTATTATTTATCTTAAAAAGATTTTTAGGAAAGCATTTACCGAAAACTGCAAAAACGGTAGTTATTTACATTATAAAGCGTCCGGATTTATATTTTTTTTATACATAACCATTTCTGCCTTTTGAACACGAATCAAAAATCTTCAAGATACTGGGATACAAAATGCCACAGTTTTTCTATTTATATTTAATTGAATGATTATCATATCTTTTGTTAAAGGTATAAATAATATCGAATGGTAAAGAGTTTGTACAAATTTAATTATTTCTCGTGATATAATCCAACATCCACACTGTATTTGATAATTTCAACATAGAATTAAACTGCAGATTATAAAGTGAAGATGTGAGTAAGAGGTAAGGGTCGGACGGTGGGGTGGCAATAATTCACAGTCTGTGAAGATGAAAGGGTGTCAGAGAAATGTAAAACCGGAACAGGAAACCGAGGAGGCCGTGAGGGTTTAATTCAAAATAACAAGTGTATGGACCCGAGAGGGCCCGCGTCGTATTAATGAGTTGGCAGGGTGATCGATTAACTTATTAGCCAGAAATAATTCATCTCACGGTCAAGCAGTGCTCATGAAATTAGCATAATGCTTCACTAATAGTTTGAGGACGATACTGTCGATATTTATATTATTTTTATAAATCCTCGGCCATCTATCTTACTGAAAATAAATACAGCAAGTATGCTATTCATCGGTATGTAGAGTACTGCTTCACGTCTACTCAGCGATCCATTGTAAATACATACTTTACAACTCATCTGAATAATTTTAATTAAATTTTTTTTCACAAGATCAGATTGCACCAATTGGGTGAAGATATTAAACTTGTATATATTGTAACGATAGAATTTAGTTGAACAGTTTTATATAAATAAATATTCAATATTTAATTTATCAGTAGTAGCTAAACTTGTATAATATAGAGTTAGTTTCTTTGGAAAGATAGGTCACCTTAACTACCCCAAATATAACACTGACGTAGTTTTCCACGAAACACCAAAACACTATATACTGAATTCGATGCGCGTTTCGCCAACCAAGTTGGCATCATCTGCAGATGATTAAAACTGATGATGCCAACTTGGTTGGCGAAACGCGCGTTGAGTGCAGAATATAGTGTTTTGGTGTTTCGTGGAAAACTACGTCAGTGTTATCTTCACATCAAAGGTTCCAAGCCACTCCAGGACTACCCCAAATATATAATTGGGTACCTATAAACATTTTGCTATTTTGTTTGTATTTACGTGCTTTAATTACTTTGTTTGTATTCATGGGTACAAACTTAGCAACCATTTAGTATAAAATGGGATGCAGCCGCTGAAAAAAGGATCAATTCCTGAGCCCGTCCGGGAATAATCTCAGATAAAACTTGGGTTATAATTAAATGTCAGTTGAATATTTGATTGACACTTTCTACATCTCAATATAGAGTTAGTCCTAAATTGAGATACGTAATTAACTATTTGAGTCTGTCCGAATATTAGTTTCTTAACAAATAGGGTTTGTCCTGATCTGTGTAAACGTAAATTGAAAGACAATCATTATTTTAGACTGGAAGTTATCTTCAGTCATTAATCCAAGCGCGTTGCGTCACTTTGACAGTGACAGACATCAAGTATAAGTTGAGCCAGCCCTAATAATTTTTATTAACCTTCACTTTGACACTGACAGACGTCAAGTATAGTTTGTTCTTTTGTAAATCGAAATTTATTTTGCTAATCTGCATTAAAGCGACTACATTCCCAATTTATTAATTCATTACCTTTACTTCAAAATTATTTCCTCCTAATACGTCAATAATAGTTAAATGACTTTAGTGTTCTTTTATATTTATTATTGATGCTACAAGTGGAATGTTTGCGTTATTACATCGTTGAATAAACCATGTTTAGTTGAAATTTACGATCTTTAATTTCTTAATAAACGCTGGAGTAATTATTTCTCCACTGTAGTTGCATCGAGTACAACGACAAAAAAACTATTGTCCATTTTGTAAACCACACAATAACTGTTACAATATTAATGTGCCTGGAATCTAAGAGATATTAACAATTTTTTGGTTTCATATTCAATGTTAAAATTAAGAAAGGTTTTATTAGATAAAGTGTGTCATTCATAGAGTTGAGCGGTCTTATCCTTTGCTATTATAACCCCGAATGTGAAACAACTTTATGTGATACTTCATTTTGTAGCCCTAAGTCATAAGTTTTGGTTAGTATTGTTTTTAAGAAGTGGTTCTGTAACTCAAGCTCTTTTCGTAGAGAATTACAGCGTAATGTTGCTCCTTCTGCGAACAAAAATCTAGAATGGCTAAGGTAGTTTTGATGGAAATGGTTCGTAGAATATGCTGACGGAGACCAAGGACCCGACTAGTAAGAAAGAACCTTGCTAGAATAAAGTCTTTTGATTTGGTTCAATTCGTATTGATGTTTCAAATAGTTCAGCTTTATAAATGATGCCCTTTACATTAGACCTCAAACTGTCATATTAAAGAATAAAACCAAAGTTTATTGAAATAAATTAGTGTCCGACAAGACGCATTATTAATGAGCTCAGTGCCTCCGCCATATACTCGAATTTGGAAAAATAAACCTTGCATTATCGGAACAAGATGTTATTTTATGCACCCACATAAAGAAGGCTTTCTAATTAAAATTGGTTCAATACTTCATATACATCTTTTTGTTATGTGTTTATACCTCAAATCTATTTTCATCGATTATGAAGTGAAGCGAAGTAATAAATTGGTTTATAAAAAAATTACAGTTAATTAATGTAAGTGACTATCAACAACCTAAATGTAAATTTACACGGTTTGCTGTCTATGCACACGTCGGATCTTTGTGAATCTTGCGGAAGGAATATCTATCTCAACGTGCCACTAATAATGATTTGCAAATTATACAGTTCGTTTCAACATAGCTTCAAACGAGTTGGTACGTGCCCGTATATCATCATTATTGTATTATTATTTGAACTAATAATATAATGCAATTTAATAAATTCAGACTTAGATATGTAAGAAATATAGAAATACCGTAGTACAAAATATATAATTTTCAGAATTTATCTCATTTTTTGATGAACTTCATATAGAAATTTATTAAACACATTAGGCGGTCATAATAATTTTAAAACATAAGATTATCCCCTAAAAGAATAAAGATCTCCGCCTTCAAAATATTACAATCATAGCCGGAAGTCATAACATTTATAATGGTGTCACATTTATAACGTGACACCACACACCATCTATGTGTTACCTACGTATCTATGTATATAGTGTATACATATGTATATTTTAAAATTTAATAAATATAAAACCATATTTTATAAATGAAACTAGCACAAAACTTTTATCGAAAAAAAATTATTAAGAGAACATAATATTTAGGTAGAACATAAAAATAGACGGGACAAAATAAATACAAACACATTGTACCTGTTTAACCTGTTCTTAATAAAAATCTCGTCAAGTTTTATAGTCTTTACTGCAGAGCTAAAAAAATAATGTTATACTATCGTTTATAAATTATATATAATATAATTCATACGTATATGAAACAATCCATTTAAATATATAAACAAGTTCTGTAAGACACATATAGAAATGTCATCCATTCATCATACTATTTCACTTTTATACAATGCCGGCCAACAGATCTGTCGATTCTGTCGCATGTTGCTCAATTTATGCTTTGACGGCCCCCATATATACGAGCGCAGAAGTATTTTCAATACTAAAATAATAGCATGTTTAAATATTACTTATTTAGAAAAACAGAACATGAGAAAAAAAGAATCGTTCACTTACAGTGGTAATTGAAAACAAAATTATATTTCTTACCTACGTTATTAAATGTAAATAAAATGAAAACAATTAATTTGTATTTGATAGAAAACATTTTACGTTTTTCTTAAACTGACTGATGCATGGATAAATCTAAGTGAACTATAACTTTATTTAATAAAATAGGTGTCAAATAAGAAAAACTTCCCTCATATTTTCTAGTTAAATATTGAGGAATTGTGAACGTATTTAACCTTATATTGATTACGTGGATATCATACCGCTTAATAAGAAGATTATACAAATATCGAGGCGTTTTACTTTTTATTAATTTGTATAGGAATATGGTAAACATATAATGAATTCAGTTTTTGATGTTTGGTTTATTTAGTGCCACTAGATAAGGTTATATGCTCCTGGAATGGTATACAGCAAACAAATCTCTTACAAACATTTTGTATGCGCTACAGTTTTGATTAAGTATATTGAGTAAGAAAATTGTAATATACTGCACACCAGTATTCTATATGCGGATAAATCAATGTTTCAACTAATTTTAGTTTTACATCTAGACTTAGCTGATATTTAAATTTATATAGAGACTTTAATTTTATAAATGTAATTTGGAGAAACATATTTCTCAAAAAATAAACGATTATCTAAAATAACCCCTAAATTTTTGGCAGATTATACCCAGTTTATATTTGTTTGTAGTATTATTTGGTGTATGATCCCTCATATTGTTATTTGTCTGATTTTATGATCCTATGCACAGTGCCATCAAGTTAATACTTAAGCCATGATCCTCAGAATATTTTGCCGTATTATGTAAATCTATATTGATGTTTTCTATATCATTCTCGAGATTACTTATTGACATATATAATTCTAAATCATCAGCATAGATATGCACTTGGCAATGAGACAGAATAGAGGAAAAATCATAAATAAAAATAGAAAATAATATTGGTCTCAGGATACTACCCTGTGGAACGTCTAATGAGGTTTCTTTCATGCACCAATACACACTATCATCAATTATTAAAACTCTTTGTAATCTGCTTGTGAATAGCTACTCAACCAATTTATAACCCCATTTTCAAACCCAATGTATTTTAGTTTTGAAAGAAGTAAATCAAAATTTACTACGTCAAAAGCTTTACTCTGATCCAATAAGACTAACGGCAATGATTTGTCCATTAGTCAATAATTCCGTCTGTGTTCCATGTTTTTGACGAAAACCTGACTGTATTTCTGGAAGGATAGTATTAGCTTCAATATAGTCTTTTATTTGAAAAGATATCGTTTTTTCGAGCAATTTGAAAAAGTTGGCAGAATACATATGAGGCGTTAGCTGTTTTCCATAGATTTGGAAAAATACATTGTTTTAAAGACTCGTTAAATATGTGCATTATAACATCAATACAGTAGGGTATAACAAGCGAAATCATTTTAACATTTATACCATCCACACCGAAAGCTTGAGTTTTAATCGTTTTTAAAGCATTACAAATTTGTTCGTTCTTTATTTCCACGAAATTAAAATGAATATCTTTATTAAGTGAATTGCTGTTGTAGAATGAAAGTAAATCATTACTTATCGTTGACAGTTCAGAGACATTTAAAAAATAATTATTAAGTTCTTCCGGTTTTAAAAAATCAGCTGGTAAAATATTTTTTCTTTTGACGAAAAATTAGTAGCAATACCCCATTCTGATAAATTTTCCCAAATTTTCTTTTGATCATTTTTATTGTTGTTTAATACATACTGCATATATGCAATTTTTTAACGCTTTATTGCCTAATTTACATAATTACGTATTGTAACGTAGTACTATCTGTCAGTACTGTTCTAGTTTTTAAATTTATATTGTGTGCTTTATCTTTAGATTTCAGCATTAATTTAAAGTTATAGCTTATGCATGGCTGATGTTTACCCGTTTTAATTATGGTACAAACCAGAGCATGATGATCAAAAAGAGACGTTATGCAGTTGTTAAGTTGTTCCACTTTTGAATTTAAATCGTCTTGGTTAAATATGTTTTCCCAATGCACATTGTAAGTGTAATTAGTTGCAAAACTGTTTAAATTATTTTTTTTATAATTTGTGTAAATACTAGCATCATTACATACCTTTGTATTTTCAATAAATATCTCACAGAATACCGTCATATGATCCGTAATATTGAGCATACCCAGAGCATCACAACTTTTTACCACAATATCATAACTGACACATATAACATCTATCAATGACTCCGTAGTAGCAGTTATCCGAGTTGGTCTTTTTTTATTTTAACACAAATCAAATCACATAATAATGAGATGAATTTTGTAGCATCAGGTGAATTTATATTTAACAAATTTATATTTATATCCCCCATTAATATCAAAGAATTCGCTTCCAAATACACATGCTCTAATTAATACATCACTTAGTTTATTTAAACAAGTTAAAATATTTGCACTAGGGTGTCGATAAATAATTCCTAAAGTCACTTTATGTTTATTAAAGTTCTAAACTATTATGATATGTGGATAAATGATATATTTTGATTATGTATCATGCTTTGAAAATATAGGTAGCCATCAAACAATATGCAATGCCTCCTCCTCTTCCATCTCGATCATTTCGTATTACAATTATAATTAGGTATCAATACAGATTTGCTTGAAACTTTGACATAAGCAACTTTCAGAAACTTCGATTATTGAAAATTCGTTTACCAGAATAATGTCTTTAAAAGTATGAAAACAATTATTAAGAGGTCGTATATTTACATGGCCGATTTGACTTTTACTTTTTTGACTTTGCGATTATTGAATTGCCATTGATATATTTAATGTATAAGTCCTCTTCTCTATTCTCTTTGCGTTAATCGAATTAAGATATAGTGTTTTTAGAGTGTTCTCGTTGTAGTAAAGTTTTGTCAATAGAAATCTGATTATTAATAATAAGATCCTTTATTTATTTTCATTGTAAAAACATCGTCTTTAAAGCCAAGTTCTATTTTCAAAGGAGGTACATTATTTCCTTGTTTTTCCCAAGTCTATAAGTTCTGAGGTTATCAGTATTTACTGGTGGTGCAATAGCTTTAATAATTTCAGAAACTTTTTGTATATCAACTGCGATCTTATTGGTCAAAAAACCATTTACTTGTTCTTCTAATTTGGAAATAACAATATTTTTCTCTTTGCGTTGCCTTTCAGAGATTTCATGTATAATATATTCTGTATTTTTCGACGTTACATTCTCCTTCAGTTCTTTTATTTCTTCTTGTACGTTTTTCACCACTGCCTGCAGATCTTTTATAGCTTGGAATAAAACGTGACAATTATCACATCCTTTTCCGGATCTATTATGCTGTGTATCACGATATTTTTCACATTTATAAACCATACCCTGTGTATCATTAAATATAGAAATTTCGATAGCGCGAGACAGTTGGCATAGTATTGGTATGGTACGTACATTTTAATAATCTGATTTATTGTTTATATTGATTTATTAGCTATTAATTCGGTAACCTAAATTTTACAAACAAAATTGTCGTTGCTTATTTTGCCACTAATTATTGTCTTACTAATTTATTTACACATTCTACCACTTAACATGTTATTTAAATTCGGAGTACAATTATTGACACGTCACTTTATTACGCACATGCGCACATATGTTTTCATTAGACAGGAGCTATAGCCATAATGAGTGAAGCAAATTTTTCTCAACAATCCTAAATTATCGAACAAATTTTCGCGAACAAATATTCAAGAGCCGATTCGATTTTCATTGACATAGCAGGCCAACTTTTTGCAACGTGTTTCTCGAGATTAATGGTTTGAAACCATAAATCCTACAAAAATAAACTTCAGAATATTTTTTTGTAGAAGATTTAGTCATTTTTAATACTAGCAAACGGCTTTTTTTTGTGCAGACAAAGAGAAACAATTTTGGTCTCTTAGTTTCATTTTCAATAAACGTATAGATTTCACAAAAAGGCAGAATGGTTGTTGTACGTCTCTTATATCAGGCAACGCAAAAGGGGTATAGGTGGGAACTTCTCACAATTTGAAGAGAGGAGTCAACTAAACATAATCCGACAAAAATCCCTTCTTTGGAATTTATTCCAGGTTTGGGTAAAATATATATTAACATTAACATATATTCAAATAATTTAAAAGACATATTAAAATGTCATATAAATAATTTTTTGGACTATTCAATTTATCTTTTTAGAAATAATCTAGATATTTGAATAAATTAATAAAATGTGTTTCTCTCTCTGCATTCCATTTAAGACTTTTTATGTTCTTCATACCTAATTACTCAAAACCATTTAACTGTACGTAACGTTTCAGTATCAAAGAAAAGTTTAACACTTCGTTGATCATAAAATTATAAATTCCAACGAATATAAATGAGCAATCATCAAAGAAACAATACATTTTCTCTGGAAATTAATATTCTCGTTTAAAGTTTGCAAAAAATCCTTTATATGGCAATGAAGTTTTCAGAATTCTCTTTTAATTTTAGCAATAATTGCAACTTGATTAAATAAAAGCAGCATATGAAAGAAGAACAAAGAATTCTGTTTACTCCTTCTCACATTTCAATAATTTACGTAAAAGAGGACATTACTGTTTATAGAAAAAAAATTATTTCCAATTTTAGAAACCAATTTTCCAATTCAATATATGGATGTTGATAGATCTCGCTATAGAAATTAATAAATAACTTAGTTTCTAAAAATTCATAGTCCTGAAATGGATTGGAACATTTGATGTGGAGCTAACACTAATACGTTTATCACAAAACACCATGCACTTGACGCAATCAAATTGGCATCAGTTGGAGATGATTAAAACTAACTTGTTACATTCCATATTAATTTTAAATTGCTACTATCTATTTTATGGTTGTACCACCATATGCTTCGTGATTCTAGTTTGATTTGATTATCTAGTTTGTCCAACATACTTTCATTTGCAGTCCATACAGCTAATTTCGTAAATCCACGACGTTTTTTTCAAAGTATCTCTTTAAATTTTCGTTTCCTAATGACCCAAATAACGCAGGTTCGTATAATAGACGTATTAAAAGCGATACCAAATATACGATTCTCAGTAAAATATAAGTAGAAATGTCCTCGCAAGAAACGTAGATTACTGAAATATCAAAAAATATACGTAAATTAAACATCTGAAAATACACCTCCCAACATAAATTTTTATGTCGAAAATGTATATACTTAGCTGTTTTAATATTAGAATTACAAATGTTTTATAATATTTTGTATAATTGAAAAAAAGGGTTAAAATTGCATACAAGATTAATAATTGTACCTATGAATTATAGTTACATACCAAAAAAAATATACCAAAAATACGTATAATATACAATAAATAAGCCATTATGTGTTATTTGGGTATTTTATCAACTAAACTTACAGCATATCCATTACTCACAACTATATCCCTAACTAATGCTTTTTCTTTTTCAAACCTGTCCTGATTGAGGGGGGGCTTATTAGGTGATGAACTATAAAATTAAAACTCACCATTTTGTGTTGAACACAATGGTGACAGCACTTAGGGACATATCTTAAAATACTATTCCATTTTCTATATATGTCAAATTCTAACTGATTCTCGCTATTTCGCTATTTCAAATTAATACATCTAAAAATGGTAGTTGTCCACGGTTTTCAATTTCATATGGAATTTTATCACGTCACGTGCATAATAATTTTTATTTCAAATAATGGTGAATTATCCCCTTATTTACGCTGGGTTTGATAGAGTTTAACCTTAAAAAATTGTTATGCCAAATTCGAAAAGGATACATCTTTTCCATCTTCCGATATTAAAGAAAAATGTTTTAATGGTAATTTAATAATAATGATAATAAATAGGAGTAATTTGTCACCTACAGAAATGTTCAAAAATTTAGAAGCACAATAATAATGACGATAATACTTTATTGAAAGAAAAAATATTAGTATTGGTGGTCATCTACCCCAGCACTCCCTATCATTGGATTTAGAGGAAATTTATACAAAATAAGTATAAACATTCATGATCAATTCCTGAGGTAAAGAATTAAGATCAGTGTACTATATTACATGCGGTGTTAAACCGGTAGCGACTCAAGAACCTGAAAATTTTCCAAAATCCACTTTGCATCGGAATAAGAAATATGAAATGTGTATCTGAAAATTGCATAGTTAATTTTGTTAATTTTTTCACCTTTGAAATTATGTAAATAAATATGGGAGATAAAATTTTGAAATAATTTATCGTATACCTACATATTTTCTGTTATTTAACTTGAATACTCAGAGAATCACTTTATTATGAATCAAAGGACTACACCGTTTCATGAAAATCATAAATATTAGGCAATCATATTCAAATTCATGTTGGTTCTAACATATTTAAAATATTAAGTCTGCACATAGTAAGTAATTAAACAAACATGTAAATACACTACTCCTGATATGTTCTCTAATATCGGATGCTTTCATGCAAATAATGTCTACAAATATAATCGTTTATTAACTATTAACAGACAGACGTGTATACGCAAAGTGAATATAAATAGGTACCTTAATTATAGCAATGTATGTTAACTACCAAATTAACAGATTTGATTACATAAACTTGTAAAATAAATACGTATTAGCTAGTACGAGATATGTAGTTATTTTAGTAGATTCTGCAATAATTTGTATTTTAAGCTAATGATTAATCTTTTACCTAACAAATACCCAAATAATATTTCTTTAAATAAATATAAAAAACAAATAATATATATCTTTTCTTTAAAATATATCAGATAATAAGATTTAGTCAGATAAATATGTCTTTGTCTTTCAAAGGTCAAAGTATTAAATATTGTGTAAATATTTCTTTCAAGTAATTCGTGCAATCTGAGGTAGTTTTTTTTGTTCCAATCGAATCCAAAAGACAAAATTGAAATAAACGAAAAGTCGGGGATCTATGAAAGTAGCTGTAAGGACTATCAAAAGTATGTTGGACAGACTAGACGATCAATTCAAACTAGATTCAAAGAGCATATGGCCCATCTTAAATATGGTAGAACAGATAAGTCTAGTGGTGGCCAACATGCGTTTGAAAACAATCATAAAATAGATATTAACAATTTAAGATTGATTAGCTTGAATATCACAAAGTGCAAAAATAGTATAAATAATAACAATACCAAATAGCCTGCTTTATTGGCTAGTGGGTCACGGTTCACCGAACCGTGACAATAGTTTAGGTATAAATAGGATACATTCTTAGCATAAGGTTAATGTTAATCATCTCCAGATGATGCCAACTTGGTTGGAGAAACGCGCATCGAGTGTAGCATATAGTATTTTGATGTTTCATGAAAAACTACGTCAATGTTAATCCTCATGATGATTTCGAAAAATAATGAAGGAATTTGTACAGTTTGATATAATAAAGATGTCTAGTAAGGGATTAAACTTTTTTAGTAATTATTTATCTTTAATATTTTTGCTTTAAGAATCTGTGAATTGCAAAGTTAGGTACTATTACATTGAAATTAGACATAAGGGAAATCACAAAAAAAATGAGGTCAAGAATATATGAATGATAAGCTTTTACATTGTATCTTTGAATAGAAAATCTTATTAATGTTTTAATCAACTTTGTGAGCTTTTGTTTATACTTTTTTATTATTTAATTCTTTTTTTCTGTTTCCAAATATTTACTTAAATATGTCTCCAATATTCTACGCAAGGTGAATTGTCATATATATGATTGAGCCTTTAAAATATCCATATTTAGATAAATGGGGTACTATCCATTACATTACAGGTTTTACTACGCAGATAGGTTCTGAACTAATTGCAACAGCTATTCATATTAAAGTTAACTTGCTTTATATGAACTCTATAAAGCTATATGCCAAAAACTAATCAAATTGAAATCATGCGAAGCTTTTGTAATGCCATTACAAGAGACAACAATTCACCCCTTGTTAGATGGAAACTTTACTTGCAAATACCTACGTAGTACCTAGTATAGCCAAGCAATACACCATTAAACACACAGGATATCAAAGTTGCAAAAACTTGTATCGACAACCGCATGCAATTACCGAAGTTGAGGTTATTCGTAAAACTTAAACATTCAAACCACAGCAGTAACAAAGATATACTGGATGAATAAAAAATATTGCGTTTCTTGTTTCAAGTGGTTTATGGGCCGTATATTTATGATACAAAAAACATGCATATAGTAAATAATAGTGCTAAAATTTTATTTCAAATTTACATAAAATAAGTGTGAAGTATGTTATTCATATTCAGTAGTTCAGAAAATAGAAATTCTAAAACCCTCGCAAATAGCAACAACTTGTATTACTTTATTGAGCAGCCCATTTAAATTCTCGACATCGCGTCGGTATCTATTTTACTAACCATTTCGTGAAATGAACATCCACTTCGTGAACTGGAACAAGGTAATCACAGTTTTTTTCACAATCTGGACACTTTTCTTATCCAGTTCGTGAAGTGGAAAGTCAATTTATCCACTTCATGTAATTGTCTAACATTACACTCTGAATATAAAAACCAGCCACTTTATGAACTAACTGATATATATATATATATATATATATATATATATATATATATATATATATATATATATATATATATATATATATATATATATATATATATATATATATATATATATATATAATCTATATATATATATATATATATATATATATATATATATATATATATATATATATATATATATATATATATATATATATATTATTATATGGCAACAACTTGCACAACGACATTAAACAAACTGGACAAATGCGAATTATACAGTACACAAACTGAATGATCACTAGAGTTAGCAAATCGGTTCGCAAGTCACGGACAGTGCTAGGTGGAGAAATACCCAAATACGTAAGCGAGACTTGTTTACTATTTTATCAAAGACTAACATTTGATTTTAGTCTACTGTTATGCCACGTGGTGTGTACAACGTAATTTATTCCTCTCCGTTTTATTGTTGATAATTATATTTGTTGTATTTTATTCTTGATATTAATTTAATAATAAAGTATGGCACTCCTACCCAAGGGTAAAAAACGGCCGAACGCTGACAAAATGAATAAATTTATCTGTGAATTCCCAATTCCAACTCCAATTTAATCAGCTTTATTTCTTATTTTATATACATTTCTAATTAAGGCTACTTTTTATTTTATTTATTGCATATATAAATATATAAAAACAAACAAATACAACATGAGGGACAATGTTGCCAAAAAGGTGCGGCTGGTCGCCCTGGTTGCCGATGTTGTGGCAGCTCATGTCATTTTTCACCTTTTATCATTTTGCATGGAGGCATTTTCGTGCACAGAAACAAACATTCATGAAAGAAAAAATTTTTTATTAAGTAATTAAAAGTTAGTTTACAGAGAACATGTGGGTGATCGTATGTATACAGGAAAAATTCCAAAAAAATCTACTCAAAATAATGATTCTTTTATTTTGAAAATAAAAATTGACTTTACGTCCGCGATGGGGTTTGGAGTAGAGAAGGCGTGTTTACGTATTGTGATGCGTGAATTCCCGGATTTATTCTGCAATAGTGCTATAATAATTTGTAAGGTGTGCGAGACAGACCTGATGTGCTGGAACAAACGTGATTGTAAACGTCACGTAAATTCTGTGCAACATAAAACTAAAAAAGATAATGTGCCTTCGACAACACAGTTTATGTTCGATTTACTCTTAAAGATGATTGCGTGTAATTTTCCGCTGTACATACCCGATTAACAAACATTTTAGGAGTTTTGGAATAAATAAAATCCCAAGGTGACGTTACCAAGTCGCACAACGTTGCGTAGCTATGTACCAACTGTAAACGAAGACATTTTAAATAAGATCAAACGTGTACTAAAAATACACGGCTGTGGTTATATTTTGACAAGACGACAGGTTTTAAAAAAATTCTATTTTATGTGTTATAGTACGTATACTGGACCTTCTTAAATCGACATTTCCACTGTTACTAGATTGCAAAAGACTAACTGAGTGTTCTGGTAAAACAATTACGCGGGTGGTGCTGGAGACGTTAGAAAAATTTAACCTGTCAAAATATAAGTGTTGATGTTTATGACCGATGGTGCCGCGACAATGCGTTTGGTAGGCACAGAACACAGTTGTAGGTTCGTACACGTTACGTGTAAAGGCATGCTTTACATCTTGTGGGGGATACTATTCGACAAGGTTTTCCAGAGTTAGATGCATTAATAGCAAGTACAAAAAAAGTGTTTCTTAAACCTCCTAAACATCTACGCGCATTTCATAGCAAGTGTCCCGGTATTTCCGAACCATCACAGCCGACTCTTACACATTCAGGAACATGGTTGAAGGCAACGTTTTATTATGATAAATATTTACAACAAATAAAATTGTGGTACTACAATTCAATCCAGACGAGCCTGCAGCTATTAAGGAAAGCCACACAAAATTCGAAAATGTGCCTGTTGAAACAGCTTTAAAAACCATTCACAAGAGTTATAAAGGATTACATGACGCCATACAAAATTTGTCGTTAGCGGAGTCAGTGGAAGTAGTGGACGAAGTAAATCGACTGCTACACTCTATTGGAGACACAAAAAAAGAGCCCGTTGGAGAAAAGTTCGCACGTGTATTAAAGTAAAACACCGGTTTTACCAGATTAAGACAAACTTGTGATGGTACTGATGGTGCATCTGCAGATCCGTTAAGTGGGTTCAAAGACTATTTTAAGTATGCTTGTATTACATGAATAGATGTCGAACGGTCGGTTTCAAAATATAAGCATATTTTTTCACCACATCGAACATTCTCCCGGAGACAACCATAGAGACATATATAATGCTGAACATTTTTTACAGATCTTTTCCAGTTTGTGGTAACCAAGCTAGTTAAGAGAGTAAGTTGTGCATACATTGTTATAAATTGTAACAGTTTATTGCATTTATTACTAGTTAATTGTTTTCATTACACTTATTATAATGCAGATGCCTATGTAATGTGGCGCATTTTTGCCAACTCTAATGATTATCATGTCCAGATGATGTAATACAAGTCAATTTCGTTAAGTGGATAAATAGCTTTTTCTTTTCACATAGGAATATATTTTTTCAAAATACAAAAATATTTCAAAGTGATTGCTATGTACAAGAATAAATCAAGAAATACTGTCGGATTTAATTTATCTTCTGATATAAAAAACAGAAATAACATAAAATGGTTTTGCGTATTTTCTTAATGCAAACAGAAGCGCCTCCTCAGTTCATATAATTAGATTTCTTTATATATGTAGACGATTTTCAGTTCATGTAGTCTGCCGTAAACTAATTTACATATCGTATTTTTCGAGCGAGTTAGTTCAGGATAAATTTGATTTCTCTTTGCAGAGAGGCCAGGGCGATGGAGCAGCAGGATACACCAGCAGGAGTCGGCCGAATAAAGTAAGTACACATAATTGTATTTGCTTCCGTATGCAGCGACCAAAACTTCTAGCAAATCTTCTGAAAGTGACTACATCAAAGGTTTAATTCAAATACTTATATTAAGACCCCATTTTACAGGATCGGCTTGCCCATCCTAAAATATCCTACAAAATAATAATTTTTAGTAGTGAATAACAATGCTCGAATTTATTCTGCAGTTAACAAAACAAGCAAATTTAAATTTATTTCTCTGTTTTTCTGTCCTTTATGTCTTGTGTTGTACATTTTTTTGACAACATTTTTTTGCACATGTCGATTTTGCCAAAGCCAAATAGTAGGAAAGGCACGGGACTAATGATTTTGGCACAAACTGCATCTCTTGCACAAAAAAATGGGAAGAAGTGTATTTTTTTTAAATATCGGGCATCTTAAATTCTAAGTAATATTTTCAATGGCTACCATTCTCCCTGTTTTGCCTATAATCGAGCAAAAATATAGGTCGCTGCTCAAGAAATGTTGTTTAAATTTGAACCGCTCCCACTGAAAATAAAATTTGCAAAGTACTTTCCTCATACTGACCAATACACGATTTTGAAATACATGCATATATTCAAATCTATAGGACCTTATGAAAATATGAAGCAAACTCCATACTTGAAATTCAAAAATTCTAATTTCATTTTTCCGACAATCTCAGTGCTAGGATTATTAGGAATGTAGAGTATCTATTTACTGAATATCCAATATTGCCAAGTCTGCATGAAATCATGAAAATAAATAGAACTCTTCACTTCACTTCAGTACACACAAAGATGGCGCATTTAATAGTAAATTAATATTTATTATTATTATTAATATTTAAGCACAATTAAAATTTCAATTACACAAACCGTTGAAAGCACAAACAAACTAGAGCACAAAATTTTACAACAATAACATGATTTTACTTAGATGCGCACCACTTACGCAGTCTACTAAATACTGACATAATGAGACGTAAATCGTGTGGCAACGTCTTACACCAGTTATGAAATAGTCAAGGGCTTCAAACAGGCGCGATGACTAATACCATAGGCGTAGGCAATATTATACGGTATTATTCAATATTATTTTTCTTGGCTGTTTTTAGACATTTTGAGAAATAAATTCTTTTACGAATATTAGGAAAATGTGAATATTTACTGAATTGAATATATGCCTGTATTTCAAAGACACCCTGTACTATTGTTGGGTGATAATTTAAACCTAAAATTGGAGTCAATGTACATGATTGTTTATCTAAAAGATAAGTATTCAGACAAAATTGGTCTCTTATTATATATTTATAACAGTTTGTCACACTCTTGTGATGTTTCAAATATTTTATAACTCAATTTATTTCGTGTCACTCATCTCGTAGAAATTTTTAATATGGAGAAGGATGAACTGCAATATAAGAGATGGGAATTATTGAACCGTGATAAACTGATGTTAATCATATCCAGATGTTGCCAACTTGGTTGGCGAAACGCGCGCCGTGTTGCGGTATTTGGAGTTTTGGTATTTTGTGGAAAACCAGGTCAATGTTAGCTTTACATCAAAGGTTTCAACCAACTTCAGGAGGTCTATAGTTGTTCATGTTAAAAGGCAGAAAACTAAACAGTAAACATAAGGAATATTTTTAAGTGTGACAATAACTAGGACTTTTAATTAATGCTGGTAATTTTCAAGATTTTTGTATTCGAATACTCGTACGAAAAAATGTTTGAATTTTCGAATTAATCGAATATTTAAATTAATCGAATATTCTAATTATGCGAATAATCGAATGAACCGAATAATCGAACTATTCGACTATTGTAATACTCAAATAGTTAAAATACTCAAATAATTCGAATATTCAAACTATTCGCAAAATCCGAATCTGCGAATATTATTGTATTATTATTGAAATGATTCGGTTACTCAAATAGGTATAAGTATGAATATTTTTGTATGTATTAGAGTTTCTACTTTTTAGTTAATTTTTTTATTAGGGTTATTTTATTAAAAGTTAATGCGGTTTTAGACTGAACAACAAAATAATTCAAATTAAACTTGCGGGATTTGGTCACAGAAAGGATTTAATTACTAATACGTGAATTACATAAACAATCTACAACAATATTATTTTATAAACAAAAACTATTAAAAAAAAGGCTCGTCAAAATCAGAGGTTAGATATAATTTTATTTAAGGCAGGAACGTTTGGTGGTGAAATGTTCCCTACCTTAGAACAAGCTCTTTCTGAGGGTATACCTGCCTAGTACCTACCACCAACCTACTTTGGATACATACCTGAAAATTTGAACATATTTGAATACTCAAATATTCGAATATATCCGATTATTCGACTATATTCGTATATTCAAATATATTCGAATATTCGAGTATAGTTGAATATCGAATATAATTTATGTATTATGTATTATGCATTGTGTTATGTATTATGTAATATGTATTATATATTTTAAGTTATGTATTATGTATTGCGTATTATGTATTATGTATTTGTACTGGTAATAAGTCATTTTATAAATATGTATATATGTATGTGTACATATTTTCGAGTCTTTTGGTATACATATTTGATTTATAATTAATTCGAATTTGAATACTCAAATAATCGAAAATTCCAATTATTCGTATTTGATTCCCAGCCTTATTTTACTATCTGGTGGAAAACTGAATAAAGTGTTAGATTCGAAAAGACTTATTTAATTATAAAGTGTTGTCTTGGAATTTTTAGTGATTTTTTTATATCTAACACAACTCTAATGAACATTATGGCCTTATACAGTTTTACGAAACCGATACTGCGGTATTCTATTGAATATGTACTCACTCTGTAGTTCCTATAGAGTGCCAGAAGTAGGTATAATAAGTAAAAATGAATCTCTAAAAATGCAAGAAAAGATAAAAATATTCCTTGCTTCAGGTTACCCATTATTTTCTTTAAAAAAAATCTTTTAAAAAAAACCACTTTCCATCTATTTCTTAACTTAAGAGTCAAGAAATATGTACATAAAACCTTTTACCCATTTAAGAATAACAGACATTTGACAGGTGCAATGTAAAGGGTTCGGCAAAACGTTTGGAGCTATATGCATAATTTGTTACTTAAAACAAGACAACGTAAAGTTTATTTCAAACTTATTTGCAATATAAAAAACGTCGGCTTCTTTGACGGCGGTAAAAAAGAGCAAAGAAGCCGACGTTTTTTATGTTGAATATAAGGTTAAAATAAACTTTACCAGCTAGCATCCTTTCAATGTTATTATCTTAATTATTTTTAAAGAATGTTGGTTGCTTCAAGTAGGAGATTTTTTTCCACCCACGCAGACCTTTGTTCTGGTTATTACATCTTCATCTAATGTTGTGGTGGCTTGAGAAGATTTAAATAAAATGCTGGCTTTTGTAAATGTTTAACGATACTATCTCTAATTCTGTAAGTCTGGATGATTGTAATTCAAAAAATTCATTTCCGTATACCGATTTCGTAAAGCCTTAATAACTGATCAAAGATAAACAACAATTATAAAATATTATGAGTTCTGATTTTTTAAATATTTATCGCATTTAATGCAAACATTTCTGACCTAACGAACAACCTATGTACAATGAGGAACTTTATTTATTTTTATTAATATTATTTTACATGAAATCTTGCAATACATAAAATTGCTCGAATTTCTTTGTCACAGTTTTCTAAGTTCCTCTCTAGTGACTGCTCAATAAATAAATATGCAATCTGTACATTATTACATATACTCAATAAATCATATATTCACACAAAGGCTTACTAACATGGGCGTCACCTCTAAAATTTCCGGGGGGGCAGATCAAATATTTTTATTAGAAATGCGTTTCTTCACAATAAATACTATAAAATATTTTTGTTTATATTTGTCGCAATGTATCGGCATTTGCATTTGATTTAATAGTCAAGAAAGCGGATACTGTTTTGTTTATTTATTGTTGGTGTATGCCCAGCGGGTACACAGACACCGCTAAGGAAAGAGTCATACATAGAACGAGAGCATGCATTTATAGCATGCCTGTGTAAGTACACCAACAGTTATAGGAACGCGACACTTGTACAGTGTACCCAATAGATATAGAATAATTGTTTACTGCCTACCCTTTGCAATGCGTCGGTTTATTTCTTTATCGATGCTCGGCGGTATCGGTGCTTTTAATAATTAATAATAACAGTCGTATGCATAGTCGATCGCCAGCTATTTGCCAGGTACCGAATTATTACTTAAATAAAGACATTTTATTGTAGGTACTTTGAATATGGATGACTAAAAATGTACAATAAAATTTATTTATGAATGTTAAATTAAGTCAACTTTTTATTATTATTTAGCATTATTATTGATTGGTTTTCATTATAGGATCTACCTATCCATATATTAATGAAACATATTCTTTATCTACAAAAAAAATATGGGACTACTGCTCCCCTTGGCGACGCCTATGATTACCGATGGGAATTTGCATCTTGCTTATTAAATGACTATAAAAAAGTCGTTTTTAATATGAACACCATGCATTTTTTTTTACATTATATTTATGTGAATTGCAAAAAAAAGAACCAATTAAATTAAATGTATGACAGTGCAAAATAAAGTTTGATATTTGTAATAAAATTTATTTCCTTCAAAACCAGATTTTATGTTTTTAGTTCTAGAAAACCTTCCGTTAACATAAAAATCACATCACATCGAGAAGTTTATTTTCCATGCAAGCTATACATTGCTGAAACTGCACAGGCCTTTTTTGCATAATACCTAGACATAAGCGATAAGTAGTTTCTATTCGGTACCTCAGGAGTTGTGCTCACAGAACGATATCGCAGCAGTTTTATTCATGACCCTCTTTCCGGTTGATTCAATTTCCGAAATAACCTCCCGTTTCCTTTCCTAATGAAATCCGTTTATGATTTATGTTTTTGGCGAATATATTATTTCTTTCGTTGTTAGCTTTTGTCAATTATATTTATTGGCAACAAATAATAACAATGTTTATTTACCAACAACATTTACAAACATGGCATAAATCCACTATCTATAAAAGGGTAAAGTAATAGAATCCAATATTTATAGGGGTACATTTGAAATCTATTTTAAAAATTATTCAGTTGCGATTAATATTTTAAAAAGTGAAATTTGCTGCCGTTTACTGAGATTTGATACTAAACCAACCTACTCACACAAAAATGTGGACCCCAGAACAGAACCACATGTTATAAAATTCGCCTAACCCGTAATATACATATTTTTTTCGTCCGACCCAGCGCTGTACAGTCCTCTCATGGCTTCCTAACCTCACGGGAGTCACGCCAGTAAATTAACTAAAGCCACTATCCACATCCCGCACAGTTAGTGGCTGTAGATTACAGAATCATGTGCCCTAAGCAGATTGAAAGAACCTAGAATGAACATCTTCTACATTTGACCTGCCAACTATTTGGCTGATTTTTGGCAAGCCGGTCTTATATTATTAGGATTACCATCTTTCTTAACTGAATAGCCTGGGTATAGCACTTGAGGCTCATGTCGGATATCATGCTACTTGGTTCATTCCCCCTTCAAAGTGATGTTCTTCTCTGCGGTTGCCGAGAACTCGATGAAATCGTACATTGAACTGATTCTTCGATTGACTCCTTGTGAAACCTTATTAAATATTTTAAATATATCAAGGAAATTAGCTTTTTTATGTTTCAAAAATATTTTATTAGAAACTCTACACGTATTTCGGCTTTTTAGGCCTTTGTCAAGAGTACAGGGAATACTCAGTATTCCCCTGTACTCTAGATAAAGGCCTAAAAAGCTGAAACACGTGTAGAGTTTCTATTAAAATATTTTTGAAACATTAAAAAGCTAATTTCTTTCATATATTTAAAACATCTTTTTGGTTTGATGGTCAAGAAGGACTGTCAGTTTATTAGTTTGAATTTGCCTGACAAGTGGAAACGAGTAGTGTCAGTAAATATGGCATTTCTTGTTCTCGATGACTCAATATCTGCGGGGATGTAAGACAGCACTGATGTATGGTCTGCCCTGTACGAGTGCCTCAATGTGGTAATATAGCATTCGTTATACCGCGTTTTGTCGATCGATGTAGGGCGATAAATGTAGAAAGTATGTGCTTTAGCAATTCCGGCAGATAGTAGATATCAGGAATCTCTACACTCTACATACCTGACGTTGCTACGGTAGACCAGCGTGTTAATGACACCATCTTGATAAACCACAATCAAACTTTCGGTCACTGTGCTGGGGTTTATCGACTTGCTGCTAAAACAAATTTTCTACTAAGGGCAAATACTGATGTACTACGAGTATCAGTATACTGTACACTTTCAAAATCCTGAAATTATTTTGTCAGTATTGTGGGTGGTCAAAATACTGACAAAATATTGACCGTCTGAGGGCCATACTGTCAATATTTCATCAGTATCTAATGTTCCATGATGGAGTCTACGCCACCAGAGACACCGGTCGTATTCCCATCGCAAATTGAAGATAGCGTAGATGGAGAACGACAAATTTTAAACCTTATATAGGCATATCGGTGATCAGTTTTGAAAAACAAAACATTTTGGAAATTTTTAACGCAGAAAAATAGTGATCAAAAAATTTTATTTTTTGTGTCCAATCATTGGGTATCATTGACAAGGGCTTGACATGTAAATATTAAAAGTATTTTAAGTATCTACAGTAATATTGATCGTTTGAGGCCCACTTTAACAGAAATAGTTCTCTAATATGATTATTTTAAGTTAAAATTAATGCCATTAATGGAATTCCATTTGTGTTAATACCAAACAATAATCATTAGCTTGTTGTATTACTCTGATTGTTGGCAATATTGGCATTATGTACTTAGTTATAAATTAGTGATCTAGTGCGTGATTTTATCATCAAAAGCCTAAAATATTGCGTCATGTAGAAAGTATTATAATTATTTAACAGCTTTTGTTGTTGAGTTGGCATTGGGTTAAATTATAATTGGTTAAAACATATGACGATCGGCAGTTTATTTTAATTTTTCTTTCTTTATCACTTGCTTAACATCAATCTATTTCCGCTACCAATCACTGACACCAAAGACTAATTTCATCAATGCTTGTGTAAGCACTGGTACTAGGGTTGGGGAAACAATCTTTAACATATCGATTTTCTCCAATCTGGTTTTAAACCCTGGCAGTAGCGGATCTAAGCAAGAGTGGGCCTCGGTGCGAGAAGTGCTTGTGGGCCCCTCTGGCTTCAACACCAATATTTAAAATATGACTGCACAAATGGTTTGGGTTAGTTAATTTATTCGTAAACTATTAATAACAAATATAAAATAAAAAATAGGTAGTTGCATATTTGTAGGTACATTCGAAAAAATAGACAAACAGCTACATTCTAAATAAAACAAAATAAAAATATTTTTCTTAATTTAAACTATCAAGACCTAGAACTAAAAAACTAGTATAGATTAATTTAATAATAATTTAATCTATACTGGCCTTCTAGGTCTAGGTCTAACGGTCTAAGTCCATACTAGCCTTCTTTAATCTATATATTAGCTATAAACCTAGTAAAGACTAGAAAGTATAGTATTATAGTATCACAGATTAATTACGCGAAACGTGAATCCGTGAATGTTATAGCGCTCTTTTTCTAACTTTGGCATTTGCAAAGCGATTTATTAAATTAGAGATATCTAAGTTTGATGCCATTTTATTTTCTATAGACAATATTGATGTCACGCAATCGCTGCTGACTTACTGTAGATCGCATACAGTATTTTATCATTTTAAGTTTATTAAAAGATCGATCCAAAGAGGCAACCGTTACAGGAAGGGTAAAAATTAAAGAAAAACTATAAACTTCGCAAAAGTCTGCTTCCATAAACGCATAATTCTTAATAATAAATTCAAAAAGTTGTTTTATTGTCATATCTTCTTTAACGTCATGTTTCATTAAATTAAAAATCATATGAAACTGATGTACAAAACGATGAGATAAAATTTTCGGATATTTTTCGCATAATTCCTCACATCTGTGTAACATTTCTTCTGTTGAGTTTACAATTAAATATTGCAGTTTTAAAAATTCAAAAGTTTGTTTCACGGCGAGCTTAGCAGAAAATGAGTTTGGCCGAAACTGCTGTTGCCAGTGCTGCCACTATGTAATCTTCATTGTTAAGGAGCAGTTTCCCTATTCTTTAATAGATGATATAACAATTTTAATTTCTTTCGTTATTTTTAATTCACTTAGTTTGCTGAAATGAAACAAAAAAATAAAAAACAAATAAATATATTCAAAATTAAATGACACAAGGCTCTTCCAGGGCGTGGGAGGCAAATAACTAACTAGTTTTACATAATCTTAAAATACAAAATTATAAATCTCACTAAGAAGTTTGTTTTTTCTTTTTTTAGGGCGACACCCGCCTTTCTTTCTCATTTACATATATATTCAAAAAAAAGTTACAACGCACTAATGCCGTTGAAAGGGGGAAAGAACGGTTATTCTTCACTAAAATGTCTCGCACAGCTCAATCGCAAGTTCAAAAAGTCTAGGGGGCTTTTTTCCACTCTAGTTCGGTGGACAGGCACATCAGCCCATTTATACAAATTGAATTTCAAATTTACAGCTCACACTCAGAACGGAAGCTGGTGGTTTATTAATTAATAGGTACCTATTTTAACAATAATTGGAAGGAATGCTACCTTCTCACATAGCTTTCCTATGTCACATACTTCGGAACTCTTTAACCATAACAGTTCAACCAGACAAAATCTTGAACACACTGCCAGCAACGTACACTACTAACTCGCTCAAGGCCCAACTCTAGTCTCCCATATACATACAAACTAAGGGAAGGTAACGAACTTAACACAACCAGAAACATAGGTCCGCACTCGGCCGTGGCTCGGCAGAGAGTCTCCGCGAAATCTAACTGTCCTGGTACCAGCGTTCCCCCTTGTCCCCACACACAGCAGTGTTCGCGCTGGTGCACTAAAGGTCCAGTGGTCGCTTATATTATCAAAGATTTACAATTTAGTTGTCGGTTCTAGAATTTTTAAGGTTGACCTCCAACCATATTATGCAATTAGCATTAAATAAAACGAAAGTTAATTATATCTAAAAATGGACCGTTACAATGACGTTACTACGTTTCATTAAAACAGCGATAATTTCAAATTTCAAAACTATGATTGGATATTTTTAGACCTCGTGTCCGGGGTCTGGCCGGGGCCGGGGGGCCCCCAGAGGCTCGGGGCCCCTGTGCGCCGCACCGAACTGCCCGGTGATATGTCCGCCCCTGAACCCTGGTCATCTGGGTATGTTTATTATATGTGATCATTATTTATGTGCAATAAATACAATTTTTTATATTTATTCACTTATTAATAATTATTACATTATTATTATTATTATTACTATTTCACAATCACCATTGTTGTAATTTTGTAAATTTTGATAATATCAATATCAATTATTACCATAATATAGTAATAATGTTATTAGTTTATTTAAGAACACCATAATCATAATTGCATTCGTGATGGTTGCTATTGGGCTTGTTTTATTTTCAATTAATTTAATTTTTTTTGAATTATTATTAAATTAAATTATTAACAACTCTTATGTTTATATTTCCAGCCTGTTTAAAAGTTTCACCCCACTGAAAATATTGGACTTATTCTGCAACTTCTTCTTATTAATGTCAGTGTTCTTCGATATAATTTACATTTATTTTTCTTTCACCTATTTTAACTTTTAAACTTTTTCATTATCACGTAAAAGTCTTATAAATAATAAACCAACTTATAAATAATAAAGAACACTATTACTAATAGGATTGTTTTAAATAGTCGCTGTCACAGTAGTCATCAATAAGGTTCTCCCAAAGCACACGCTATTCTATTAGGATTAGAATCTTATGTATATTACTTTGAATAAAAAATGTTGTTCCTGGGTACTCTAGATGGATCATGCGGGAGAGCAGAGCGCAGAATGTCCTTTCGACCCTCATTGAGGACCGCATATTGAGTGATGGATTGTTACCTTTGAACCCTTATCTTATTAATTCTATTGGAAACTCCTTTGAACGCATCTGAAAATTGGAAGAAAAATGACGCGATAAAATTGACCAATGAATAACTAGTCTTGAAAAATCTTTCGTATATTTTACGTAGTTAAAGTTTCATTTCAGTTTCCGGATTCTTATAAATATAAATGACATATTTTAATAAATTATCATGACTAAAATTATATTTTTATCACTTCCAATGAATACTTATTGCAACATTTTAATTGACTTCCTAGATGTTCTTTCTATATGAGATCTGGGGATATTAATGTTAATAATAAATTTTTACATTATTTATTTATAATACTAAATTAACAAGACAAGTATATACATAATAGATCATTAGTTAAAAGTGCGAACACAAGCCATTTTCGCCGATGTGGTGGAATTTTTTTTGTATCGTTTTTGTTTTGAATGTATGATATTGTTAATATACAAGGTGTCATGTAATTAATGGTACATTCTCTTAGGAGCGATATCGCTACGTCAAAATAATAAAATATGGCTAAGTAAAGTGTGCTCCCTTTAGAAGTTGTGGGCCCTTAAAGTTAACTTTTTTTATTCGTCTCTTTGCCCATATTTCGAATTTTATTAAATACACAGTTTTTCACAAAGTAGCCGCACAAAAACCAATTTTAAACAGAAAACAATAATTATTATTAAAAATTATAGAAAATTTTCAAAATGACTCACTATCAACCTAAATGCATTTTAAATACCGTTATGGAGATGTTGCCACACTCGAAGCAAGTCTCTAACTCTCTTTAATATGCACAAGCAATTCGAATTTGCTGCACAAACCCTCACGCGTATTGACATTTTATGTATAAATAATTGACCAGAAGACCCAAAAAGAAAGTCAAGTATGTTCAGATCTGGGGAACGGGGAGGCCAGTGAGTAAGACTTCTATGACGAATCCAATTTATTCCTTACCACTGATTAACAAAATTAATCGTACCCCTAGTACGACGCGGAGTGGCTCCATTGTGTACAACCACATTCTAGCGCATTCAGAGGCATGTTCCCAAAATCGTTGGAAGCTCATTTTTCAGAAAATTTAAATAATTAGTGCCTGTAATTCGAGGTGGAATCATATGTGGGCCTGTTAAGTCATTACTTTCTATCCCACGCCAAAAATTAATGGATAATTTTAGGGCCTAATACCATGGGAATTTTCAACCGCCCATGTATGTATATTTCTCCAATTGATAGATCCAGTCTCAATACATGTAGCCTTATAAGAAGGTCTGACATAACTGAAGAAACTTGGCCCCATCGATGTACAATGTGATCAATTTAAGCTGTCAATATTTTAAATCGATATAGAAAAATTATTCGAGAAGTTGTTTGAATAATAAAAAAAAATATCTTGGAAAAAGTTGTAAGGTGTTCCTCAAAGTGTGTTTCTCATATCGAAAAATTAAAGTTCATCGCTTAATACACAAGGGGCGAACATAACCTCACTTTTTTCAAATGGAACAACCTGTATGTTATTGTACTATTCGATAGAGACTTTTTTTGTCGATTTCAACAATAGATGTGTTTTTGCTAACTGAGGTCTCAGTTAATCTAAGTAGTTTTACGATTACGGAGGCTAAATCAAATGAAATTATGATTTTATTTATGCGGTGTAACCGTAAAACAACTTAAGTTAGCTAAGATTAGCGGTAGAAAGAACACGCCTAATATGTACTACTTCATATTATCCTTTGATTTTTTAGACAAAATTATTATTATTATTATTTAATAACAAGCATTACCTCCATTAACTCTAGTTGCACTCTCAAGCATACGTTACATGCTTTCAATTACGTGTTTAAAATAAGTTTTCTTAACCGTCTCTCAAGTCACTGAGGTAACTTCCAAAAAATCCTAGAATTTTGTATTGAGTAAGAGAGACTAGGCCCTACAGTTTATTGTGGAGTCCGAACCACATCTAGAGCATCGCAGTTCTCTCCAATCTTAATCCGAAACAAATTACAAATGATATTTATAACTTGCTCCGGGAGGTATTCGAACCATCGATATTCAGTACCGAGTAAATAGCTATAAGCGCTTTACCCACTCGGCTATCGGGCCCCTTGTGAAATGGCCTCTTGAGTAATTTATCTCACTTTTCCGTAGTGCATACCTAAGTTGCTGCAGTGTTAACAACTGTCCACGACGTTGCCTCATCCATCTTTCCAACATATTCCATACGTGTTTATGGGATTTAGATCAAGACTACGTACTGGCCAGTCTAGGGCTTCAATACCGACATCAAGGAAGTAGTTTTTAACACCTTCTCACTAAAGTTGCATTGCGCGTATCTTTCTCCTCGCCTTCTCCACTCTCTCTCTCATTCATCTGGTGACCTCAAAGCGAATTGGGACTCTGCGACTCCACTGCTCGATATTCCAATTGTGATGTTCGCGTTCGAAATTGAGCCTGGCCACAAGATGATTCCGAAGAAACTCGGGGTGTGCTTGGGGCCTGTTGCTGGTCTTCTAGCAGATAAATTTGCTTCAACTAGCCTTCTCCTAACAGTTCTGTCGCTGACGTCGACCTGGCATTTCTTGCGTTTCTTTCTGAACGACCGTCATATGTCGATCATCGAGAGAACTTGTACTTCAATTTCTTCTAGATCCTGGCCATCTGTAGTATTCGCCTTTTTCTCGAGAGTGAATAACTGCCTTGTGGACTACACCGAGGAAAATCTAATCATTCAACGACTTCGCTGATGCTAAAGTTAATATCAATTAAAGCAGCTGCTCTAGCGAAATCTTCCGAAAATAAGGGCATTTTCGAAAATTACCAGCACTTAATCGGCAGAATGTAAGCCAATACTGAAGAATGATTTCTCATAGCGATCGCAAAAATACAAAACAAATGATTCTACAGATTTTGTGTACACAGAAAATTTTTAATTAAAAATATACCTACAAATTTTCTGTGCTGTCTAACTTTTTGTACCGGTGTTTGCTAATAAGTATTTTTAATATCAGACTTGCGGTAAGCAAGATATAAGGACAAATTCGATTTCTGACGCCATTTTTCATAAATGGCGGCAAACGCCGAACTCATTCTTTTTCAGAAAGCATCTTCGCGCATGCAAAAATTCAAATTTTTTCACATTTAATACAGTCAAGTCATATCTTTAATTCTCTACCGACTGGCCTATTTCGAATACACAAAAAAAAATTTTTTGAGCTTTTTTAAAAAGAGTTCAAAACTAGACGTGATAGAAAAAAATAATATTATTTAACTGTACGTCATTTTTGGTGTGTGTACGTCACTATGTAATTTGAGGCACTAAATACATAATACACAGGAATATCCTTTATACATAATATAGACACTATTCCATTCCATAGTCATTCAAATTTAATCTAACTGAGACTGATTAATAGAACATAGAAAGTTCATATCAGTGATGTACATGTAAAAATATGTAGAATTGGCAATGGTGTATAAGAAATTAAAATTTACATACTTAAATAAATGAATATCCTCCAGTCCCTCTTTTGACGATGTTGATTAAAGGTGGTCAAACATTACTCTAACTATTGCTCCCAAGAGAAAGGTCCTTTCTACACTCAGGGACTGGATGAAATTTTGTACGCCCCAGCGGAAGAACATTTTAAAATAAATGGACAACCTCATGAAGTTCAAAACTATATTATAGTTGTGTTAGAAGACTTTTGCTTACAATAAATTGTGTACGAAACTAGGCAACGTTGAAATCGTAAAAAATAAAATAATACGTATTTGCGGGTTTAAAATGGCATACATGCATTTGAAAATGCCATAATTTCCAGTAAAATGAAGAACCAAATGCATGGAAGTAGTTAATATACAATAGGATTAAAAAAACAGACAATATAAACTAATTCGAAGAACTCCTTTGTTTCAAGTAAATAATGTATTGTTTTCCTAATTAAAATGTTTTAATTAGATATCAATTGTTTATTACTTTAAAAATTGTGCAATATACTTTCCCTCTACATAGGAATAGAAGTGTCACTATGATACCTAAAACTACAGCGGAATATGCAAGTATGGTAATCTCGAGTGCCAATTCTTGTTTAGAGTGCAGAAACACCACTTTAATTTATTGTCGGGACGATAGAGGCCAGACAACTACAGTGAAGAAACTTTAATTTCAGGATTTGAGATATTCGAACTCGGGCAATACAGTTAAAGAAAGAAAAAACCAGAATCCAGTATACTACATTTATTCTACACTAGGTATTTTATTACTTACAGACTATTTACAGGTTATACTACGCTAATTACAAAATTACTATGATCAGCTCACGTAACTAATGAACAGGTGTGACAGCGGGTGAACAAGCGGAAAAACGGTAAGCTGTAAAAACGGTCAGCAAGCGGCCAGCAGTAAAACATCCAAAACATAGGTATTCAAACGTCTTTGAGTATGTTAAAATACACTTCGTTACAAATATTTAGAAGAAATTTTTTGGACTGTAAATTATTGTTTAATCACGAATTAATATTTTGAAGTAAAATGTGAGTGACTAATATTCTTCATCTTCTTCTTCTCTTTCTATTTCTTCTTTTTTTTTGGTATATATAATATTATCTATACATTATTTTTCAAATCATTTTTTGCTGAACTACAAAAAAGATATTTGTTGAAACTAAATTTCCTTTTTGCACAAATTCGAGATATGACAATAGGTGGGTTATCACTTAAGATTCTTAAGTACGGTTGACTGTGGGTGAGAGGTTCCTCGTTTGTTAATCTTCCTTATAGCAATTATTCCCTCTCAATCCCATTTAATATGATTAAAACCGTTCGTCAATATCTTTTTCAAATTGATTTCCGGTATATCATAATTCACTTGGCTAATGTATTTATATGGTTAAAATCAAATTGTATCTCTTGTTATTAGATTAAATAAAATATATTTCTTAGAACCACAAAATGTATAATTGAATTTCATAATAATAGGAATAGTGCTTAATATACCTTTGGACACCAAAATCCCTCAAATTTAATAAGACTTCATCAAAGCTGTCTAGTTTTCATTGATAGTCGGTTTATCAGTTGTTTCTTGTAACTATTCATACAACCAACTAAATTCATCACATAGAATCAGGACTGTTTCAATGGTTGCGGAAAGGAAGCTATGCATCATAGCTTCTCATCAGTAATTTACAGATTCCGAGCGAGGAAACGCAAGGAACATTGAATTGTTACCATTGACGTACCAGCCGCATGGCATGTTGGATCAGTTGCTAAAATATTTTGTTATAATGTTAGTTAAAAAAGAAATATATTTTCTTCATTCATTAGAAAGAACAAACACGTCGTCTTAGATAAAATAATAAATGCCGATAATAAAACAGTAAAAAATAAAAAATAAATCGTTGATTATTTTATCAATCATTCCAGTAACTGGGGCAAAAAAGACGCTAATAAAATTATTTTACCACAAACTTTTTGAGGAAATGGAAACAGCTATCGTTGGAAATTCTATGTACTTATTTAATATGAAGGAAAATTAAGTAGCCCCCAGGTTATACAATACGTTTAGAAAAGAAATTTCGTCTGAAATTGCAAGATAGTTTTTCTAATTAACAAAACATTTAATAAGGATATTTTCCTAAATTACTTAAAATTGGTATCATCATCACTAATTTAAAATTTGGCTAATATATATGATAAAGGCTTGAAAACTCGAATTACAAAATTTCTTAACACACATAATATTATTTCAGAGAAGCAATTTGGATTTAGGGAAAAGAAGTCAACAGAAGACGGAATTGCTTATCTTATAGAATTTGTATATAACGCGCTAAATGAAAAAAAAAAAACAATATTATGCATCTTCGTAAACCCCCGCGAAGGCGTTTGACACTGTATCTCACCAAACATTTTTATTAAATAAGATAGATTTATTGGGGTTCAAAATAAAACAAAAGAAGGTTTAGTGCCATATTCCCCAAAAAGAAACAATTATGCAGCTACGGACACGTGTTTCGGAGTTATTGCCCCTCATCAGCGTAGCGTAGCTAAGGAATTCGATCTACGATGGGATAGATCAGGGAACAAGAACTAAAATAAGGCTGGAAAGTACAGAACACAGTACTCAATTAGTGTCTTCATGTTCCCATGTGCCACATTTGGGGCCTCGATGAGCACAGTCAACACACAGAGCTCTATGTGTACTGCTCATTTCCACCTGGCACATACAAATAAAACAAGATAGATTTATTGGGGTTCAAAATAAAACAAAGAAGGTTTAGTGCCATATTCCCCAAAAAGAAACAGTTATGCAGCTACGGACACGTGTTTCGGAGTTATTGCCCCTCATCAGCGTAGCGTAGCTAAGGAATTGGATCTAAGATGGGATAGATCAGTTTACTTTTTCGTCCAGACTAGTATTTTTTTAATGAGCAAATTTAATCTTACCGATGAAAATATGAATCATCTTTGATAATTTTGAAGAGCCTTCGGTAAGATTAAATTTGCTCATTAAAAAAATACTAGTCTGGACGAAAAAGTAAACTGATCTATCCCATCTTAGATCCAATTTAGCTACGCTACGCTGATGAGGGGCAATAACTCCCGAAACACGTGTCCGTAGCTGCATAACTGTTTCTTTTTGGGGAATATGGCACTAAACCTTCTTTGTTTTATTTTGAACCCCAATAAATCTATCTTGTTTTATTTGTATGTGCCAGGTGGAAATGAGCAGTACACATAGAGCTTTGTGTGTTGACTGTGCTCATCGAGGCCCCAAATGTGGCACATGGGAACATGAAGACACTAATTGAGTACTGTGTACTGTACTTTCCAGCCTTATTTTAGTTCTTGTTCCTGATCTATCCCATCGTAGATCCAATTCCTTAGCTACGGTACGCTGATGAGGGGCAATAACTCCGAAACACGTGTCCGTAGCTGCATAATTGTTTCTTTTTGGGGAATATGGCACTAAACCTTCTTTGTTTTGATTTTTATTAAAATTACATCACTACGGTATTAGATGACATGTACTTCGTTTAATAAGAAGCTACCTCTCGGATAGAAAACAGTACGTAAACATTGATAATAAATTAAGTTTACGTAGAACTGTAAAATATGGAGTACTACAAGGAACTGATCTTGGTCCACTTTTATTCATACTTTTGTAAACAGTCTTTTTTTCTCTCGATACAAAAGTATTTGTAGTTTGCTTTGTAGATTATACGGATATCCTACACAAAGATGACATAAAGAAATTAAAAAAAAAAAAACAGAAAATGATGTGAGGTAATAAAGTGGTTAGATTTTAATCTATTAGCAGTAAACCTGAAGAACGGTAAATACTTACCTTTTACAACTTACGCCAGCAAACTGCCAGATTTTTGTCCATTGAAAATGTATGCAAATACCCGAGATACGTCAGTTTTCCCAGTTTTTTCTCTTGAATAGAATCTCTGAGGCAATGCATTAAGCTTGAATCGTACTCTCCCGTTATTGTACTACCACTCTTCAGATAATCGATACACAGAATTCTCTGACAGATTCAAAAAATCGTTGCCATTATTTTTCCTGAAGAATGGGCGACCTTAAATTATTTGTGAGAGCTGTAGTCTTGACATGCCACTACATCGACTCTTGTTTCGGTTCAGGATAATATAATGAACCCACGTTTCATCTCCGGTGACAAGTCGGTTGATAATTAAATCTGCTTCGTTTTCCCAAAGCATTAAGGATTGTACACTCGTCTCTACCGGAACACGCATTTGGAATGGCGAAAGCATTCGCGGAACCCATCTTGCACTAACTTTTGTCATTCCAAGGTAGTCATGTAGAATTCTGAAAACCGTGGTTTCTGACACTACTAATATTGCCGCTTCTTCAATCATGTATCCTCCAGTACCAGACACATGGTTTCTTCAATAACATTTGAAGTGATCACGTCAACAGGGCGACCTAAACGGGGATAATCATCCGAAGATTCTCGACCATATTTACACATTTTTGATCACTACCAAGCGGTTGACTTGGAAGAATAATCATTCCCGTACACAATCAACATTTCTTCAAGAATAATTTTTGGGGTTTTTCCTTGTTTCATAAGGCATTTTATTTATTTTGAGAAATTAACAATGCGTGACAACATAACTGAAAGTTAATGAAATTAATACTGTTGCAATTGTTTTGTAAATTGACATATAAGTTTTCAAAGCATATGTGATATAAAAAAAACTCAATGGAAATTTGTATTAAAATTTAAAACTGCCCGATTCGAGAATATAAAAATGATCCCTAGAACTAAACCTACATCTAGAGACAAACGACACACCCAATATAAGACTACTGAGATTTACTATTATTTTCGAAAAAATTCCAGACCCTGATTTGGATCTGGGACTCCCATTAAGAAACATCTGTCCTTAGTACTAGATAACGAGTCATGTTATAACCACTAAAAAAGTAGTATTATCATTTTTGCATCATTATTGTGAAGCATGTTTATGTTTTTCTATAGGCATATGAGGAAAATATTGAAATTGTTTGTACCTAACTGACCTCTAAGTGATCGCATCTAGCTAGTATAAGAATTAGATACACATCTATCTCTGTTTAATAGTATTATGATGGATTCTTTAAGTTTTTGTCTAATATTAATACTTTATGTGAAGTGTTTGCAAAATCCACTACATTAAATTTCAAATTCTGCTACAGTTATGTTCAGCAATCCCAGATTGAAAGGCTAAATGACTCATCGATATAATTCTTACCACACTTATATAGAATTTCTCATTGACCGGTTAAGTTTTAGATAAAACAAGCCCTAAATATTAAATGTCTGAGACTTAGCCGCCTGATGAAATATAAATAAAGACATTAAAATACCGTTATTTAGAAGCTCATTTTAAAATGTTCATCATTTTTTCAAAATATGACACAAGAGACCAAAATGTGCATTTGAAAATATTGAGATCTGTTATTAATTAATGTGTTTTAACTTGGTTGTTAATTTAATCTTTGTTGCGATTATTAAGGAGTTTTATATAATTTTCAGGAGTTTGTCGGAAAAAATTGTGATCATAATTTGTATGAAAAATGCATTATTTATGCTCGCAAGTAAAGTATTCGTTTGTTTTAACTTCCTAGGAAACCTGGTCTACTAATTTTGTAGAAAAGTTAAGTGATAAATTTGTAGTGTACCTATAGTTGATAAGAGGGTAGAGAGTGATGTAGGAGAAAGAGAAAATTTTAAAAAAATTGTTAAAATCTGCAAAACAAATAGGAATCTTTTTAACCTTAATATTTTCTATTACTCATAGACAATACAAATTTTAATTAGTCAAGTTATTTTTTGGTCGGAAATTGAATTTTGGGTATCAGATATATTTGTTGTTTTTTGCTGCCCTACGCCAAGACACGAAATATGACTACTCATATTTCCACAATGCAATTATTTTTTTACAATGGGATGTATCGGAAAACAATAGACAAAAGCAACTTAGTTCCTTTTAAGAACGTATTTGTCTAAAGCTTTTCCATTTTAACGTCATAAAGGTCTTCTGTATTGCTAAATTACACGCTAATGCCCTGCGAGGCTAGGTAAAGGATATATGGCAAACGACGACCGGTAAAGCCCTTTCATGACATCAATATCATAGCCAGCCAACTGCGACATATGCTATATCCAAGGATAATGGACGACTATCCTGTTTTATATTATAATTTTTTTTTCACATCAATGTATTTAAAAATACTTTGCTTTATATTAATAACAATAATTGCCATGTTCCTTTTCAGATTTATTTTCCCTTCTTAATGCAAGTAAAATTTATTATTGAATTACTGGGATTATAATAAGGACCTACTGAATCACTATATTTTAATGGTCATTGCAATTTTGTGAAGGAAAGTAATATTGTGCATATCCTCACATTTCTCCTTATTTTTTTAGTTTTGGTGAATTCATTCAGCTACTAATTTGTGTATTTTTCTTCAGCGAATAAAAACGATTTATTATTATTATTATTATTATTATTACTATTATTTTGACAACGTAGCTTGTAATTTTTGCTCATAGTTTTTTAAATATTCATGGGGCTCTCTTACTTTGTGCATCCTACTATACAGGGTTAGTCAAATTCCAGCCTCATCATTAGGATATCGTAAACCGTAAGAGATACAGACAAGGTTAAATTGCGGCAAAGTAGCGAAATTTTGTGCTGAGTAATATGACAGAAATATCCGCGGTATTTTGTTTCGTTTTCGAAATTTCTGGAAAAAAACTGAAAATTGAATTTTTGTTTTTCTTTGATAATTCGGTTATGAAGAGACAAAATAAAGAAAAAAATAAGGGCACTTCTCCATAGCACTTTTTTTTCCTTTACCTGAAGATAATCACCAATTTTCTGTGCGACGTTTCATTGCTTCAGAACCATCATCAATTTAATTTTTTTAAATACGGACCTGGATTTTTCTCATTTATTTAACAAATTTTCATTTGCAAAATACAATGGCATTTGAAATTTTTTGACTTTCTGACACTTTGTCTTTCAAAATCTATTTTCTATAAAATGTTTCAAAATAAGGACCTGAGTTTTATTTATTTTAATAAAATGTATGTGTAATTGAATAAGAATGAGTTTACGAACTTTTGCAAAGATTCAATGATTGGTCTAAATTACTAGTTTGTTCTGCTACTAATATGCTAGTACAAAATGAAAATTAAAACATGATTTTTTTTATGAAGTGTGTGTATTTAACAACTATAATTCACAAAAATATAACAGATTAAAATCAGTAACTAAGAAATTAATTATAGAAAATGTTCAAAAATGTTGCCATCCTCTTCAATGCATAAGTTAATGCGCCGATTGATATTGTGATTTGCACGATTAATGTCGCGCCGCCTTAATGATGCAAACGCATTCAGGATGCTCACCCTTAGTTCTTCTACTGTTTCTCTAGTTGCTTTATAAACCTTGTTTTTCAAAGTCCTCCATAAAAGAAAATCGAGCGGTGAGAGATCTGGTGACCTTGTATACCATTCAACTACTCCACGATTTCCAATACATTGTTGAGGGAATTCTGCATGAAGAGAATCTGTCACTGCCCTTGGATAATGGGGGGATGCTCTATCTTGTTGAAACCATATAAACGGTAATCGAGCCAGAGGTAAATTTTTCATATAAGTTGTAAATTTGGTATGTAAGAATTGGAGGTAGGCATAAATGAAAGGGCCCATTAAGTTGTTATCTAAAATACCAGTCCACACATTTAGACCTTGATTTCTAATTTGTCTATTCTGGCGTGGATTTTCTCTGGACCGAAATGTTCATTATTACGGTTGAACATGCCAGAATTAGTAAATTTTCATTCGTCACTACAAATTACATTGTTCAAACACTTTTCTTTTAAATTCACTTGTTCTCTGAGCCAGTGACACCAAGTTAGTCGCTGTTGTAAATCCGCAGGTGGTAAACGGTGGGAAACATGAATTTTGTATGGTTTGTAATTCCTTCTATTTAATATTTACAAACTCTAGCCTACGGCAAATGCAATTCAAAGGCTATTTCATTTGTGGATTTACTAGGATCGTTATTAATCTGTTTAACATTTTTTGATTATAATAGTTATAAGTAGAAAAACAAATTAAAGAAATAAACCTCTTCTTATACTTGATTGGTATCTTCTTCACTAGTTCTGTTACCGTATTTTCTTCTTGGTTTTTCAAAGGAACCGTATTCTGACAAATTGCGTACTGATTGACAAAAATATGTATAGTGCGGCTGCTGGCGTTTGGGATATTTATGAAGATACGTTTCACTCGCAACTTTCGAATTTCTATTATTTATGTAGTAAATTCTTATATATTTCTCTTTTCTTCATTCATATAACCTATTTTTTAGATTATATTAACAAATAATCTTTAAGAATATTTAGCACAAATAGATAACAATTTAGATAACTTTGAATCTCTTAATCGGCGTTCTGACAGGCCACTGCAGACTTAGGAGGCATCTATCATTGAGGAAGATCCTACATGTCCAAGATGCAGGAGTGATGAAGAGACATCTTACCACTTCCTGGGACAATGTGAAGCGTTTGGGCGCCTGAGACACAGTATCTTCGGTTCTGAGGCGCTTCTAAGGGAGGAGATGAGCTCCCTCGCAATGAGTGACATCCTGACCTTCATCAGAAGGTCAGAAAGATTCGATGAGGGAGCAAGAGAAGCATATGGCTGAGGGGACAGTTGGGGGTTGGTAAAAAGGGCCCTTCTGTGGCCTACTTGCCAGGCGTCAGCCTCCCCCACCATTACCATTACCATTACCATTAGATAACTGACAGATTATGTCTTTTGTTTCTTTGTTTTAATATTCATCGCAGACTTGTTATTTTAACTATAAAACTCAAAACCTACCAATGCCATAATTTAGTAACAAGAAATAGATCCGTGGAGAAGATGCTCATTCGAAAACTCCTCCGAAAAATCATTTTAATAAATAAAAGATCTTGAAAAATTTTATAGACAATAGATTTTGAAAGTCAAAGTGTCAGAAAATCAAAAAATTTCATATGCCATTGTATTTTGGAGGTGAAAATCTTTAATAATAATAATAATAACACCACATGTAATGACAACCCCCGTTATCTTTGAATGTCTTAAATGACGTTGTGCGGGAGAGGGTTACACATAAGAGACAACGGACATACATCCAATATCCGAGTATACTACGATTGATCTCTCTCACAGAAAAATCCCCGTGCCACGGCCGGGAATCACACCCGGGACCCCGAGGTTTCGAGGCAAGTACGTTATCTCTAGACCACGGAGCCATATACTTAAATGAATAAAAAAATCCAGGTCCGTATTTAAAAAAATTAAGTTGATGATAGTTGTGAAGTAGTGATAGGTCGTACAGAAAATTGGTGATCACCTTCAGGTAAAGGAGAAAAAAGTGCGTGCCCTTATTGTTTCCATTTGTCTCTTCATAACCGAATTATCAAAGAAAAACAAAAACTGAAATTTTCAGTTTTTCCAGAAATTTCGAAAACAAAACAAACTACCGCGGATTTTTTTTCTGTCATATTACTCAGCATAGAATTCCGCAACTTTGCACAAATTTAACCTTGTCTGTATCTCTTACGGTTTACGAGATCCTAATGATGAGGCTCGAATTTGACTAACCCTGTATATTGGTAGAAACATAAATGAAAAAGTTCCCTCTTAAATGACTGTCTTACTATCTGAAATCATTTTTAAGGGCAGAGCAATGTTTGCTGTTGGATAAAAAACTCCTAAACAAACAAAATTAAAAATGAAATTTATTCTGCCCTTATTGCCTAATTTATTGCTCGTCTTTATATTCTTTATATTACATTAATGAGATTTCAGTATACAATATATAATACTAGTTAAAACTAGTTTTCACAAAAAATGGGTGAATAGTAAATGTTTTTTTGAAGAATAACGTATTTAGACAGGGGACCGAATTACACTCAAAATAAATCGTATGTTAGCATAAAAACGAATATGGCACGTATACTGATTATTTTAAAAATTAATTAAACCGTCATAAATGGTATGTTTAGATATTAACGTTTCATTCAGGTTAAAGAATAAGTTTATATGCTTTAAAACATAACATCACAAATATAAAGTATATGATTCTGTGGTAACATCACAAATATGTCCTACTAATTCTGTGGTAACATGCAATACATTGAGATTTTGGAAGAGGGAGCCTAAGCTGATATAAAATAAATGTAATAGGTGTGTAATAAACATTGCATTCGTGTTTAAGTAATAAGTTTATATGACTGTTTTCATGGAAATGCTCGCACCAAATAATTGTAATGTATACAATAAACTTGCAAATTCTACAGCATGTTCTGTCATATAATCATGCAGATACATATTAGAAGAATACAAATTGCTTCACATTCTTTGGATTTAATTTCATATAATACACTATATTTGCATCTATATATTATATAGTTTATATTTTTTAACTTCCAGCTTGGAGATTCTAGATAGGGAAGTATAAGTATGAAAGTTTTAAATTTTCTCGCCATTCATAAACGTTTGCAATTATTTTTAAGATGATGTCAGCGTATATGCATGTATTTCTGTATGAACGTATGTGTCTGTGTGTATGGAGGGGGAGAGCACGCACGCATGCGTGTGTGTGTCTGTCCATCCGTCCGTACGAACGCCTGTCCGACGGTATGTATGTATGTATGTATGTAGGTGAAAAAATTTTTGTGGTTACGATGGTACTCAAGAACGAAATGTAAAACCTAAAATGTTCCTTTTGCTCTTGTTAATCTCTAACTTTGCTCTAATTTGTTTCTCAGTTTCAACTATGGAGAACTATACAATTTTTTAATCACACTTATTTTCCTATCAATATTAGGTCCGGCATTAACTAAAATAGGAAAAGTTTCTTTGTTACTAGCAACTAGTTATTGAAATTAAACGAATGAGAAAAATTACCTAAACAGTGTCATATTTTAGTGAAAATTATTTCAAAAATACATCAATTAAATGTGCTGCACGTGAATTAACAAAATTTTAATCTTTCGTAAAAATTATTCATCATAAATGTTCATACTTTCTTAAATATTTGCCTTATCCGATTTGTTAATTTCTGAATGATATGCAACCCTTCATTAAAAAAATCCCCACAGTAAATAATCTGAGCTCGTTATGTCTGAATATCGGGGAGAATATAGCAATAATTGCTGAGTCCTATTGAAACCAAGGCTCATTATATTTATAATCTTACTGTTCCACTACAAGGAATTGTTGTAACATGTTCCAACAGCAGTCACCATTTGTGTCTCCAAAAAATATCATTATCAGTGTTCAACGAAAATGCTCTACCCTATTTTGTTTACTTTTCGAAATTTTTCAAATAAAAGTTATAGTAAAACAAATAAACTCTTTTAGAATCCCTGCAAAGAATATACAGGTGGTCCCATAAAAACAGAACAAAAGAAACTTACATTTTTTTTAAATGGAACACCAATATTTTTTTACATTTTTGAGATCAGTGTTCTTTTGTGGTTTTAGATACATATATATGTTTGCTTTTTGAGTTGGTTAAATTATTTTGAAAGGCATACGTATAATTATAATTGTTTTTCATCCATGGCGAACCTGATAACCATGCAGATGCTGGTAGTATAAAATTTGCAATAAGAAAATAGTAAAAGTTAAGATATCTATATATCTGAAACCATAAAGAAAACACAGACTTCAAAAATGTAAAAAAAATACCGCTGCCAGTTACTTGGGGATCAGAACTTCCTCACCGTATTAAAACTCGACGTGTGGTGGAGTTTATAATAAAAGTAATTTTTTACGTTTCAAAAAAGCCACATTTTGACGTTTCAAAAAAGTCACTTTGATGTTTCAAAAAAGTCACATTGGTGGAATGTCACTAATATTTTTCCCTTCCTTGACCTCTAGAATGTGTGTACCACATACACACATTTGTGTATCGTCATAATTCGTCGAGATTCGTCCAGAAATGCAATAAAAATTTTAAATTTTTTTTTCACGAATACATAACTTCCTCGCTTTGAGAAATGAGGTAGTAATATAGAATGTCCCATTTAAAAAAAATGTAATTTTGGCTTGTCTCCTGTATATCCTTAGCAGGGATTCTAAAAGAGTTCATTTGATTCACTACAACTTTTTTAAAACATCTACTATCTTCATTTTTGGACCTATCTCTAAAGTCTAAATGTTTCTTCTTCCAAGGAAAGCATTTTGACCTCGAAAATCTTCAAAAAATCTACAGCCAGTTCAACTGACACTTTGAGAGCATTTGACATTTTATTCTGACATAACAATAAAATTATAGTATTAATAATATAATCAAAGAAAATTCGTAGTCGCCTTAATACTGTTTTCTGTTCTGTTTTGTTCCCTGTATTATAATAAGTTATAATATTGCGAAGCCATTTTTTAACAGTTTTCTACACTAAAATTGTTTATAATATTTTTTTATTACACATCCGTTATAGACCAATAGCCTCATGGTATAGTTTCGTTTGTTTGTGGGACAGTCGTGCAGTAAAAGAACATTATGCGAAAATAATTTGAACCAGGAACTAGTAATGTTATATATCTGCCCCTATTAGACCCTAAAAATATTCTTTTGCCACCTTTTCATATTAAAATTGGGTTAATGAAGAATTTTGCAAAGGCTATGAATAAAGGGGGTGAAGGATTTAAATACTTTTCCCCAATTAAGTGGCGCCAATCTTAAGGAAAGCATTTTTTTTGGCTCTCAAATTAGAAAATAGCTTGACAATGCAGATTTTAAGGAACACTCAACAGACAGGAACTCAGAGCTTTGTAAGTGTAGTCAGGCAATTTTTAGGAAACAAGAAGGATGAAAACTACAAGCAAATAGTACCTAAGTGAACTTTTAGATTCGTACCAAACGCTTGGTTGCCGTATGTCTTTAAAAACTCACTTTCTGCATTCTCATTTAAATTTTCTCCTGAAAATTTGGATGCGATAAGCGACGTGCAAGGAGAAAGATTTCATCAAGATATCAGGACAACGGAAATTCGTTATCAAGGACGATAGGATTCAGCCATGATGGGTGATTACTGTTGGATCTTAAAGCGAGACGATTTGACCCCCCCATAAAAGAAAAAATGAATTGAGCATATGTTTTTCAAAAATTATTCTCTATCTTTGTAGATATATCTATGTAAGCCCAATATATCATATACATCATTGACATATAGCAATAAATAGATTAATAAAATTAACAATAATGTTATTCCTCCACATAATGTTTTATTAATGTAACAAGAAATCGTTACGTGTTGCAACTTTTTGCTTGTCAATCAGAAGGCTTTATTCCAGTGGGATATGGTATTCAGATACATATTACAAAAATATATATTTTTTCGTCTGCCAGTGAATTTAATGAGGACTTAAATTCCATGTTATAAATTAAAGCCTCTTCACCATACCTGCTCCTCCTATTTAGTAACTAATTTAGTATTACCATATTTGTGAATATTTTCCATTGTCTTGCCGAAAACGACATTACTCGTAAGCGTAAATATTTTTTTCAAAATCATGGAAGTAAACAACATATGTAAAGAAAGTAATAACAATACATAACGATCATATTTCTAATTTGATAGAAAATGTGACTTAATTTTTTTCCTGAACTGATTCACAGAAAGGTCTTTGAAATTATTGGGTGTAGTGTTGTAGATTTGTACTGCATTGAAACTAAATGATCTGTTGAACAAAGCCGTACTGTGTAAGGACATTGTATGTGTGTTGGGAAATCTGATATTTAAGTTGTGTATGGCAGTTCTGAAAACAAACTTTTCTCTAAGGTAGGCAGGTGACGAATTTATTAAAAGCTTTTGAATAAAAACATGATAGTGGTATCTAACAATTTTGTCCATATTTAATCAGTTAAGATTAGCAAAAGCAGCGGAAATGTGATCAAATTTTCTCAAGTTGAAAATGAAACGGCAACATATATTTTGTACTTTTTGTATACGGTTTTTTGTAATTTGATCCAAACAGGTAAAATATACTAAATCACAATAACTGAAAATAGGCAACACAAGTGACTAGCAGAGTTTTCTCCTAAATTTGTAATTTATTAAGTGTCTATTAGCAAATAAAACTTTCATTTTTACGAAGGACTTTTGAAGCAGTTTACCAATATGAGATTTAAATCTGAGGCTATCGTCGACAATGACACCCAATATTTTTGATTTATGTAACAAAGTTAAGGGTATGTTATTTATGTTAAGGCGTAATAATTGATTTATACCTTCCCGTTTAGTCTCTGCGGAAAATAGGAGCATACCGGTTTTGTTTGGATTTAATTTCAAATTATGTTTTGTTCCATAGGAAAAAACAGACTCAAGTTCTTCATTAATTTGTAATGAAATTGTTTGTACTTCCATTGCCTCGAAATTATATTGAAGAAGTAAATCGTCTCCGTATGCCTTAAGATTGGCAGTTTCCACAGATTTTATAAAGTCCGACGTATAAATTAAAAACAAGGGCGGGCCCAATATTGACCCTTGTGGCACTCCAGAAACAACAATTTTTGATGTAAATATTTGATCGCAAATTAATACTTACTGATGTCGATGAAATAAATAGGATTTAAAGAACATTATTTCTTTTTTCCCAAAGCCATAAAAGTTTAATTTGTCACAAAGTAAATCGTGATCAATAGTATCAAAGGCCTTTGAAAAGTCCAAAGAGATTAATACCGTGGCAAGCTTTTTATCATAATTTCTTAGTATAATAATATTATTAAATGTTACATATGAGAAAATTAAGAATTCGTTACATTTTTCATTTCTAAGGCCTTTAGGGCAAGAAAGAGATCTTATTTTTAATTTCAATACTGTATTTATATTTATTTAAATACTCTACTTTATTGCAGGGCCTTAGGAATGGAAGAAGTAAAGAAGGGGACCAGGTTAGTTTTGTTGCTTGCAAATTTTTAATTACGTCAATTTTGCTTTAATGTGTACATACATTGTGAGATGAAAATGTAGAAATAGCATTATTTTGGAGAAAAATTAGTTGCAAATGATTAATATATTTTATTCAATGTACTATGGTTACCTGGATAATTATGTTAATATATAAATACGGTCTATCATACATCTTTTTTCAACACCTTTTTCTTGAAAATTTAGTTTTGGTTAATGTATAATTTTTTATCATTGTAAAGGTATTTCAGGATTCTAAAGAATAACGGAAACCATTTTTAAATATAATGTCAGAGATTTCTTTGTATCAAGAAAAGTGTCATGACCAGATTTTTTTTAAGTATTCTAGGTATTCTGTGAAAATGTATTCGCTTGTGCCAAGAAATTTAATTTAACAATTATTTAGTCTCTCTGAACCCTACGAGTTTTCGCGTGTTGTGTCCAAACCATCCTATTCCTGGATTTTAAAACATGAATTTGAAATTAGTTGTGCATACCTACGCACCCTTTATCCAAAGGAAAGATTTTAATTTTCTATCTTGATACCTACTTTTCTCCCCGTTTGTTCACATGAAACTTATCAAATGTCGCGTTTTATCCTAATTGTACTTCAAAGTGTTTAAAAAGTAACATTAGATTCATGCTATAGTCGGTTTCATTATAATGAGGCGTTGTTCGTAGTAACCACACATGTCCAAAATCTTGATTTACGGGAAAATGAATAAAACTTTGTAACTTGTAAAAAATTTTTTCTTTAACCAATAATATTATAATCATATCAGACACTCTGTGATGAGTCTTTCTCGCAATTTTGTTCCAAAAATGGCTTTATAATCATCGTTAAATAAAGAAAACATAGATGGACATTTGTTGTTTATAAAGAAAAAAATACTACATACGGGGAAATACTTTTACTTGATAAAACCTAATAAAACTTTTTAAAACATTTATAAAAGAAAATTAAGAGACATTTCATAACACAAACTGAAAAATTATTGTATTTTGTCATAGCAAATTTAAAAACCGTGAATTTACTCATCGTATCCACTACTACTGTTTTCGTATTCGAGTTCTAGTTCAGCATTAAGATCAAAGAGATCATTATTACTAGTTGTTGGTTTTCATATATTGATGAAAAAAGATCATCATAGAAAGATCTGTTTTCAGGTTTTTCTAGATAGTTTAGGACCCTTCTTAAATTAACCACTTTAACCGGAGATATTTTAAATGTTCCACTGTAGCTCCGCTTCAGTTTTATTTCTAAAGGCAGTGGTATTTTTGAGCGAACTATGCTGGATCTCCAAAAACCTTTGTAACTATTTCGTAGGTTAACAGTGTACTCATATTTTTTATTTCAATTTGACGTACATTTTCTTCTCTATTATAGCAAAATCCTGGTCATTAGGCACTGGACATGCATCACAAAATACAAAAAGTGAAGCATGACATAATTCTTGTTCTGTCCGAGACAGCCATCACTCAGTAATTCCAAAGATCTGCTAGTTCTCTCATAGGTATTGAAATAATGTAGCAACATTGATGTTACTTCATTGCTACCCTTCTTTGCTTCTCCTTCATGATACGTATACAATGTAACTTTATCATTTCCCAAATTGTGTATCCCAAACACATTGTACCAAAGCTGACGACCATAAAACACTGGATTGGAGGGCATATGGGGTAGGGGCAGATTTTGCATAAAATCGAAACACAAACTTTGATTTTCTCCTAGTTTCGCTTTTTGCTTATATTGTTTCTTGAGGGTGGAGAATGCTTCCGTTTTCATTAGATGGAGTTCTTTTTCAACCATAATTGCATTTCAATTTTCCTCTGGCACACTTTTGTCTCCAAGTCTTTGAGTAAAATTGTCACATGCTGCGCAGGTATCCGAGGGGGAAATCCAAATGTAATGTTAAATTCTTTTTTTAAAAACACTCCAATACATTTTGTAAGACATATTTATCTTATATTCCACAACAAATATAGAATGCATGTCTTTTACTACTAAATCGTTACGAAGAAAGGCGCGCTCAGGATTTTTACGCCTCGAGTAATGAGACTGCCCTGGCTGAAATGTACAAATATATTGCTTGATTAGAAAGACAACTTTTTGACGGTAGTTTCACGGTCTTCGTGCGTGTCTGCCTCGTAAGTCTTTAGGAGATCGTCCTGTGGGACCAAACCGTTTCGTAACCTCCGGTGCCTAACTTCTGTGATACCATGTATACTTAAAAAAAAACATTTAGACATAGAGGATGCTCTCTACCGTTATGCCTTACTTTTTAATGAAACATCGTAGGTTTGGTTTTTCTTCTATTTTCATCAATATTATTTCTAGGCCTGAACGACCAATAGTTTTCATCGACATGAGACCTACTAGATGGCTATCTTGTTCGTTTTTTTGGGTTATATCATAGAACTGTTGAAACAAGGTTTGGCTAATATCCGGTGAAATATTCTCGAAGCACCGAAATTTCTTACATCTAAGATATAATATGTTTTATAAAAGTAGAACAATAAAATAATAAGTTAAACATACCTGCAATCCTGTCCAACATTTCGTTCAGCAACTGGCTTCCCATTATGATTGACGTACGATTTTCCACCTACAATAAGTTTTTTAATGGCCTCTGATTTATGTACTTTCTTTGGTTTTTTGCAAGACCACTCCTGGATTGCTTTTAATGGTTCAGTACTAGAACCAGATCACTACTGGAACTGCACATACCAAAATTTTATCGAGTCGGTCGCTCTAAATTTTCAGTAAAAACTACACATGTCCGGACTTGTGTGGTTGTTACCAGAATTGGATAAAGTTTTATTCGCTGTAATCTTGTTGATGTTATGTTTTTACAGAAATTATGTACCGGTAAACATTGATGTAGCTATAGTTACTAGATGTCGTGCCTAACTCGATTTTGCAATTGTTGGACATGTGCTGTTTTTACGAACAACGCCTTAATTGTAAACATCTAGGTAGTAGATATTACGTGTTTTTCATATTGTTTTTTTATTTTATTATTTTTATGCTGTATATTTTATGGATTTTATGTTTTAAGTAAACAACCAACCTCCGATATAAATATGTTGTTATGATATTTAGAAGTTCATATTATTTATGGTGAAAGTTACATTTAAGATTGCTGTGCGTAGTATCATATTTAGACAGTTTTGCATATTAAATACCTGGTATCAATCAAATAGTTACAATAAAATGAAGTATTTAATTAAATCATGAAAATAATAAACGAACAACCAAATTCAATGGATCAGTTGAAATAACAACAGCATTATACACGATTGTAACTATAATGAAATCTATTACAGCTGTAGCACAAAATTGTTATGTGATCTTGCCTCTAGTGACAAAACCACACAATAAAATATACGCATTGCTGCTTGAAACATTATGACAGCTGATTTATTGTTTTATGAAGTTTTGGTATACGAGTCCTGTTTCTTTAGGGGGAAATGATTTTTATATAAATTGAAGATGATTTGGATAAATAATTAATGTTATTTTTGAGGTATCTTGTTGAGTAAGAATAAATACAAGTTTCGAAAAAAAAAATTTTAGTTGCGTAAACATTGTAAACAAAGAAATTCTGACAAAATCACACAAAAATTCTTTGGATCCCGAAAATTAAATAACTTTAATAAATTGTTTTTATTTCTTATAATTTTTCTTGCTTTTTCTTATTTTTATCTGTTGTATATGTGACAGTAAAATGTATGCCAATAAATGTAATATTGTAAGTAATACAAGTAAATTGCACTATTTGCACTAATTATAATTACTACTTATTTTTTTTATTTAAGGACATAACTCTGTGTATAGAAATCTTTTTAAATGAAATCCGTTGAATAATCTCCGATTTATGTTCTCAATATATTCATACAACTTTTAGTAAGGCATATCGTAAATCCCACATAAAATAAAATACCTTTTTATGTGATAGATTATCAAACTTTAATCACTATATCACATTATATTCATCTAACGAAAAAAAATCCTTCTTTGGGCCGTACCTACTTCATACTTATGATGACAACAACCACATATCGGTCTACAAATGGTGCTGGCGATATCTTCAAGAGGGACTTTTATTAGCTAAAAATCTTTTATTCCTGGCCAATCGCAATTAAAGCTTAACCACTTTTTCGAATGATACAAAATTATAAATCATCAAGGAGTGTATAATCTGCTACGAAAATAGTAGTTATGTGTATCTACTTTATTTATTTTTTAATTAAATAATGTGAGAGGATTACGACTTTGTACAGTAGGAGAAACCGCTTTAGTGACGGGACGTGCGGGGTAAGACGTTACAGAAAGCAGAGTCGGATTTATCTGGTATAACAGGTATAAAATAATTATTACTTTAATATTACACTTACCCTATATTACACAACTCACTGCAACACGATAACCTTTTTAAACTATTTCAAAATTACACCAGCAAATAAACAGATATAAAATAACGTAGATAGGTTGATCCCATATGAGTAATTATTCATGATAAAGGAAAAAGAAAAATTCTCATAAAATTCCTTTATTAATGTGACCGGTTTCGTGAACAAATTAATTACTTCACATCATCAGACACAGGAATTTTTTATAAATATAAAACCAGGGTAGTCAAATTAGAATTAAAATAGTTTTGCAACATGTCAAATTATAAGTAAATGTAAGATATAAATTTTGTTAGTATCTAATTAACTTTTTTTAATAAAATTTCTAAAATTTAACGTGCTTCTTTTAAACAGTAGTATATGTATGTGTTTAAAAGAAGCACGTTAAATTTTAGAAATTTTATTAAAAAGGTTAATTAGATACTAACAAAATTTATATCTTACATTTACTTATAATTTGACATGTTGCAAAACTATTTTAATTCTAATTTGACTACCCTGGTTTTATATTTATAAAAATTCCTGTGTCTGATGATGTGAAGTAATTAATTTGTTCACGAAACCGGTCACATTAATAAAGGAATTTTATGAGAATTTTTCTGTTTCCTTTATCATGAGATATAAAATAATTATGCTAAACAAACTGGGAACAAAACTGAGTTTGTCCCGTGACAATACCGATTCTCGTAATATACCTTTTAAGTATAATTTTCGTCTTTATTAACATTTGTGAACATACTGTATTTAGTTGAGAATCAGTTGTGATTCTAAAGACTAAACCTGGACAATATATTAAGCTTGGATTGTTTTATTAATTCAAATATTCTGTTTCATTCTGTAAAAAATAATTTTGTATAATGAACAATTTCTTAGACAACATAGTCATAAATATCATTATATTCTTCCGAAATACCATTATTTACAATTTCTTCCAAAAATCATCTCTCACCTTCGATAAATCCAAATTTGTTAACTCATATATGTCTCTTTTTTTTCTCTTACCACCCCATATTAATAAAATAATTTAATCTCGCAGCTTATTACGTACTCTAAAAAAATAATTGCCTTCTACGTGTACGAATACACCTGAACTTAAACGAAATTAATGTTGACAAAAGTGCATAAATTATAAGCATTTTTGTGAGTGTAGGTATAAGAAGAGTTGTTAAGAAATTTACAACGAAATAGACTTAAGCAGCGCCCTTTAAAATATACGCTTTGTTCTTCAAGCCCTACAAAGGGGCTGGCTTCGTAATTACGGAAACAAAAGCTCTATTTATAATGTACGTGGTAAGCAAGGCAAAAATTTATCCCACTCTGGATGCATTGTATGAGGACTAAATCTAGGTTATGCGTATATAGTATAATATGCGTTTTATTGGCAAAAAGTCAGAAAATACAGTGAAACCAAACCAGGATTTCTCGGTTTATTTTCTTTTATACTAAAAAAAATATGTATAATTTTATATAAGAAGTATGAACTATAACCATCTACTTAGTGAATTTTAACTCATTACTAAAGCTGGCTGAGGTCACCTGGCGGACAGAGCCGTCATATGACTCATATGTTTACATCATATCATAATACTTGAATAAGTACAATAAATGGAAATAAATTTTAACAATAATGTTACATTTTATAAAAATTTGTATAAAACTCACTCTTTTAAGCAAATTTATGAAGTAGTTTGGTTGTCGTCATCACAAAGTGGGGAAGATCTATAGTATAATAGCATCAGGTATGTTTCTACAGCTGTCTCCGTCAGCGATGTTCGCTTTGGTGAAAAAATATGTTTGTATTTTGAAAATGGCCGTTCCACATCTACGGATGTAATACAGGCATAAGTAAAACAATCTGTGAACTCGCTTAACGAAGTTGTAGATGCACCATCACAAATTTGTCTTAATTTGCTAAAATCAGGATCTTTCTGTAATACACTCGAATTTTTCACTAACGCGATTATTTTTTGCGTCATTTATAGCCTGTAGCTGTGTATTTACGTCGTCCACTATTTGCAGCGATTCCACTGACGACACCGAACTATTTTGCAATTTTTGTATTGCGTCGTGTAGTCCTCTATAATTGTTATTAATAGTTTTTAAATCTGTTTCAAGGGAAACGTCTTGAAAGCTTGTCTGGCTTTCCCTAATAGCTGCAGCCTCGTTAGGGTTGAGCTGTAGTATCATAACATTTATTTGTTCAAAATATTCAGCATAATAATAAGCCGCTTTCAACCACGTTCCCCAACGTGTAAGAATCAGCTCTGATGGTTCAGGGATACCAGGACACTGTCTGTGAAATGACGAAGCCGTTTAAGAGATTTGAGAAATACTTTTTTTGTATTTGCTATTAATGCATCTACCTCTGAAAAACATTTTGGAATCGTTTCTGCCACAAGACGTAACGCATGCACTTTACATGTAACATGTAAAAACCTACAATTGTCTCTTTGAAGAGAACGGCCTACCACGCGCATTGTCGCGGCACAATCAGTCACAAACATCAATACTTGACTTGTTGAAAGTTCAAATTTTTCGAATGTCTCCAACACCACATGCGTAATTATTTCGCCAGTACACGCAGTTAGTCTTTTACTAGCTAGTAAAAGTGGAAATGTTGGTTTAAGAGGGTCCAGTACACGTACTATAATATTTAAAATAGAATTTTTTTTACAATCTGTCGTCTCGTCAATACATAACCAGAGCCGTGTATTGTTTAATCCACATTTAATCCTATTTACAATGTCTTCACGAACAGTTGGAATATATCTACGTAACGATGTACGACTTGGTAAGTTCACCTAGGGATTGTATTCATTCCAAAACTCCCGAAATGGTTGTTTATCCAGTATGTGTAGCAGAATATTACAGGCTATTAACATTAACAATAAATCAAACATAAACTGAGTTTTCAAAGGCATGCCATTTTTTCTATTTTGATATTGCACGGTATTGATATGACGACGACAATCTGTTTTGTGCCAGCACATTAAGTCTTGATTGGAAACTTTACAAATTATTTTGCATCCGTCATAGAATAAATCCGGAAATTCACCGATAAATTTATTCACTGTGTCCGCATACGGTCGTTTTTTACCCTTTGGTGCGTTTGACATTATGTATAATTTATAGGTACAACGTCACGCATTAACCTTTCAAATAAGACTGCAGCGTAAATCACTTCTAAATCGGCACGTGTGACGTCAGCGTAAGACCGTGGCTGTACTCCAGCCACCTCGGCCAGCTTTACTCATTACTGAATCATTGTTTCATTCACCCATGTTCATACTGAGTGGCATGTCCAGGGATGGTCTAAGGGGTGCAAGCCTCCCGCCCCTGTCTATACAGAATTTGATTATTAATTATAGAAAATAAATTATTTCTTTCTTGAATGTTTAGTGGCCTGCTTTATATTATTTTACAACTTACTGGGAATAGGTCAATTAAAACAGAAAAATTACTTTTTTAAATTTAGTCAACGTTTCACTGTGTTTGTTAGCATCCTCAGAGCTAATTAATTGTGTTTATCTTGTTCGCAATTAGTAATAAATGAAATAACAAACAAAAACTAGTAAAGACAAGTTAAAATAAATACAACATAAAACATCTCTAATGTGTCAACGATACGCAGCAAATTTGCTGTGTATACCAAAATAGTCAAGGACGAATTATCAAACGTGTCAGCAAAACTTTTGAGAAAATCAAAGCAAAATTTGAGTTACAATTTTCATTAATATTTTGAAACGATACTGTCACAAAAGTATTTTCATTAGGTACCAAACTTTCCACCATTCTAACATCGATCATTTTTGGATAAGTTCAATAGTATGAAAAATAGAAGAATATTGTTATGATTTTCTATAAATTTTGATGTATTTCCACCTATTTCATGTTCAGTTGTGTTTATTATTTTCTGTTTGTTTTTTGTTTCGTATTTTTCTATACTGCAGGATTTTGCAGTAGTTGTTTTATTATGTATTAACCTTAATAGGATTAGCCGGGATCCGTTTATTCCCCATCACATATTATTTTGCTATAGCTTTTTATATTCGAAATTTTGACGTTGCCGTCTCATCTAGCTTCAGATTATATATTTTATTTATAAATTATGGCATGCAAATTAATATCTAGGAGATGGTTTTTTATCCTAGAGTCTGCTTGGACCCCGATGCGTCGTTTACGTTCAATAAAATTAATTGCAAATCAGAGAATCCCTGGGTTTTACTAATTCTGGGTTTCCCCGTCCTTTTATATGGCTATAGAAAGTGCAGGATTCAACGAGTTGTGTTGTTATTTAAACGCGAAGGTTGTGAGATTAATTGCTTGTGATATTCTGTGAAGTGCATAATGTTGTGAAAATCAATAAGTTTTTATTTTCAAATAAAAAGCCACTTTTTGATGACGAGCTGTTACGCATACTTGAAAGTGATGATACAGAGTTTGATAATGTTGTCGATATAATAGTATATCAGATATTGAGCATGGGATCTATTTGGACCCCGGTCCGCCTTTTTCGTAAAATTTGTTAGCACGTCCTATGAAGGTTAAAAATAACAAATTTAAATTCACGTTTCAATTGGATACACTATCATTATCATTTTCACCCCTAAGAATGCTGTGCCCCACCCCAAATGGCTTGGCATAACACTATCCACACAAAGATATTGATACGATATCATTAGCTGCTTTAGTTCGTGCCAATGGGTGCGTTTAGTGAATAAAACCATTGGGAAGTTGACCGGCCGCGGTTCGCCGAACGAGATGGTTGACTATGCGCTAATTGGAAGCTGCTGCTTAACGTAGTCAGCGACAAATTTTTACGCTGTTTCTAGCCAGCACAAGTTGTGAAATGCTATGTTATATATATAACCTCAAAATAATATGAATAACATGAATGGAATCGCCGACGATAATACAATTAACGTTTTAAGTGATATATAATCACACAAATTTAACAAAAATGTTCCAACTACTTCCAAATGTAAGTTTGAAATTTTATTTAAAATTTGGAATATTTATGTTGACAGGTCGTTTTTCACTTCTTTCTAGAATGCTCGGCGAAATTACAACTGTTAATGGTAATAACAACTAAACGAGTTGAGCGCTAGTTTTCAGCAGTTGCATTCTCCAAACGCGCCCCCGATTCATGAATAAAGTGATCATGATTCGCTCCAGTATTTCTGACAGTTCTCTAATTATCTTGTGCCCAGAGCTTATATTTTTGAAAACATAGGTTATGATCAAGTAAACATGTTCTGACGTGAGAAAACGCAGCTTATAAAACAACGAAGACAAATATTGATACTGGCAATTTTGACACTGACAAAGTTAATTTATGATTTATTTAAATACGGTGTGGTACTAAGAAAAACAGAATTACGTAAGCACTATAACAGGGATAATGTAGGTTAGACAAAGACACCCTTGAGATGGTCACGAACATAATTCGCTCAGTCATTACGCAAAGTCTTCCAATTAATTGTTCATATACACAATTGTTTTATTTTATTTCCTAAAACGGATAATATTTAGGAAAGAAACTATGAAAAAAATTGTACTCCCAAAATCCTTTTTGGTGATAGTGAACCTTTGGAGGCTTTGGTAAATGAATCTCTAGTAATATTTCGATCCTGTCTTAAAAAGTTTAGAAGTAAAAGGCAGATGTAGTTTAGATTAGGATCGGGTTATTGAAATGCATAACATTTAGGGAAGTTCCCTGGGTGGCGACGTGTGGTGAGACGCCACTGAAATCTAAATTTGAAGGCATATGGAGTATCCTATCCTATGCTATTCTATGCTATCCTATCGTATCCTGTCCTATGCTATCCTATCCTATCCTATACCAATAATTTAACTATAAGTAGGCATTTTATTTGTCAGAAAACTACGTATCATACTCAGTTAGAATTGACTTCCAATCACACAAAGTAGTTTTTGAAATGTTTGGGGAATATGGTCTCTCCTCACAGATTCTACAAAGTCTACTTTTTAATGTCAATGAAAGATTTACACTACAACTCTTTCACTATTTTATGATTGCTAGTACAAATGATTTCTCTGCGTAACTATCCTGAAACACGAATTTTTACCAGTATGTTTTCTCTCGGTTGCAGTTTTCTATATTCTTTATTATTTTATATTTTATTCATCACAACCTACTATAGATATTATTTTATTTAATGAAAGTTTCGTTTCCAGCACTATGTTGATGTTTTTTTGTCGGAACTAAATTGGATAAAAATGTAAGAAAACTTCGTTTTCTCATTAAGTCGACGTTTCGATAATATTTATTGTCTTCTTCAGGACTACAACAAATAACTAACATATTTTATGTAATTTAGTAAATCCAATAGATAAAAATATACTTAACATTTTGAGAAATATTTAAAATTTCATACATTTCCTAATCTCACTTACATATATTTAAAAAAAAAACAAATGTAATAACACTAAAAATATGACAACTACAATATTTAAAAAATTTGTAAAATTATCAGTCACGCTTACCTAATGAGGTATTTGGTTCTTTGTCAACACAATCATCATCATCAAATATTGTAAAAAAATAAATAAAATAGCGTAACTTATATAGAATTTCAGAACAAATATTTCAATATAGTTAGTATGGAAACAAATTTCTATATGTATAAAAATTTTAACATTAAGGGGCCTAGTCGGGAAAAACCTTCGGATAGCTGTGTCACTCTCTAGAAAGTTTTTATACATTCGCCGCTGAATGATTTTGCTCTTGACTATATCTTCATTGGAAGTTTTATTCACTGACTTCATTGAGGTGCGATTCCCGATAGAGGTAACACTTTCTTGCTCCATTTGTAGTGACAAAGATACTTATTTAGAAAATTCATTTTAACCAAATAGTACGGAACAAAAGTTTGAAACTTGCTGAGCATAATTATGAAGATTCATTCTAGAAGACATGTATGAATTTTACTTCGAATTTTACCGATTGATATCATAATTCAGGAGCTAATCACGTTCAAATTTCACTTATATTTACAGTATAAATTTTCCCTACATAAAGTTAAAATTAATTAAAGTAGATATACATGTACCCTCTAGTACACTTTCAACTACTGATCCTCCAAATTTGGTGTAATTTGACCAAACCGTATGGAAGAAATAAATTTTGAAAAATTACCTTACAAACACTGGTTCGATTAGCCCTCTTAATGGATATTTATCAAAGAAACTTTGAAAAAAATCATATTCAAAATTAGTTCAGTAAAAAACGTTATAATTATATATTCATATATCTGTTAAGAAGTCAATGAAATAATACGTTGTTTGTAAATTAATATTTCAATTAAAGAATCAGTTTGGTGTTCATTTATGTATACAGGGATGGCTATATTTTTATATATTTTTCCATCAGGTTGTTGTAAATTCTGCCCAAATTTGCGGTGTCCATTTTTCATTGTGTTTGTTGGTAATTATCATTTCGCTTATTAATCGTCTTTTATAATTTTGTTCGTTGTCCAAAATCTTAGTATTATCGAATTCAAAATCATGATTTAACTCGAAATGATGTGTTTCGTTTGTTGCAATTTTTGTTTAAATATATCCATATTTTGATCGTGGAGTTTAGTATCACTTTTTCATACATAAAACAATATTAAATTTTTGTCTAAAGGGATGTTGAGAGTGGCTGTTGATAAGTCTTCCAGAACTAATGTCTTTCTCGTATCAATTAGTAATAATTTTTTGTTCGTTTGTTCTGATTAATAAATAATACATATAAAAAAGGTAGTTTATTTCCACATTCAGTTTCCATTGTGAACTCTATGTCTTCGTAGCACTCATTGAAATAATTTAATATATTGACTAATTCATTTTTGGGAATAACACAAGAATTGTGTCATCATGGCCCAATCTACAAAATTATACTGATGTATCTTAAGAATATTTCATTATAATGATTAAACACTGTTTGAATGTAGTTATTT